>VZTB01013340.1:379661-403010 GCA_013397245.1 Thryothorus ludovicianus | reverse complement strand
ATGGGGATGCAGAGATGCTCCTGCAGCCCAGGGAGGACCATGGGGATGCAGAGATGCACCCACAGCCCAGAGAGGACCATGGGGATGCAGAGATGCTCCTGCAGTCCAGGGAGGAGCCCACCCTGCATGCCTGAAGGAGGCTGTGAGCTGGAAGAGGCTTTCAGCAGCACCTGGGGACCCATGGAGAGAGAAGCCCAGGCTGGAGCAGGTTTGCTGTCAGCATTTGTGGCCGTGGGGCAGCTGGATGTTTCTAAGGATTGCATCCTGTGGAAGGGACACACGCTGGAGCAATTCATGAATCCCTGCAGCCTGTGGGAAGGACTCACATTGGAGAAATTTGTGGAGAACTGTTTCTCATGGGAGGGATGCTGTGCTGCATCAGAGGAAGGACCCTTTTCCCTCAGGAAAAAACAGCATCAGAAACGTCTGAGGAACTGACAATAACCCCATTCATTCCCTGTACCCCTGCACCACTGGTGGGGAGGAGGCAGTGAATCAAGAATAAAGTTAAGTCCAGGTAGGAGGGAGGGGTGGGGGGAAGCTACTTTTAGGATTTGTTTTTTCGTTATCCTGCTCTGATTTCGACTGCTAATAAATTCAGTTAATTTCTTTGTGTCAAGGCTATTCTGCCCACGATGGTAGTGTGGTGAGTGATCTGACTGTCCTTAACTCATGAGCCTTTTGTTACCATTTCTCTCTCCTCTCCGGTTGAGGAAGGGAGTGATAGAGTGGCTTTGGTGAGGACTGGGTGTCCAGCCAAGGTCAAACCACCACACCTGGGTTAAGGACTTAATTGTGCAGAGTAACTTTGTCAGACAAGTAGGTGGAGAGATGCCAAGGATGGGAGCGTGTAGGGTGGGGAGAGTAGATAACTGTCACTGCCAGCTCTCACAGGAGTGTGTGGCAAGAGAACATTTACCTGTGAGTCACTTACTCAGAACAAAGAAGCTGCCTGCCAGTAAGCACAGCTGGCATCCTACTGCATTTATTCTCCAGTCCACCTCTTCTTGTTGCCATTTCCTCACTCTGGGAGCCTTATAATTATGAAGAAATAATGACAGGTTTGATTCAATATTGAAATTGAAATGCTGTTTGTTTAATATAAAATTTGAAACAGCTGAAGCCAACAGAAATGCTTATTAAAATGGTTTATTTGGTTTGATTTTTTTTTTCTTCTTCACTCCCTTCCTTCCTCTCCTCCTTCTTTCCCTCCCTTCTTCCCTTCTTCTTTCCTGCCTTCCTTCCTCTGTCTTCAAGGTCAAGGCCTCCAAAGTGAGATTATCAGGGATGAAGTGTGAGACTGCATCCTGTAAGGAAGGCTGGCCCTGTGATCAGTGTGATTATCAGGAAGGTTTGAAAAACACCAGTTCAATTATCTGCTGTGCCAGAGGCACTTCTCTCTGAGTTTGAAAAATGAAACCCACTTAGGGGAGTGAGATGGATTGGATGACCTCCAGAAGTGTTTTCTCACAGCCCTTTTTTTACCATGATTTCATGTCTGTGTTACCCAAGGGGACTCAGCTGTGAGTTCTGAGTCTGCAGATGAGTTACATCACTGTGTGCAGAAATTGGGTTGGATCTCATGAACCAAATTGTCCAGTCATTGAGTCTGGAAATTGAACTCTGCCTCTGGGCTGGCAAATTTGCCTGCACCCAGGCCTGGGTGATACAGCTGGAGTACTGACTGGTGTGACTCTCTCTTGGTTGAGCCAACCTAGAGTATCTGCAAATGGTTCTCCCTAAAGTAGTAGCAGGTTTTGAAGTTTTTTTTCCCCTTTGAAAAGTAAAAAAAGTAAATAATAAATTTAGCTTCTCTTCAATTCTTACCTGGAGAACTGTAATCTTTTACGCTCCAGGGAAAGAATCAAAGAGTTCTAGCTCACTTTGTCCATTCAAGGGTCCCTGGGAGAGAAATCCTCGAGACATTAAGGATTTGATGGGAAGAATTATTAGGTTTTTTTTTGCATAGCATGGCCTGTATTCACTGGAGTTTGTGTTGCAGAGGAGTAGTCTCTTCCTTAAGGGCTTCCAGCTGCAAGGCAAAGCTCTGCTCTGTGACTGCTCCCTGCTGGGTGTGTGCAATTTTAGTAAGAAAGTTGCCTATCCTTTTCCAAATAAGAAATTCAGGGCTTAGCTCCAAGGGAATGCAGTAGAGAGGAGACAAGAAGTGTGTTCACAGGCCTGGATGTAGACTGTGTGAGAGAGGAAAGCTCTATGCCCCAGCTTCACAGAACAGGATTTCCAAACAGTCACCCGTAGTAATTATTTTGACACATACTACTTTTTGCTGCAATTCAGAAAAAACAATTGGTTTATGTTATTGGGGAAAGTTTCTGAACTTGATCCTTGCTTTAACAGGTTTCGGTAAATGAGGTTCATCTTCCAGTTCCCTACACTTATTTGTGTTGGTGAAACCCATTAATTATGTGATAGTGAGAGTAGGGTAGGAGCACTGGGAATACACTGTGGGCATGATTAGCAGCGCTGGCCTGGCTCTGCATGGCTGGCNACTGCAGCCTGTGGGAAGGACTCACATTGGAGAAATTTGTGGAGAACTGTTTCCCATGGGAGGGATGCTGTGCTGCATCAGAGGAAGGACCCTTTTCCCTCAGGAAAAAACAGCATCAGAAACGTCTGAGGAACTGACAATAACCCCATTCATTCCCTGTACCCCTGCACCACTGGTGGGGAGGAGGCAGTGAATCAAGAATAAAGTTAAGTCCAGGTAGGAGGGAGGGGTGGGGGAAGGTACTTTTAGGATTTGTTTTTTCGTTATCCTGCTCTGATTTCGACTGCTAATAAATTCAGTTAATTTCCCTGAGTCAAGGCTGTTCTGCACACGATGGTAATGTGGTGAGTGACTGACTGTTCTTAACTCATGAGCCTTTTGTTACCATTTCTCTCTCCTCTCCGGTTGAGGAAGGGAGTGATAGAGTGGCTTTGGTGAGGACTGGGTGTCCAGCCAAGGTCAAACCACCACACCTGGGTTAAGGACTTAATTGTGCAGAGTAACTTTGTCAGACAAGTAGGTGGAGAGATGCCAAGGATGGGAGCGTGTAGGGTGGGGAGAGTAGATAACTGTCACTGCCAGCTCTCACAAGAGTGTGTGGCAAGNCTCCCTTCCTTCCTCTCCTCCTTCTTTCCCTCCCTTCTTCCCTTCTTCTTTCCTGCCTTCCTTCCTCTGTCTTCAAGGTCAAGGCCTCCAAAGTGAGATTATCAGGGATGAAGTGTGAGACTGCATCCTGTAAGGAAGGCTGGCCCTGTGATCAGTGTGATTATCAGGAAGGTTTGAAAAACACCAGTTCAATTATCTGCTGTGCCAGAGGCACTTCTCTCTGAGTTTGAAAAATGAAACCCACTTAGGGGAGTGAGATGGATTGGATGACCTCCAGAAGTGTTTTCTCACAGCCCTTTTTTTACCATGATTTCATGTCTGTGTTACCCAAGGGGACTCAGCTGTGAGTTCTGAGTCTGCAGATGAGTTACATCACTGTGTGCAGAAATTGGGTTGGATCTCATGAACCAAATTGTCCAGTCATTGAGTCTGGAAATTGAACTCTGCCTCTGGGCTGGCAAATTTGCCTGCACCCAGGCCTGGGTGATACAGCTGGAGTACTGACTGGTGTGACTCTCTCTTGGTTGAGCCAACCTAGAGTATCTGCAAATGGTTCTCCCTAAAGTAGTAGCAGGTTTTGAAGTTTTTTTTCCCCTTTGAAAAGTAAAAAAAGTAAATAATAAATTTAGCTTCTCTTCAATTCTTACCTGGAGAACTGTAATCTTTTACGCTCCAGGGAAAGAATCAAAGAGTTCTAGCTCACTTTGTCCATTCAAGGGTCCCTGGGAGAGAAATCCTCGAGACATTAAGGATTTGATGGGAAGAATTATTAGGTTTTTTTTTGCATAGCATGGCCTGTATTCACTGGAGTTTGTGTTGCAGAGGAGTAGTCTCTTCCTTAAGGGCTTCCAGCTGCAAGGCAAAGCTCTGCTCTGTGACTGCTCCCTGCTGGGTGTGTGCAATTTTAGTAAGAAAGTTGCCTATCCTTTTCCAAATAAGAAATTCAGGGCTTAGCTCCAAGGGAATGCAGTAGAGAGGAGACAAGAAGTGTGTTCACAGGCCTGGATGTAGACTGTGTGAGAGAGGAAAGCTCTATGCCCCAGCTTCACAGAACAGGATTTCCAAACAGTCACCCGTAGTAATTATTTTGACACATACTACTTTTTGCTGCAATTCAGAAAAAACAATTGGTTTATGTTATTGGGGAAAGTTTCTGAACTTGATCCTTGCTTTAACAGGTTTCGGTAAATGAGGTTCATCTTCCAGTTCCCTACACTTATTTGTGTTGGTGAAACCCATTAATTATGTGATAGTGAGAGTAGGGTAGGAGCACTGGNACTGCAGCCTGTGGGAAGGACTCACATTGGAGAAATTTGTGGAGAACTGTTTCCCATGGGAGGGATGCTGTGCTGCATCAGAGGAAGGACCCTTTTCCCTCAGGAAAAAACAGCATCAGAAACGTCTGAGGAACTGACAATAACCCCATTCATTCCCTGTACCCCTGCACCACTGGTGGGGAGGAGGCAGTGAATCAAGAATAAAGTTAAGTCCAGGTAGGAGGGAGGGGTGGGGGAAGGTACTTTTAGGATTTGTTTTTTCGTTATCCTGCTCTGATTTCGACTGCTAATAAATTCAGTTAATTTCCCTGAGTCAAGGCTGTTCTGCACACGATGGTAATGTGGTGAGTGACTGACTGTTCTTAACTCATGAGCCTTTTGTTACCATTTCTCTCTCCTCTCCGGTTGAGGAAGGGAGTGATAGAGTGGCTTTGGTGAGGACTGGGTGTCCAGCCAAGGTCAAACCACCACACCTGGGTTAAGGACTTAATTGTGCAGAGTAACTTTGTCAGACAAGTAGGTGGAGAGATGCCAAGGATGGGAGCGTGTAGGGTGGGGAGAGTAGATAACTGTCACTGCCAGCTCTCACAGGAGTGTGTGGCAAGAGAACATTTACCTGTGAGTCACTTACTCAGAACAAAGAAGCTGCCTGCCAGTAAGCACAGCTGGCATCCTACTGCATTTATTCTCCAGTCCACCTCTTCTTGTTGCCATTTCCTCACTCTGGGAGCCTTATACTTATGAAGAAATAATGACAGGTTTGATTCAATATTGAAATTGAAATGCTGTTTGTTTAATATCAAATTTGAAACAGCTGAAGCCAACAGAAATGCTTATTAAAATGGTTTATTTGGTCTGACTTTTTTTTTTCTTCTTCACTCCCTTCCTTCCTCTCCTCCTTCCTTCCCTCCCTTCTTCCCTTATTCATTCCTGCCTTCCTTCCTCTGCCTTCAAGGTCAAGGCCTCCAAAGTGAGATTATCAGGGATGAAGTGTGAGACTGCATCCTGTAAGGAAGGCTGGCCCTGTGATCAGTGTGATTATCAGGAAGGTTTGAAAAACACCAGTTCAATTATCTGCTGTGCCAGAGGCACTTCTCTCTGAGTTTGAAAAATGAAACCCACTTAGGGGAGTGAGATGGATTGGATGACCTCCAGAAGTGTTTTCTCACAGCCCTTTTTTTACCATGATTTCATGTCTGTGTTACCCAAGGGGACTCAGCTGTGAGTTCTGAGTCTGCAGATGAGTTACATCACTGTGTGCAGAAATTGGGTTGGATCTCATGAACCAAATTGTCCAGTCATTGAGTCTGGAAATTGAACTCTGCCTCTGGGCTGGCAAATTTGCCTGCACCCAGGCCTGGGTGATGCAGCTGGAGTACTGACTGGTGTGATTCTCTTGGTTGAGCCAACCTAGAGTATCTGCAAATGGTTCTCCCTAAAGTAGTAGCAGGTTTTGAAGTTTTTTTTCCCCTTTGAAAAGTAAAAAAAGTAAATAATAAATTTAGCTTCTCTTCAATTCTTACCTCGAGAACTGTAATCTTTTACCCTCCAGGGAATGAACCAAAGAGTTCTATCTCATTTTGTCCATTCAAGGATCCCTGGGAGAAAAATCCTCGAGATATTAAGGATTTGATGGGAAGAATTATTAGGTTTTTTTTTGCATAGCATGGCCTGTATTCACTGGAGTTTGTGTTGCAGAGGAGTAGTCTCTTCCTTAAGGGCTTCCAGCTGCAAGGCAAAGCTCTGCTCTGTGACTGCTCCCTGCTGGGTGTGTGCAATTTTAGTAAGAAAGTTGCCTATCCTTTTCCAAATTAGAAATTCAGGGCTTAGCTCCAAGGGAATGCAGTAGAGAGGAGACAAGAAGTGTGTTCACAGGCCTGGATGTAGACTGTGTGAGAGAGGAAAGCTCTATGCCCCAGCTTCACAGAACAGGATTTCCAAACAGTCACCCGTAGTAATTATTTTGACACATACTACTTTTTGCTGCAATTCAGAAAAAACAATTGGTTTATGTTATTGGGGAAAGTTTCTGAACTTGATCCTTGCTTTAACAGGTTTCGGTAAATGAGGTTCATCTTCCAGTTCCCTACACTTATTTGTGTTGGTGAAACCCATTAATTATGTGATAGTGAGAGTAGGGTAGGAGCACTGGGGATACACTGTGGGCATGATTAGCAGTGCTGGCCTGGCTCTGCATGGCTGGCCACCCTGTTTATTGCCAGTCTGTTTTCTTTTGCAGTGGCCCAACAAAGTGCATGTAATGTAGAATCAACACCTTTCCTGTTTGGCCCCATCTCTACTCGCTAAGGACCTGTCATCCTGACAGGCTTTTATTGTTAAGGTTTTTTAAGGAATGGAGCCAAACCATGTGGTTAACACTCGGGTTTGTACTCTTCCAGGTCAGTTTTCAATCACCTTTCAGATGACAGTGTTCCTTCCTCCCTGGCCTCTCAGCTGAAGCAGCTGAACTGCCTTTTCAGTTTGGATTGCTGATACTTGAGACTCTTCAAATGGGACTGCAAATTAGAGAGTAAGACCACTGCTGACAGATGTGATCCGTAAGGCTCGTGCCAGCGGATACTCCGTGTGCTCTCTAAGTCTGTGGACAGTTGCCTGCATTACAGCTGGAAAGTGAGCAGCCTCACGCTGCTCTAAATCTGTTTAAAACTGGAAAGTTTGCAGCCTAACACTTGTAAAGAAGGCATTGCACATTAGCAGCTCATCTAAGGTAATTTTCTTTGCCCTCTGCTGCAAGACAATCCTTATAAAATTTGATAGGCAGCTCAGACTGTTCATGAGATTATGAGTGTGTTCAAACTGCAAAGCATCATTGGGACAAAAAGAAGCTTTTTGAGTGTTTTCCAGCTGAGAGCATTTGGCCTAAGCATCATACCATACTAAGCTTTTACCATTGTCTTTATTCAAGGTCTTATTCAGATTTAAGAATCCAGTCACTGATGCTCACAAAACTCCTGGGAGAAATAAGAATCAATGGAACTGCATCTGGTTTTATAAAGCAAATTAAAGCATGCAACAAAATATTTTTCCAGGAGGTATTTGCAGCCCCAATGGCATAACAGAGTCAGTTCTGACAAAACAGAAGGAGCAAGCCAGCACAGACAAAAGCAAGACATTTAATAGCTCTTATAAAAGCAAAAAAGTAAACAAGGCTTTCTTCCCCATTCTCCTTTTGAATGTCAGTGTCCCTTAGCATGATAGGGTCATCCTGAAGCTGACCAAGGAGGCAGAGGCCAGCACCAGCACAGGCTCCCAGCTCTCCCTTTTGGCTGCTGGAGGTGACCACCACTCTGGGCAAGCAAATACGGAGGGAAGGCAGCAAGGGAAAGCTCAAACGTGCTGGAGCTCATTGGTAAACTGGTCGACAGCAGCTGCCAGAAATGTTTCCTGTGAGACAAGGTATGAAAACAGTGTCTGTAAATCAAAGTGCTTGTTCCTGTTGCATGGCTTCTTCCTTGCAGCAGAGGAGGTTTCCTTCCCTGGTGAGTAGTTGATGAGATCTATTGCTGGGAACCATTGCTGGCAGGAGAGCGGTTCCTGCTCATCCATGGGGCCTCAGGCCGTCTCGGGGACTTCTGGCAGTTCAGCCTTTAGAGGAAACATCAAGGGCCAGCTCTGGAACTGCAGTGATGCCAAGTATCAACAAACCAGCTGTAGGCACATTTCATCAGTTTAATGTGCTGTACTCATTACAAAGCCTCGCTGTACCCCAGCCCGTTGCAGTCTGCAATGTTGCTGTGACACCACCTATAAACTCTGCCTAACCATCCTCAGTCTGCTACGTTTCCTCGCTTCCCTTCCACTCTTCTACAGCTTAAATTCCACTTGAGCACTGTCCTCTGCACTGCCTGCCTTTAGCCACTGGGTGCCAGGGGCCTCCCAGCAGGAAGCCACTCACACACTGGCTCATTCTCCTGTGTCAGGAGGAGAAGCACCAGCCTTGGACCGCTTCACCCAGCTGTGCATGTGCTCAGTTTACATTTGTGGTGAGGGCAGGTGTGTGAAACTGCCAGCGGCAGACCAAGGCAGCCTCGGGCGCCTGGGGACTGCAAGAAATGGCATTGTCTCTGCTCCTGCAGCTCAGGCTGCCTGCAGAGAGGGAGGTAAGGAGAGCTGTAAGGTCGTGGCTGTGACCCAAAACTGCAACAAGAACCCCATCAGTTCATTTCATATGAGAATAGCTCACAGAGAGAGAGAGCAGTCACCATTGGTTTAAGTTACATCTCAGTAACAGCAAAAGGATTCATATCCCATTATCAAGGAAATACTGTAGTCATTCAGGCTCCTTCTGTTGCAATTGCTGCCTTTTATTGGTTTGAAATTACACTTTTGGAGAGCTTATTTCTGCCTTACTGTCTATGATTGTCTTTTTATTCTGTATTAATATGCTGGCTAGCTCAAAGAACTCCAGATTTAGGTGCTAAGAAATAGCAATAAAATCATAAAGCCACAGTTTATTTCAACAATGCCTTGATCACACATATCATTACAACAGAAAACAGTTTTAACAGCAGTTTTCAACAAAAAACAGTTTATTTCTCTATTTTATATGGCTTAAAACTCAGAAAAGAGGAGATATAACACAAACACTCAGAAAAGCCTCTGTTAATGCCTCAAAACAGAAGAGCAGAATTGCAAAACTAACAAACTGGAATAGAAATGATTTCTTTTTCTCTAGAGAGGTAGAGCTTTAGCTCTACCTCTCCACAACCACATGCTTAAATTACCAAGCCATCATAAGGGTAAATGTCAAGATAAATGCTTTGAAAATGTCCTTCCCTGTATTATTAACGTCACTATGGACTATTAAAATTAAAAGGCTGTTTAAAGTGTAATTGACTTTTTCATTATTTATCTGCTGCTGCCACTGTTCACTTCCATGCATGTAAGTAGTAAATCCCCAGAGGGGTTTTTCATATCTATATAAATGTATATTAAATGCTTTGCCTCTGGCATTTTAGAAATAGCACAAATGCAGCTGTGTTTGCACATCTATAATTTCAGGACATGAGCCAGCCTCTCAAAGAAGTTTCCACTTGGCAGCTTATATTGTCTTCTCTGGAGTTTCACAAAATATCTGGTGTTAGTAACCAGGGTGTGTGAGGCAATGTCAGAACAGCAGAAATTATCTAATTACATTAAGACTACAGACTATGTTTATGTGAAACATTGTGCCACAAGTAAATTGAATCCAACTAGCTGTCTGCTGGGCTCTTACCAATAGGATAAGAATGGTATGCAAAACAGTACAAACTAATTACTTTCTTTTAAGGGAAGCTCTTCAAGCAGATTATGTAAAATACACAAAAAAAGATTTCATCCCCAATGCCTATCATCTATTACATAGTAAATGCAGCATGTGTAACAGAAATTGATACTTTCTCTAGAAAAAATTACTTTAACCATTTTGTGTGCATTCATCGTAAGTCACAGAGGGGGAGGCATGAGAGCGGTGCTGTTTGGAGGTGAAAACAAACAAAAAATTGCAGTTCTGCAGGTCATGCAGTCGTGCTGTGCTGTGCCCAGTAGCTCTGTGTCTCCAAGGGGTGCAGAGCAGCAGCTGTGACCCTGTGAGCGCACGAGGTGCAAACCAAGCTGTGGTGTGGCAGGAGGGAGCTGTCAGTGGTGACTCTCACACTCAGCGTGTGAGCTTTGGAAGGTCTGGTTTGTCAAAGATGGAACTGTGTGTTGTTTGCTTACTCCTGAAAGCAGAAAGTTCTGGTGTTTATATAGTGCACATCCTGTTGACTGTTACTAATCTAATGAGGGTTTGTTTTTTCTTAAATCAGTACATTTTATGGCTGTGGTGTTTTATGTTTTTTTCCTCTCAGTAAACTGCAGAATGGAGCTTGCAGAACCTCCCACCTCTTAGGACATGCTGTATTTAATCCTGCCATCCCAAGGTATGTAGTTTGATGAGTTAGCTGAGTCTATTGCTATGCTGAAAAGAGCACCTAGGCATTGCTGTGCTTGTTGTTCTGTTTCCTCCCGACTGCTACATCCTGCAAACAATCCAGCTTCATTCCTGGTCCCCACAATGACAGCATTGTACAGTGCCACAGATCAGCATCAACTGATGTGTGATGCACAGTGCCTCATCGTACCAGAGACTGAATCAAAGGGCTACTGCAGGGTGCCACAGCTTTTAAAAAATGACATAGCTGAACCTAGCATTTGTTTTGTTTTGGTAGTTGTTGTTTAAACCTCCCCAGTATATTTTCTGTTAAAAACATCTTTTGACACAGCCATAAAATTATCTTATTAACCGTAAACCAAATGATCACATTGACTCTAACATTAACCCTAGGAAGTAATTCCCTGGCTAATAGCTACTGATGCTGCCCTGTCACTGGGACACTTGGTTGTTTTTACCCAGGCTGTGCATCCCCACTCTGACAGGTTGTATCAGAAGAGCCTGAGGAACCAGAGCTCAGGGTAGACAGCTGCAGCCATGGTTTTACTGAGTGTTCCTGTGACAACAAGTATGTTTGCTGGGAATTTGTGTCAGCTCAGGAAGAGAATCTGTGCATGCAACAGAGAGGCTGGACATTCGTAGCTGGCTTTTTAATTTCAGGGTGTCCACATACAATACAAACCTGTGATTATAAAAGGCATATAAAATATAAAATGTAAATACAGTGGTGTAAGCCAGGCTCTAAAGGTTTCTCCACTCCTGCCTGTAACTCTTTGTGTCAGTGCTACACGGGAGCACTGCTGCCTGAATCCTCCTGTTGCAGCATCTTGCCAATGCACAGTGATGTAACATTATGCAACTTCATTATGCAGTGACACAAATACCATGGAGCTGAAGCACTACTTTCAAGAAAAATTTCTTCCAGCAGTAAAAACAATGTTTAAATCAACACAGACACAGGGTTTTGGTAGTAAGGCAGCTCTGGGTCACCAGCTGTTCTGAATGAGCGTGTCTTGAAAGGAAGCAGAATGAATTCTCCTACCTTCAGATAAAAACTGTCAGAGTTTAGAGGAATACAGATGCTTTACACTTCAGGAAATGTGCCTAAAAGCAGGATCTCATATACAAGTCTGGAAACAGCAGAGCCATGTGTCAGCCTGTTGTGCCTTTTCTCTGCATTGTGGCTGCAGCGTGCAGTGAAGTGACAAAAGTGTGGGACAGAGCACAGCCATTGCAGCAGTTACTCCAGCAATGCTGGTGATGTGGCTCCACTAGTGTCTCAGTTTGGATCAGGACTGTATTTTTGATGCAAATCCCCTGAACATCTCTATTGCCTGTGTTTCATCTTGCATCAGGGGTTGATTTTGAGTGCAGGGGTTAGGTTCTGTTGAGTGAAATTAAACTGAGAAATGTTCTCCAGAAGTGTACCCAATGTGCTCATACCTCCAGGGGACCCAAATGATGGTGATTTGAATTGAAAAAAACCTGGAATATGCATAGTGTGCATGTGCATCCTCAGCAGCAGCAGTTTGTATGGAGCATTTATTCTACAGATCCTTGGTCTGCTTGACCTTACCATGCAGATGTAACTTGATCTGATTTTTAAGAGGAGCTGAGAGAACCTACTGAAAATTTGGCTCCTAATTTTTAATTTCATTTTCCTCATAAATGAAATTGACCATGTGAAATTCTTACTCCTCCACAGACTATGATCATTAGTGAATTAATGCTTACATAATATCACTGAAAGTGATTTGTCATTTCTGTAAATGTGCTGGTAATGGTGAGGAAAATTGCATAGCGTATTCTATAGTATTCTAAAGAATTTCATAACTTATACAAGTGGTAAATATTTCAATTGTTTCTGAAAATGGACTCCCTTCAAAAGTGGAATGTTCCAGCTGAATCAGCACACAAAATTACAATGTAACTATAGGAAGATGGGGGAAAAGGGGAAATTGCAATAAGAATCCCATGTCCTAGGTAAAAATCAGCATATTGCAACTTAAATTGGATTTGGACTAGCATTTTTCTCCGCTTTTATTGTAATAGTCAATGTCATTTTTAAGTACTCAGAATCCTCCCAGCTACATTTCATTGGGAAACAGTCTAGAAATTCTGTAATTCCATAAACTGAGGCAGAGAAATCATGTTTTCTATGGTAGAACATGAGTACTCACAGCACTCTTGAGAATTTTCCTGTCTGCATTTCTAAAAGTAAAGGCATTTGAGATACTGTTTAATGTAAGGACTTAAATTGATAAGTAAATGTTAAAAAGTGTTTGGAGAAAGTTGGATGTTAATTAGTTACAGTTGCATTTTCAACTGTTCTTACTAGAAATTTTTCTTAAGCAGAAGCAAACAGGAAGCATAACTCTTTCAGTATCACCACTGATTCAGATTTGATTCAACTAGGAAAGAAAAGTCTATAGTAAGAAAAATTTTAAAACCCTATTTCCTTCCTGAAACGGGAAATGTAAAAATAGGAATAGTCTACTTCCAAATCCTGCTAAAGGAGGTGAAAATATCTCACTTATTTACATCGTTTTTGAAAAAGCAAGTACAGTGACCTAATCAGCTTCATACATGAATATGCAGCATATTAAAAGAACTGACAGAAAATACAAAAGTACACAGAAATCCTAGGTACTTTGGTTTACAAGACCAGTCTTACAAGCTCCAAACCAGGATCAATCAATTTAATCTCTGTGAACTATGAACCACTGTTGATCCATAAAATACAAGAGTCCAGACTACGGAATACTTGCTGATTTCTGACTGTTGGAAGACAGCAGTATCAGTATTCCACTCAAAATCCCAGTCAAAATGGCTGGGATTATAATATGTAATTTAATTTTTATAAAATCATAACATTTTATTAATTAGATATCAGGTGCTTTATTTATTGAACAAATTGACAAACATTAGTAGTTTGTAGAATGCTCCAGAGACTCCCACTTTTGTTTTCCTTTTTTTTCCTCCTCAAACACTATTTGGGTTGTTAATTACAAAAGGTTGAGAAACAGTTTTCTCACAACCCAAGTTTGGGCTTGGATATCAATTCTCAGCTAGAAGCTTTCTGTCCCAATTCTCTCTTTGTCTTGGTCAGCTTAAAACCACAGTAAACCTCAAATACTACACAGTTCCACCCCCAGTCATCTTGAAGTGGGAGCCTCAGACTCTAAAAATCTCCTTCTGCTGGAGTCATGAGAACCACTGGGTTTGAACAACCATTCCTATTTCTCAAGATAAGGAGGCAGGAGAGGAGCTTTAATATTTCCAAGGTGTGATGCATGGTCAATTACTTCAGTAAAGAAGTAATGGACACATTTGGGACACTTGAGCAGACCAACCTCTCTCTAAATGCTGAGGCCAACTCTCCTCCCATCTTAGAGCAGGGATGATTCCTCCAGAATACTTTCTTGGGAGCATCCAGCAGCCTGCACTCACCTCCTTCTGCAAATACGATTTACATGATTAGCTGGAACTGAGTCAACACCCGCAGACTAGGGCACAGGATACAGGAGGATTTTAGTATGAGTGGGGTTTCCTGGAGGGAAGTCCAGCTAAAGAGGAGTCTTGCATGCTCCCCAGTCTATTGTTCAGTCTGACTTGGACCCTGGCCTTTTCTGTTTATTTGCTCAGACAGCCCATCTCCCTGCATGCCAATCTGTGTGTGTACAGTAAACACTGAAAGCTCATTGTAGTGCTAATAAGGCATTGCAGCTACAAAAATCCAAATCCTCCTGGGTCAGCTGCTGACCTTGGTTCTTTCTGCCCTCTTGTCCCTGCTGGCAGGCTCGTGCAAGAAGGTAGGTGCAGGCAGTGTGTATCCTGTGCATATCCTGAGCGCTGCTGCATACTGCAGCTTTCATCAGATGAGAAAAATACCTGTATGTCAGCAAAATATCTTTTTCAAGCCTAATGGAGGTGACAGAAATTTTGTTGCTTAGTCTTCTGTATTTATAAGAGAGGAACACTTTTATTTGGTTAATTTTGTGACCACTGTGTGTAGAGAAGGAGACAATATAGAATCACATTAAGGCTAGTTCAAACTGACTTTGCGGTTCAGGCTGTGACTGTGCATTTGGCAGCAACTAAACTCATGTTAACACTGTTCTTTCTCTTTGCCTCCTACCAGGCACAGATGCCATGGAGTTTTCTCCAGCAAGACATCTGTCCTTCATAGACTTTGGAAAACCCAGACATGCAAATAAATTCAAAGGTACCTGCAATTGTAGAGGTGAAGTGATTGAACTGCAGGGAGCACCTCGTACTAGCATCACCAGGTTAAAATAGTGGGGGAGATGATTGAGAGAAGTCATCTTTGCATACACTTTTCCTGTTCCTATGGTCCACCTAAGGCATCTGTGTTTGGCTACTGTCAGAGACAGAAATCTGAGCTAAAAGGACCCATTCTGGCCCTCAATATGTTACATTGCCTAGTAACCAAATGCAAGCTGGCTGGAATCCCTGCTAGCCTACCTGAGCCAGATTTTTGCAATCAGACATGTTTCCTATTTCCAGTTGCTTGTAACAATTGTATAATTGGACTAAGCAAGCCTCTCTTAGTGGTAGAACTACTGATTTTTAAACAAGCTGATAATTCAGGGTGATAATGGATCTGTCAGACAACATTTAGGTGTCCTTGCTTTTGCAGCTCACTTCCAAATTCCCCTGCCTAGTCCTGAACATCACCTCTCCCTCCCTGAGCTCTGTGCTGGGTGCAGCCTGATGCAGAGTGCCTTAATGAAGCACATTCTCCAGCTGCTGGAGAACACCACGGTCTGTCACTGTCACTCTGCATTTGTACCTTGCTGGGCAGAGCTCCTGGCCCGGGATGTGACACAGTGCCAGCCGGGCATTGCTGCACGGAGCTGTCACCAGAGCTGTTTGTCTCCACAGGTCAGGTCTGTGCCTTTCCTTAGCTGTGACCTAGCAGATGCACTTTGTGTTGCAAGGGGAGGATGGGAGAGAGGCTGCCTGCCCAGGCCATGGTGTGCATAAATCCAGTGAGTAATAATCCAGAGTAAATTACTGTTTCCTTGGAATGTTTTTGCCATTTTGATTTCATATGTTTCAGCAAGGTGTGAAAATAGTGGGGAAGGAAGGGAAGGGGAGAGGGAGAGAGGAAGTGAAGGAGAAGAGGCAAGCTGGTTTATTTGCTGAATTTTATTGGTTGCAAAGCCCAAGTGTTGTCCCTGCGTCTGTTCTAGTGGGTTGGCACCACATACACACATAAAAATCTCATATTTCCTTTAAATGGCTGAAATTCCAGTCTGGTCTGGCAGAAGGGTAAATTCCACATAAAGAGCAGTCTCCATGGAGAGTTTTTGAAAATAAATCAAAAACCTGAGAGACTGAGAAAAATTCTGGAAACTGGCGATATATCAAACTGATTTACCCAGCTTCATATTGGCACAGTTGGGATACGACTGCCCCCCACAAAAACACAGAGCCTTAGACATAGATTCCACAGCTGGTGTTCCAAAACCTGTGTTAGCTCACTGGAGAAGTGTGTCTGTACACACAGCCATGTGGCCACCATAAAGTGTTGCTCATAAGCCATATGAACATGGGCATATGGGATTCTTGAGTTAAATGCAATTATTCTGGCAATCACAAGCTGAATTCCACAGGTGCACAGACCCTTCTGGCTTGCAAGGACTCATCCTATGCAGAAGGTTGATGTATAGTCTGTATCTTCCTTTATGCAGTGCTTTTAGCATCTTGTATCCTTCCCCCTGCTTTATGGTGTGATCTGGCTCTGTGTGATAACAATAGATAATTTGGGATCAGAATAACATGGAGGAATTCTATGAAGCTGTCCTTCACTTTGCCATGCACACACCTCCCACAAACCGTGCATATTATAGGTATTTACATTTTGCTCTGTATACTGAAGTGTAGTCGACATTTCAAGTGTCTCTACTTGTCCACCAAGGATTCTCATCCTCCTTAGTTCAATCCTACACCGTAGCCTCACTGTATCCATCACTTCTATGCCAGAAGTCACTGACACTCCTCTGTGGGGCAAGAGTTTGGTCAAGAAAGAGGCATGTAGTTACTGAGTTGTGACTCACTCATTCTGCCAGGCCCTTGCTCTGTGCAGATAAACTCAGAATGGCCAAGGGTTTTCTTCTCCCCTCACACAGCCTCCAGCCATCTTCCCCACAGCACAGCCCCTTCCTGGCAGACAAAATAAGGTCCCTTAGCCAGTAAAGGCATCTTCCAGTGTGATCAGCACTGAGAGGTCTGGAAAAGATGACCTGGCAGTTACGGTGGAAGTCAAGAGCAGATGAGTAGATGAGCACCAAGCTGTAAATATGTACGTTCTGTCTACGGCACCTGGCTGCATTCCATCATTCCTCCATTTATCAAGGAAGGCAGGGTCACCTCAAGGAGGTGAGGAAGAGTTTTCAGCAGCTCCGCCAAATCAGCAACATAAGCCATAAAACAACAAGAAAGAATCTTGCTCCTAGAGGAAAAGGCATGTCTGCCCATCATCCCACCTACTGTGGGATGGCTGAGGGTTCAAGTCTCTCCCACATTCTCTCTGAATATAAATATAGGCAGAGCTACTCTGATCCCTTTTGGTACAGCACATGATTTCCTCATGGCCCCTGACTAAACTGATTCTTGTGCCAGTCAACTCAGGAGGTGAACCTGTCCTTCTGCTATGTGCACACGGATTTGTTTTCAGCTGGGTCTGAGAGCTACATCAAAGTGCTGGTGCCAAAGGCATTTAGGAGTTTTAAGGTGGAAAGCCTGTTTTTTTTCTCACAAAGAGAAGCCTACCCCCAGTAGTGACTTTCACTGCATTGGAGTGCTTCTGTCCTGCAGAGCATAGCGTGGTCTGCAAATGAGGTGTAGAAAGTGAAAATAATGACAGACTGAAAACCAAGAGATGAATCACCCCAAGTCAAGGATGAGTAAAGGAAAACACCTTAGAAACCTCCTATAATTCAACAGCATGGTTTGGCATCCAATCACCAGGGTTCACTTATTTCACCTTAAAAACGATGTCAGCTTCCAAAGGCAATATAACCCAAATCTGGTGCCAGCAGACAGCTGATATATGAAATACCAAAACTCTCTGCAGCTGAGCCGTAGGCCAGCTTGCCAAAATTACCCAAATTACCCCCTGTGGTGAGCTCTTTACTGGCACAGCCTACAGATCCTAAACGGCAGTGGAGCTGGCTCACAGCAAGGCAGAGAAGCTTGCACCTCTGCTTCCAGGCCTGTCCTTACACTGAGGGAACACAGTGAGGCTCTCCTGGACTCTCAGGCTGGTGTCACAGTGGGACTCACACAATGCTGGATCCATGTCTCTTTTTCAGCAACAGCACCAGCAGCACAAAGTCAGGTCAAGCTCCCTGTGAGCAGTGGAGGCAGTGCCATCCATGTAACCCAGCTCATCTTCCTGGTCCAGTTTGCTGTGCAGGCACAGAGATATTGATGGCACAAAGCAGGGGCAGTGCTGGGCAGAGCTAACAGCCAAAGCCACTGTGAGATTGTTTTTTTTAGTGGCAATCACAGCTGACTTTGGTGACACTAAGATATAAGAAACTGCAGTAACACAAAAACAGGAGAGGAACTGTGGTGATAAGAAGAGAAGGACAGGCCAAGGGAGGCAAGCAAAGTAAAAGGTATTGCTTTCAATGTAAGAGGTGAGTGCAATGACATTTGTAGCACCATTCTGCATAAATATGAGTGAAGATTATATTTTTGAAAGCTGGAGGAGAAGATGTCACTGTTGTCTTAGTATGAAGTGACTAAAGTCAGGCTGAGCTATATTGCTCTGTGGGTAACAAGGGACATTATTTCAAAGAAGACACACAGAAATTTAGACATTGCCTGAAAATGAGAACCTAGAGAAAGAATAGTCTGACTTAAAAACAATGCCCAAATAAATGCCTGTGTGTGTATTTATAGTTTGTGTAGTAAGCTCAAAAAGGCAGAGAAGGGACTGAAGTAGAGAAGGCAACCATGCATTGGTAATTCAATTGGGGGGTATGTGTGTGGATTACCTGAAGTCAAGATGAAGAATAGAAGTGACCAAAAGAAAAGAAAAGTACCCTCCCAGAAGAAGCCAAAGGACGGTACATTGATGAAGCAATTAAGGAAGAAACTGTAAGATGGAAAATGAAAGGCAAAAGGACTGTCATGTGTTTTAAAGATTACTGACACGTCAGAGAAGATGGGAACTGCTCTGAGGACTTACTGGAACATGGTAATTAGAAAATGTGACACACCACTCTGATACCAGAGGTATAGAAACCAGATTGGAGAGGGTTTAAGTGGATGTTTAAGATTCCAAGCAATGAATTTAAAGATTCAGTTTACTGACCTCAGGCATGAAAGGCAAGAGGGAGGTGGAGCAGATGGAGAGACAAAGTCAGAAGTGGGATGGGAAGACTTAAAGCAGGAGGATGGAAAGAACGGTTTGTTACGCTCGCTTGTGACCTTTGGAAATTTATATTATGGTTTCTAGAAGGGTCAGTGTAAAGAATACTGCCACTGCCTTTGCCTGGCTCTGATTTGTGGTGTGACTGTAAAGCATCAAACACAAACATACTTCAGTTATTTTCTCTGTTTAGATCTGTGCCCTTGGGCTATTTTGTTTGTCTTCTCTTCGAGGTTTGCCACTGATGGGACAAACAGTGCTCTGCAGAGGAAGAAGCTTTAGAAACACAGAAATTAAAGATGGAAAATTCCTCTGTAAAAGATCAACTAGCCCACTGTGCTTGGTAGGCCAAGGGATAAACACTGTGTCGTGCTTATTTAAAATACCACAAGAAGTCTCCCACAGCAACTGCTCCACCAGGCAGTGGATCCTACAGCCAAGCCATTGTGACAGTACTCATTGTATTATTTTTTTTTTTGCCTTGTTTCATCCTAGTTTCTCCCTCGTCACAACAATAATGCTCTCACTTCTGTAAACCAAAATAGTTGTTCTCCCACAAGTGCATCTATTTTTTTGTAGCGTGGCATCCTACACACTGTGAACAGCTGCATTTAGTTCTTTTAACTCACATAACAAGGTCTCTAAATCAATCCTCATCACTTCTGCTTTTTAAAAAAAATAATTCATATATGTTTACTGGTATTTTTTTAATGAGAAGATAGTCAGGACTGAATGGAGTAGTCCAAAGAGTTTCCACTACGCTACCAGTAACAGAGGCTTTTGTTGCTGTTTCTGTTTATGAACTCTACTATCCCATTGTTTTCTTGTTTCTGCTTTTTTTTCCCCTCCCATCATCTCAAATTATGGGCCTGTCTAATTTGCTGTCTGTTCTTCTGCTATTTTAGTTCTCTCTCAGCATTACAGCTTCTGAGAATTCGTCTTCTCAATGAATAGCTGTGACTTGAATTATTTTTTGACAGATGTAGTAGTATAGCTGCATGTTTCCCTGTGGAACTACATTTGGTTTCCTTAATATCATTTGTGCCAGAGCTTTGACTTGTAAAATTAATAGAATAGCATACCCCCAATCCCACACCTTAGAGGTGTTTCCTTCCCTTCTGCTTCCATCCCCAAGCTTGAAATCATAAAAAATGAACATTAAATGACAACTAAAGAAAAAATATTTTTAAATTCTCTTTGAAAGAGTTGTTTAAGCTTCATTGTATCACTGATACATGAAATTTTCTCACCACAGTCCCAAGAGAAAGATGAATTGCTTTGTTAAATAATTTCCAGTGTTACTGAGCATTACCAGACGTCCTCCCTGTCTGAGATGTGATAGGAGGTTGCTGCTCCCAGCTTATCCCCATTTTCTGCCCCATACTCCTTGCTAGAATATGCAAGGCAATTTCAAATGTAGCTATTGCCTAATCCTTTGTTACCAAAATAATCCAATAATATTGAAGTCCTTTATTTTTTATTTTTTTTTTGCTGGCCCCTCCTCCCCACCACACCTTGGACAAATATCAGTAAATATCTGCTATCCTTGCAGAAAGGGCAAGACATGCTTGTGGATAGGATAAGAATAAAATGTAGGTGGGTGAATTCTTGGCCTGTTTTAGCTGCAACCCTCAGCTATTTGAAAATAAGTGCCAGAATTGGTAATGCTCTTCAGAAATGATGACTCTCCTCAGTGCCCTCCTCACAGACTACACAGTGGGTCTTTTCCCAGGACTCGTTTCTGGGAATCACATGATGCTGAAGACCTGTTGGATCACACAGCCTAAGCAAAGGCCATACATTGTGGGTTCATCCTATCATCAAGTGCATTATAAGCAAACCAATAAAAGGTCACATCTGTTAGTCACAACTCGTGTGGTTAGGCTGTCATTGAAGAGCAGGCTGTGTGAGAGCAGGGTGTTTGTGAGCTCAGCCTCGCTATAGAACGTGCTACAGAGAGGATGTGTGGTGTTAAGAAAGAGTGGCAAAAACAAAATTAAGGCTGTAGCTATTTTTCACATAGCTGTTCGTTATAGAAATGTCTGTGGCAACATTGTTGACGTTGTGAGTTTGCCTGCTTTTCAGTTCTCTGAGATGATGCTGTAGGACAAGGCCATAGAAGAGCCCGTTCCCCTCACAGAAAGCCCCCAGCAGAGCATTTGCACCATGCATTGTCTTTGGGGCAGAGAACAGACACCTCTGAATTATCACTTGTCTGTGTAAGGCAAGGAGCTTTCTTCAAAAACCATTCTTGTTTTCTTGCTCAAACTGCAGCTAAAAGGGGAAAAGGGGCAATTCAAGGTAATTTTTCTCATCTGTCAACCTGGCCACAAGTCTTTTCTCTTAGATCCCTTTCACTGCTGCCTTATTCCACTTGGGCAAGCTGTAGGGCAGGATTTACCTTATCTAGCTTTGAAAGCTAGGTTTGTTTTGCATAGACTCAGATAGCTAAAGTTAGGTAAAATGAATCCCATCAAAGTCTTTTATCTCTTTCTGTGAGCTAATATTTCTAGTTGTCTTTCTTCTCTGCCCTCACTATATTAAAGTCTTCCCAGTACCTGTGCTCCTGCATAACATAACTAGGGGTCCTAACTCTCAGAGACAAAGACTATTTTCTTTCCAAAGAATCCTCACCTCTTCCTAATGAGGAAATTAAAGAGGACCTCCCCTTTCCTTCTGGTGTGGTGGCAGGGGTCTTTTCAGCTCTTTCCTTCCTCTTCTCCCACAAGTGAGACTCTAGCCATACATCAGGATGGTCACAGTAAGTTTGTGTTGTGGCAGTGATGTCCCTCAGTGGCAGTCCTGAAGCTAGGACCACATGGCTATGGCAACCAGCTTTTCCTTCATAAACCTTATACAGGAATTTGTCCCACACCTGAAATGTATGGTCAAATTTTGATTCATAACCATGTGAGTTGAAATCTGAGGAAAGATGCCAGCTTGTGGGATGGTGTTTTGGTTTTTTTAGAAAACCTGTGAATTTCTCTTAAATGGAGCATGCCATCTGAACAAATATGTCAGGTCACCAGATTCTTCACCTGAAAATTCCTTAGGATTTTTGCTGGCCCATGGAGAACAGTTCAAGTACAGTAAGTCACATCCTTGCTTTGCAGTCGATCTACCTGTAGTGATGGTCACTTCCCAGCTATACCATGAGTCACAGATCAAGATCACCACTAAAACTCCACTTCAGCAACACTGCATCTGAAAAAGAAATAACTGTTGCCTTGGAAAGCAGGTGCAGAATGAATGACAATATGCACTTTTAATTATTAGTAGATTAACTGCTTTTATATTCTGGGTAGGCATCAACTCTTGTCCTATGACATGAGTCCGGGATAGGAAATATGTTTTTGTATGTGTTCATACAGCTTGGAATAAATTGTCTGCAATCCCTAGGTAATGATTTCATGTTTGTAATAGTAAACACCAACTAGTAGAAGCAATGGACAGCAGGTAAGGTTCCCAGTACCTCAGTGAGTCTTTGTTTTAAACATCTGGAGATACAAACACAGAGATGTGACAATACCTCTCCTACAAACACATATAGCAGCTGTACTTATCTAAACTTACTATGGATATTGACACAATTTGAAAGCGTTAAAAGATTCCAGCATGAACTAATGGATTAACATACTGATTTCAGTAGCATCAGCTTTTTTCATTCTGAGACCGTATACAAGTCAGTTGTAAAGTTATGATTTGAATTCTCTTAACAAGGACTGCATCAGGTTACCAAGCTTCACTAGTATGGTGCATAATTTGGAAAAGGCTCTTAAAACGTTAGAGAAAATGCCACTATTTTACCAATTTGCTCTGTCTCCTTTAAGCACTTGAAGGTCTCAAGTGTTTTCAATTAATAAGTAGCTCTCCAAGAGTCAGCGTAACTATTTGACTTACATGTTCCATGCGATTGCTCCCTGATTGCAACTAATTGCGGCTTTTAATCTCTTTAAGGACCCCGAATTACGAGTGGTTTATTTCAGCAGTTTCCTGTTTCTGATACCTGCTGTAGTCTGCGACAGCAGAACGGTGCAAACTGCACGGCGCTGCGGCTGCCAGAGGAACCTTGAACCATGAGATCAAAATAAAATAAACCCTAACTTTAACCGGCACATCCCTTCCCCCGTGCTAACGACCCGTTGCTTTGGCTGGGTGCGCCCCGAGCGAGGCCGGCGGAGGTTCAGCATCCCCGGCCGAGCCGGCGGGACCCGGGAGCGCCCCGCGGGACCCGGGCCGGCCGCCCTTCCCCGGCGAGGGCCTCCCGAGCTCCTGCATCCCTTCCATTCCCTTTCTTTCGCTTAAGGTCAGAAGAATTTACACTTCCTGACTCCGGCGGGACGGGAGGGGTACCCCCAGGCGGAGCGGGCTGGGAGCCGGGGAAGGCAGGCGCGGCTGCCCCCGCTCCGCCCGGCCCGGCCCGGCCGGCTCTCGTCTCGGCGGGGAGGAGCCAGCCCGGGGCAGGCTGGAGCAGCCAAGGGCTGGCCGGCCGCCAGGAAGTGTAAAACCCTGGCCGGTGGGTGGCAAATTTCGCCAGATCGCGGCGAGGAGGCAGCGCGTCCGTCCGTCCGTCCGTCCGTGCGTGCGTGCGGCGGGCGCGGGGAGCGGCAGCCCCGCA
>VZTB01013340.1:308605-379638 GCA_013397245.1 Thryothorus ludovicianus | reverse complement strand
GACCTGGGTGAGTTCTCCATTTAAAAATATTAAAAATAGACCCTCCGGCTCCACAGCGCTGCCGAGTGAGTCATTTCCAAACCAAATGTCTCAGTCTAACCCTTCCCCCCAGGAGATGCAATTATTCTGAAACCGGGACGGAGGGAAAGAGAGTCTTCTCCTGTCTTTCTCAAAATAAATTGAATTAACACGTAGAGGAGACAAAAGCCGTGAGAGTAGCTGGCCACCTGTTTAACAAAGTGACTCTTATCTCCATCCCTTTCTCTCCATCCCTTGTACCTCTGCCATGCTGATGCCACCCATCGTTCCCCAACATGCACTCGGAACCTCTCTGCCCTAGGAATATTTACAATGCTTTCCAATTTCGTGGGTATAATCTACTTTCCAGTTCCTTCCACTGCCAAACACATTCCCTGCTACCGTCTTCTCCATGGGACATCAGCCACAGCCGCACGTCATTCCAGCAGTGACCCCAGTCAATGCAGCTCCTGGCTCTCTATGCTGAAAAGAGTAGTCCAAAGCACAGCTATTTTTTTCCGCCTTTTCCAGTCATATGATGATTTGTTCATGTAAGTGAGCTGTCTTGACTAGAGGGATATTTTGTTTGTCAAAAGCAAGTGCTGAGTGTATTTATAGGCAGTGCTGCAGTTTTGTGGTGTGAAAGATCTCGGTTATGCAGAACTCGTCAGTACCTGGATCAGCATGCAAGACCTGTTTACATCTCGCATATACTGGTGTGTGTGTGTGTGCATATTTAATGATTATACCCATAGATTATATTTCATGGTGAGGCAGCGTGCACAAAACACAGGAGCTGATACGCAGGTTAAGTATTTCTTTTTCTTAAACAGATCCCACGATTCAACTATGCAGTTGTAGCTCTAAATCAGAGGAGACAAGACACTGGTCTACTCATGAACTGACTTCCCTGAAAACCCCCTAGCTGCAAGTAAAGTCCTGTCCTCTTACCTCTGTGAAGAACTTTGTTAGCATTTTGACAACAAAAAAATTACCTACAGCTGAAAATCTGTGCAGTAAATTTTTTCAGCTGTTTTACAGCCATGGCAGGGATGTTAGGTTTGAGAACATGATCTGTGGTAGCAACCCAACACTTAATGGCCTGTCTGTGTAGGTAAGTGGAGAATTGTAATGTAAAAGCATTTGCATTCTTTTTTTTTTTTTTGCTGCTTAGGTTAAACTTCTCCTATTAAAGCTATTTATACTTTTTACAGCCAAGAGAGACCATTGTGATTGATTGACCTGTCACATAGGGTGAAGAATGCTAAGAAATTCCTGCAGAAGGCATGCAACTTTTCTTTTAAGTATAACAGAGAAGAGATTCATGAACTTAGGGGTGCTACCAAAGTCCTGAACTTAAAAAAATGAAAATTTTATTCTTTTGTGTTCCAAAACACAAGAAAATGTAGACTTCATATCCCAACTAAATGCAAATTTCACAGTAATCTAGGGCGAGTTATGCTCTTGATGCACAATCCATTGGCATTCAGAATGGCATTCTTGCTAAGATACAACATGTGAGGGAGTGAAGTTCTTGGGCTTGGGACAGAAAATATGTTCATTTTGATGAAAATAAGAAGAAACTTTTCCAGAGGTGGATTATTCTTGGTTGCCTGTGAGGTGGGTGCCCTAAATCTCTGGGTGAAACAGCTGTCATGTCAGGTATGGTGCATTCCACTGGGTTCTGCATGGATGGCACTGGCAAGCTGGCAGTGACAGGGGTGGGCAGGGTGCTCTCAAGCCCTTATTGGGAGACTTTTTTGATATGTCAGCTTAATGGTAATATTTCCTTGTGGCAGTTTTACAGCACAGTTAAGGTGACAGTTTCACATTTGTCTTCCGCCTTCAAGATAAAATTCTTTGTAATAATTTTATGCAGTGTGTTTATGGGTTGTCTGATATCACCTGAAACTCTGATAAGACTTTCAACGTTCGCTTTCAAAGTTCAGCTGGAACACAGGTAGTGTTTATTGAGTCTTTATTCCCTTCTGGAAGAATTTCAATTTCTTAAATTTCCAGCAACCAAAGACAGAACAGGTGAGATATTTAACCTTTTCTTTGATGTAGCTTCCATTGTTATGGAAAGAGTGGAGGGCTGGGACTTGCACATATCAGCAAGGATTTAAAAGTAGCAGACACATAAGTACTAGAATTTTATCCTTTTTATAACTCATTTTCAGTGAGTTCTGGTTTCATGTGACTTTTTCAGGCGCCTGTAGTATTTGTGGATTTCTTTTGCCCATAATGTATGGCCTTTTGTACTCATTGTTTCTGCTGATGTGAGCTCAAGCATAAATATACACTGACTAAATATGTGCGGGGTTCCAGGGCCTATTCAGTGGGTCATAACAACCTGTTTTTACTGCACAAGATGAGTTTAAATACAGCTCAGAGGATGGACTGAAGATTTTAGCAAAACCCCAGTTACACTGCAGCTGGCTGAGGATGGGCTGTGATGGATAAGCAGCTACTTAACTGCCACGTTTTGTAGCCCCAGGGTTAAAAATGTGGGGCATACCTAGGTTTTTAATAACATCAATGGGAATGTGAAAACAAACAAAAAAAAAGGAATAAGAATGAAGTGCAAGAAAGCACAAAGATATTAGATTGTCATTCTAGTTGTGGTAGAGATAGTTCTTAAGTAATTCTGGCTGCTGACTTATTGTTTGATTTTGATAAAATATATCTTGCATGCTTTCTGATTACCATTCCTAGAAAATTAAACATGTCATTACATTTATACCGATAATGATCTTTTTGCTTCTAGAATTACGTTTTTCACTCCATGCTTTTGCCTGGCATACAATCATAGAGACGCAGAATGTTTTGGATTAGAAGGGACCTTAAAGATCATCTAGTTCCAAGCCCCAGGCATGGGCAAGGACACCTTCCACTAGACCAGGTCGCTCAGAGCCCTATGCAAACTGGCCTTGAACAATTCCAGCTTCTCTAGGCAACCTGTTCAGTGTTTCATCACCCTCACAGTACAAAGTTTCTTCCTAATGTCTAATCTAAAGCTATTTTCTTTAAAGCTGTTCTCCCTTTACCTATCGCTGCATGCCCTTGAACGCAGTTCTTCTCCAGCTCTCTTGTAAGGCCCCCTTTAAAAACTGGAAGGTGCAGTAAGGTGTCCCTGGAGCCATCTCTTCTCTGGGCTGAACACCCCCAGCTCTCTCACCCTGTTCATGTAGGAATGGTACTCCACTCCCCTGTTCATCTTCATGCACTCCTCCCTCCTCTGGGCTCCTTCCAACAGGTCCATGTCCTTATTGTGCTGGGGTCTCCAGAGTTGGATGCAGCACTGCAGGTGGGGTCTCTGGGAGAACAGAGCAGAGGGAGAGAATCACCCCTTTAATGGGCTGGCCACACTGATTTGGGTGCAGGCCAGAGTATGGTTGTCATTCTGGGCTGCAGGTGCACATTGCTGGGTCATGTCAGGCTTCTCCTTCACCAGCACCCCCAAGCCCTTCTCCTCAGGGCTGCTCTCAATCCATTCTTGGCCCTGTCTGCATTTGTGCCTGGGATTGCTTTGACCCAGGCATAGAACTGTGCACTTGCCTTGTTCAGCTTCGTGTTCAGGCTCTCAAACCTGCCTAGGTCCCACTGGATGGCAGCCCTTCCCTCCAGTGTGTCGATGGCACCACACAGCTTGGTGCCATCAGTGAACTTGCTGAGGATGTGCTCAGTGCCACTGTCCTTGTCACTGACAAAGGTGTTAAATGGTGCCTATCCCAGAACTGACCACTGCTTTCCACTTGGATAAGGAGCCGTTCACTGCAACTCCTTGAGTTGCACCTTTAAGAAAGCATTTTGTGGCTTGTCTGTTCCTCTCTTGTGAATACCCTTAGGAATTTGTTTGTGAATTTCACCACATTTGACCAAGAAAGGAATGGTCTAAAAGGTCAAATGGTCTAAATGGTCAAAGTTTCTCTGAGATTTGTGAAAATATTTTTAGAGCCCATGCTGAAGGAATGGCTCTTTGTGGGTGTTATCACTTCCCACATAGGTGAAAATCAGAAGGGAGAGAAATGCTAAGTTAGTTTCTGGGTTTGAAAATGTATTTGTCAATTCAGTCCAAAAGCTTCTTCTGCAGAAGGGGTTTGATAGCTTACTCATACTTGTGACATTCAAGTGATACATTCCTGGGCTGTTTTTTTTCCAGTAGGGGTGCATTTACTAGGGCATCTGTTGAATGCAGGAATACTGCCAGTGGAAGGAAATAACTGTGTGTGTTTCCTCTTCCTTATTTTCATGTGAGTTCACATTTAGCTGTATTTCTTGAAAATCACTTGATAATCAAGTGAGTTTAAGACTGGTAGGTCTGGGAACAGCATGAGCTACTGAACTGAGGGCCTGAGATCCTTGGAGTCCTGCTTTACTGTTAAATCAGCTGTTGTTTTTTGAGTGTTAGCAGCTTGAGTAAAGCCTTGCTATAGAATTGGAGACAAAGCAGTGCTGACTTTACATCTGCTATGTGTTGGTGGGTGAAACTCAAAAGATGAATGCAGATAAGTTTGGTGCTTAAAAGAATCTCTGCTAGCTGCTGTGGGTTAGGATAGCATCTCAGGGATCTGTTTTGAAAGGATGGTTGCTCCAGCTTTTATGGATGCAACTTTATGGAATGTTTAAAATCCCCTAAAGCTTTCAGTTGATCAGAAAATGATGGTAGATCTTATCTTTCCCACTTCTTATCCATTCCTCCTCTCTATTGGATTGGTTTCTTATTGTAACAAAGAGGTAAGTGTATTTTTTCATTCTCAAACCACTTCATAAGTTTTATTATTCTAAACCCTTGTAACGTTTTTGCTTCTTGCCTTTCAGGTTCTGGTGCGGTAATTGCGTATTAGGGGGATACAATTTATTTCAACCAGATTAAATCATCTATTAGTGCATCTAATTCAAATTTGTCTCTACCTTCATTCTGGTCATCTAAGTGATCCTAATGAGCTGTTCTCTTATTCTCATCCAGGCGTGTCAGAGTGTTTTGCAAACATATCATAGCCATAAAAATTTTATCCTTTTTTTTGAATAATGCGAGTCTGAGGAAATAAATATTTGTTTGAAATAACACAGAACATCTATGGTAGAAGACAAAATAACTTTGTTGTCTTAGATGCTACTCTTACATAGGAAGACATTTCTTTTTCTGCATGTTCTTTACTAAGAGCGGGTCTCTTTTTAGTTCACATTGAACTGGCTTACTCTGTGTTATTACTGATTTCTTACCTTTTTAATAGTAGTAGATAGCTGTACTATCATGTATATAGATGTGAAGTGGCAGTCTTACTTTGATCTGGCTGTAAACTCCAAGGGGGCTGCAGGGATGGATCTCTCAACTACAGAGAAGGTTCTCAGGTGGGGTGTACACCCCTCGTTTTTCCCCTCCTCATGTATTTCCTCTCACTCTTAAGCAGAGTTTCACTCTGAGTTTCAGGTTTGCTCTAACCTCAGAAACTCAAAGCTCAACTGAGTAGACACCACTGAATTTCTTTATAAATGGTTCTGTTATCGAAACCAACTTAGATCTGTTTGTGAAGTTGTTTGAGATGTATGGTGAATAAAGGCATGGTATGGATCAAATTGGAAGAGGGAATATGCAAAAGATGGGGATGGAAAACAGGGATGCTGTTGTCTCTGTTGTGGACGTGGGTGTGTACTAAGGAGGTGTCCAAGACAGGAGGTAAGGAAGGTGAGATCTTATTTTGGGTAGCCAGTGTTTTGTGGCAGTAAAATTGTTGATTATATGATTGCATACCAGAGTGTGGACTTTGTATCAGGAGGGCTGTTTTCCCCAATTTTACTAATATAATTTTGATAACATATTTAAGCTCAATAGTTAAAGTCTATCAATTTTAATTACAGATGTATGAGGCCAGTAGAACATCTCAGGACTATTTATGGGACAACAAGTTGCTGCCTTTGTGATGGTGAAGCCAGAAAAAAAAAAAAAGACGACACCTTTTGGTATTCAGTTAGCTTAGGAAGGGAGAGGTAGATCAGATTCGTCCTTTTCACTCCAACACTGTCAAATAATTTGAAAGGTTCATTAAAGCAGCTTAGAGGGGTATTTTTTTTTTTTATAAATAAGATCCTGACTTGCAAGGTTGAAGACCAGGCTAAGTCACTTCAATGGCTTAGCAACTTTTATTTCCTCAGCCAGAAAATTGAGCTAATTATTTTTACTCTTATTAGTATGCCTCCAAGAGTTCTTGATGAAAGGAATGATTTGCAGGACTGAGTGGCCTATCTGCCTGGGGCTCGGCCTCCCTGGGATCCCTCAGGGCTTTCCCATGGTGCAGGGAGGGGCGGGCAGGCTGCAGATGTGGGGCAGGCTGCAGATGTGGGGCAGGCTGCAGATGTGGGGCAGGCTGCAGATGTGGGGCAGGCTGCAGATGTGGGGCAGGCTGCAGATGTGGGGCAGGCTGCAGATGTGGGGCAGGCAACCCTGGCAGTGCAGAGGCTGGGGGCAGCCAGGGGCTGGCAGGGTGTGTGAGGAGCTTGCAGGTAATGTGCTTTGGCTGGCTGAAGTCCTGCATTTCCCAGCTGGCATGAGCCTGCACAAAGAGCTTGAGGAATTTTGCTCCCCCATGGGACAGCATCTAGGGCACAGCACTTCACTGGGCTGTGCCCAGTGGAATTGGAGCATTGTCCTGCTTCCAACTGGGTCCTGCCCCTGTGCTGAGGAGTAGGGGCATGGCCCCTGAGCCTTCATCATAGCCTCACTACAGTTTCCCCTTGCAAAATTTCTGAGATGATTTTTGGGATGTCAGAAACAAATGCCATTAATTTATGGGTGGAAGAAACTGTTTGTTTTAAGGTTTGCTGCTTGAATCAATCTTGTTTACAAGACTGAAAGACCTGAAGGCTGGTCTTGCACTCTTTCACTTACCTTCCTGGACTGGGAATGTCTCCTAGCATGGGCTGTGCTTCTGATACCAGCACGAGCACTGCTGGAGATACACTTCTCCTTATGTGAGGAGCTGCTCACAAGACAAAGCATCACCCCTTTTCCATGCTGCTTCAGGACTTGGTTCAAACTATGTTAAGATCAATATTTAGTTATATTCCTGCTGTTTTTATGGGCTGTGAATAAAGCAGTAAACTTTTTGTGGGTCAGAGAGCCAAAGGTGTGAAGGCATGAAAGGATGAGGGTGTAGGAAGGACTATGCCTTGAAATTGGACCCTAGACTGCTCTGACATTTTTGGTACTCTTGCTTTCTAGAGCTTCTGAGGTGTATCTAAGACACAGCTTCTGATCACTATTGACCTGAAATAACCTCTTTTAGTTATTGAGTGTATCTCAATTTCATCATCTTCTCTCCTGAAAAGTAGGAGAGATGAAGATCAAACCTTGTTTAATTTTAAGAAACTGAGCAATTGGGAGCTATAAGAGGAACTGAATGTGCTGTTAATTTAGCAATGGCAAATACTGTTTGTGTTAGAATATAAATGAAGCTCATGCATGTGCCATGTGTAGTTATGATGACTTACAAGACTCATACAAGGCTGTAGGCTGCTTTTCCATTTCTCAGTGTGGCGGCTGCATAGCAGGAAAATGAGGAATCTTTGTCAGAAATAGTGTCTTCAGATCTTGTCAGTTGAACTCATATCAAGGATTTTGCCAGTCACATACTTTGTTAAAGATTTACTGGGCTGGAAGAAGAATCAGCTAACAAGAATCTAGTTAGCTCTCTGCATACTTTGTGTGTGAGGCAGGATGGGACTGCTCATTAAGCATTGTAGGCTTAGTACAGTGGGACATTTTTCTAAAGATTACAGTTCTGCACTCAAAATTACTACAAAATATTCAGGTGCATATTGCAGTGCCCACTTTGTGTAGTTTATGGTCATAGGTCATTAATGTCACAATTGCATGAAGCATATAAAAGAGAAATATAAGCAAGTGTATATTTTTCTTCATTAAGAGTCTATTTTTAACATTAAAAATAATTAAATGGCAGAACATCAGTTATGTCAGGATAACCTATCATTCTCTATTGTTCTGTTTCATTCTCCACTATTTCTTTCCTTCCTGTTTTAAAGTTACTTTTGGACTTGTGGGTTTTTGGTGTGAATTTGTTGTGAAGTAATTTTGGTGAAGGTTTTCTTCTAGGAAGCAAAAACAGTTGTAGATTTTTCTGCCATGTCACTTCTATTAGCAGCTCTTGCTCTGAGTTTTGCAGAGAAGACTTCAGAGGAATTTTAAAAGGTCTGTTCTGTTATATCTCAGTTACCATGGGCCTTTTGTTTGTTTGGCCCAAGATTATCATGAAGATTCATAATTCAGAGAAATTGCCGCCAATTTTTAATTTGGGTTATGCTTTCCTTAGTAGAGAGAGATTTTGAAGTAGGGGTAGCTCCTGATCTTGCTTTTCCTCCAGTCAGATGTATTATGGTCTGTTGAGAGGGAAAGGTCGATTCATAAAATCCTTTTGTAATAATTTCTCTGTTATTTTTTATGACTAACAGAAAACAAATAAGAAAAATTTCTTAGCTTCATGACTGTAATGTTTTTATAAATGTCTGTATCTATGTGTGTTGGAAAAGGATTTGTCTCGATGCTCAATTCTTTTCTTTGAAGATTCAGATTAATCCTAAAAGTGTTTACTCAGATGTGATGAATTACAAGTGGATGAAATTACATTGTTGTCAGATTGACTCATTGTCCTGCTGTGCTGCCTCAGTTGGGAACATTGACTTTCATCTCTGCAGAGTTAGCTCCCTTGAAGACCCGAGTTTTACACAGATGACTTTTATCTGCATTGTTAGAGGTCTGGAGGGTTTTGGTAGCTGGACTTTGAGATGATGATCAGGGATGAGGAAAACAAAAGGACTGAGGGTAGGAGATCTGGAAGGGAAGGAAGAGCAATACCTGTCTTTGACTTAGTCATGACAAGTGTCTTGCCAAAAAGGGTGTGCAGGGTCACTAAGCAAGATGAGGAGAGTGGGGAATATTTTAGGATATATCAGCTGGCAACTAGTTTGAAATCCCCTGATGCCATGTAAGGCATTATCCCAGCAGCTGAAGCACGTAGCAGTGAAAGATTATCTGGGGGGGCTGTATGTCTTATGCAATCACTGCACTTCAGTCTCTGACTTTTAATGTCTTTTATAATTGATGGAGAGGATGTTGCTTGGTGCCTGGAACATGCTGCATCCTGGTATCTCCCATCATTCTGTGTAAAAGGGGAAAAGTAATTGCTTCTCTGTAAAGCTTTTTCTAGTTCTGTGGTTGCTAATAGGATTGTGATTATTAGAAATGAAGTTTTATTTTGTAGCCTTCTAAACCACTTTAATCCTACCAAGAAGAAACTGCAGATGTGAAGGAGTTTATACTGAAAGCCTCTAGGAGAACAGTGTCTGTTTCTGAACATTTCTGCATAATTCTGTGAGAGTTTTCACAGCAAAATGAAAAGGAAAATTGTTCCTTGCTCAGCATTTTGTTAAATGCTGTTCATTCCCAATAGCTCAAATAGCCTGAATACCATGAGGGTTTCTTACTAACCTATAACTATGTTAATGCCTTTCTTGCCACAGGGGCAGTTTCTCCCAGTAAAAAGCCAAAAAATTGCACACTGCAGGATTTGCCAACATGCACACCACAGATATTGCCAAGAAAGTGCTGTTGCAACCTCCCTGTGAAAATGAAGCATTATTTACGAGGCTTTCTTGCTTTGGGGAAAACTTTCAGGGGAAGCTAGTTGCTGTGAAAGGAAATTCTGGTGCGATGGAAGTGTTTGACTGGGTTCAGGTGCTTTGTTGTACCTTCAGGTAGGTGCACAGGATCTGCAGAGTACACTTGACAGAAGTCAGTTTTTTAGTAAACGCTGTTTCTTTGAGCTTTATGGAAACCTGAGAGCAGTTTAAATGGACTATAGAGCTGGGGAGAGAATGGTCTTTCTCACAGACTGGCTTTTCCAGTTCTGGTAACATGAGGGTCAGTCATGTTTGGATATCATTTAGGGTTAGCCTGCCTTCAGAGTAAGAGTTTGGTGTGCCTGCCATTTAATAGTTGTTGTATTTTGATAAGATAGGAGAGATTTATGTTTTTGGGTCCTGAAGAAATAAAACTCTGAATCAAGTCCTAAAGCTGAAGATCTTGCTTTTAATTCCTAATGAGATTCTAAAGTAAGGTTGACTTGACATACATTGCAGGCTGGATTGGGGGAGGAAGAGAGGTGTCTTATCTGCTCTTTGCAGGCAAGAGCTTGTATTTATCTGACCTGGTGACTTTAACAGAGATTAAGGAAAACAGCATGTATGTTTCAATGAGCTTGAGTACATTCCCTAGGTGAGAAGTGCTCAGGAAATTCATCGTGAGGCCCAGTGTTAATGCCATGGTTTTGCTGTGTGGAATCAGCCTTGTAAATCCACAGCCCAGCCTTCCTGATCATGGTGTTTTACTGTGCACAGAACGGGCCAAAGAATTTCCTACCCATACTTAAATTTATATATGTTCAGGCACAGAAGTTGTTATATTGTTTTACACTTCTGAATTTAAGCTTTCCCCTTGTAATATAATTTAATATAATATAATTAAAATGAATATAAATGTATCCTATAAAATGATTTCATTACTGGGGAGAAAGGTGCTCACATACCTTTGTGGCACCTGAAATAGTGGTAAGATGAGGCTTGCAGGTTAGCACATATTAAACACTGCTTTCCAGCCCTGTTAAATGCCTGCTAGAAATAATGCTTATATTGCATTTTATACCTCTGAAAGTGAAAGGTGTCTCTGCCTGTGGCAGGGGGGTTGGAATCAGATGGTCTCTAAGGTCTCTTCCAACCCAGATCATTTTGTGTTTCTATGTGCAAAGATTGTTAGGTGGGAAGTTTTACAGTGCTGCTGGGAGAAGTGAACTGTTGCTCATTCAGCTCCTCATGCTCTCAGCTTTGGAACTTGTAGACAAACACCGGCACGAGCTCTTGTTTTGCAGCAGAAACAGCCGCTTGGGCTTTGCCTTGCAGCCACCCTTTGCTCTGCTGTGAAAAGAACCTGCCTCGGCTCTCCAAGGTGCTGTAGCTTTTTCCTCTGGTGATTTCTGATGTGGTTACAGTTGTCAATGGAGAAATTGCTGGCACATAGAAAATGTGTGGGCAATGTCGAATGAACTGTTGCTGCAAAGTGCACACAAAAGATCCTGCTGATGTGGTTGTACTAGTTTACATTTAGTCTTGATGTCTGAAAGTTACGACTTTGTTTTTATTTTAATGGTAACAGGGCAGCCAAAGAATCAACAGATTGCTGCCCTTTCAAGCAACAGCAGTTAAGGCAAAGCTTATGTCACAAAAGACTGTCTGGGCTTTGTCATGTCTGAAGAGAGCCAGGAGTTGTCTAAAGGCAGGAAAAAGTTGCACTTTTAGCTGTATTCCAGTTCCACAGTGATCTTTACAAACTATATTTAGCTTGTGAGGGTATAACAACCACATTTATTTCTTGAATAGCACCAAGAATGATAGGTACTGTGCATTTCAATGCCTAAAATATTGAGTGTTTTCTCCTTTAGCTTCCTCACTGGCAGGGCATGTGGTGTCCATGGCACAGTAAGGGCCTTGCATGGGCTTTTTGGTGATTGATCAGAATCTGCCAAGGCTGTGCAGAACTGGGGTAACAAAGTGAGTTCAGCCTAAAATGGGGCTAGCCAGGTTGGAAGAAAGCTGTTTTCTTACATGTAAGAATTAATTATAGTTTGGGCAGTGGAAAGATTTTCCTGGAGCTGAATGCCAGTCAAATTAGTGCAGATACGTAGCATTTTGTCTGACCACCTCTCTTTTCACCTCGTACTGAAGATGCAGTAGAAAAGAGATTTTGCTTTACATCTTTCATGTGCAATTCAGTTACACTTTGTTTTGTTTCTTTTTCCCCTCTGCTCTCTTGTGTCCTGCATCTCATTCTCCAAACTGCCAACTACATCTATTGCTTGTATTCATCTAAAGTGGGAGGATTTCAAAGTGAAGAAGCTTTGCCAAAGATTTTTTGTGGCTTTTATTCAAGCTCACTACTTCTATTTCTGTGGTTTACTTGGGGCTACATAGTCATCTACATGGAGATGATGATCAGAGTGGAAAATACGGGCATTTCGTAATTGGCCTAGCAATTACTTCTCGTGCTGTAGAAAAACCAGAAACATAAAAGCCCTGCTTATGCTCAAAATATCTAGATGCCAGAACCCTTTTGAAGAAGCTCATTATATCCTTTTTGTAGTGAACTGATAGCAAGTGGGTTTATTCCCTTGGATAACACTTCTCAAAAAAAAAGCACTGTGTTAGTCTATGTATCTTTTTTGGCCATTGATCATCGTTTGTACCTCTCTAGAGGAATAGTTTTCTCTTTCTCCAGTTACTACTATTTTATATACAGGCTGAGTGGCTAACTGTATTTAAAGGTATTTGTAAAGTGCCTCTGGCAGAAGAGTTGAGGCATCTCTGTTCTTGCATCTCTGCTAATTGAAGTCAAAGGAGAGACCATGCTTGCATTTCTGACTGGCTTTGTTGGGGCATTTTATATGGGGCAAGATGGAAAATGGGATGAGAATTCCAGAGTATTCCCAAAGCTGCTGTTAATGGCACAGGATATTTTCATCCCTCCCTTCTCTGCCTTACTCTTTTCCTTTCTCTTTGCATTGCAGGACTGCTTTGGTTCCTTCATCATGCAGCGTGTGTCACAGCCTGACACGCTGGGGAACTGCTAGTCCAGGGCTGACTCTTTGGTTTTGACTGAGTCCTTGGGCTTGAAGACTCATGGGCATTGCTGAGATTGACGCTTGAACCTTCCAGAGAAGAGCCCTTCTGATGGTCCTGCTCCGCTCCACCTGACCCTATGAAAGGAGGGCTCCCCATAGCTCTGTCCTTTGCGCTCCAGTTCCGCAAGATGGGCTCGTTCAGAAGGCCTCGACCTCGCTTCATGAGCTCCCCTGTCCTCAGTGACCTGCCTCGGTTCCAGGCAGCCCGGCAGGCGATGCAGCTCAGCTCCAACTCTGCCTGGAACAGGTGAGCAGGGCCCACCTGGGTGAGCTCTTGCCCTGCAGCGGCTCCTCAGCGAGGGTCACGTGTATCTTATGCTTGTGCTTCGCACCGTTTATGACTAAGCTCATCTGTTTATAAGCATGCACGAATTCTTGGCAAGTCCAGGCTTTGCTGGCATTGAAAGCATCTGTGGAGTTGAAAAATTTAGACCTACTAGTGCTCAGTTGGTTTTGTTCAAGAATGTTGTTCAGCCATACTGTCTTGGAAGTAAAGCAGAACTGCTTTTCGGTAACTTTTGCCTCTTTTAAGTACCATTTAGGAAAACACATTCCTAGTACTGTAATAAATTCTAGTTTATTAATTCACAAAGGCACGTATTTGCATATTATGAAGCTTTTATCACAGTCAAGTTCCTCTGACAACAACTAAGCTTGCGGCTTCAACCAGTATTTCCTATTGACAGCTAAATCCTGTCTGCTGTGAGTGTCATGCAGCAATGGCAACTGGAAAAACAATGTGAAAGGTGAAAAGTGAGATGTCCTATGTCTTGATCTGATGTAATGGTTTGCTGTTACTAGAAGTGGGTGTTCCCACCTTCCCTTCTGCCACCTGGCACCAGCTCTGTGCTCTGCAGACTGTTCTTGCTTGCTGACCTAGCTCAGCTTACCAATGTCACACACAAGCAGCCTGGCAAAAACATTGCAGTTCTGTGCCATGACAGTGAGCTGAGGTCTGTGAGGCATGCAGATGCCATAACTGGCCCATAGAAGGGTATGTCTGTTAAGGGAATGACATGTCCTTGTTAGCCATGGCAAGCTTTAGGCCTGCTAAACCTTCTTGTTTGCTGTCACTTTATGACTTCCTCTGTACTGGTGAGAAAATTAGAAGATACTCCAACAGCATCTTACAAGCATTAACAGGGCTTAGACTGGGATCCCACTGAGGTGACGCTGGCTGCAGATCTTCCAGCAGGGCCAGGGTCTTGCCAGATGCTGCAGAGTGGGTGGTTCCTGGTAGGATCACTGGATAATGCAGAGTGATGTGTTTGGCACATACTACCAAAAATCTCTGTCTCCTCATAGCAACCAGCCTGCAGCACACAGCAAAGATCCCCAAACAGCTGTGTTCAGGAGACATCAGGCATGAGTTGTGTCCCTGTGACAACTTTCCCTTGCTTACCCTAGGCAGAACTTGAGGTTGCTTCTACTCTGTCTCTCAGGGGAGATGTTGGTAATTAAGAGTAACAATTTCAAGGTGAGAAAGAGTGGAAGTATTTAAGGGCAATTAACTACACCTGGTTGTAATCTCTCTGCTTTTGGTACTGTGCTCACATTGTGCTGTGTGGTAAATCACACCATTATTCATGGATGTTGTCCTGTCTCATTTCTTGTTTTGGCAGTGTACAAACAGCAGTGATAAACGTATTCAAAGGGGGAGGCTTGCAGAACAATGAACTTTACACTCTCAATGAAAATATCAGGTAAGTTGCTGAAATGCAAAACTGGATTTTTTTGTTGCTGCTTGTTTGGTGGGGTCTGTTTGCTGGGGTCTGTTGCCTTCAGAACCACAGTTAGAAGATATTGGTGGGAGGAGAAAGGATGAAAGCAAACTTAACCACAGCTTTGGGGTTTCTGGCTAACTTACCTCTTTCTTGCTGTTGAGTGACATGAATGGCACAGGGTATTTGGATAATTTTTCTCCAACTTGTGTGGATATGTAGCTTTGATAAGGACAGGCTGTGTATTGACTTGGATTGTAAGGTTTTTGTTCCTTCCTAGGAGCTATGTCTCTTTCGAATATGTTTTATACCTAATAATACTGGCATCCCTTTCCTGAAACCAAACTTCTCAGAACTGTGGAGTGTTTAAAACAAACCACAGTGTTTCATTTAAAAGCTTAATCTTCACATGATAGTTGCAGAACAAAACCTGAAAATATGAACCGTAAAGATAAAAAAAGCTAAAAGCCTAGCTAACATTTTTTGTCACTGATGCTAGTGATGGTTAAAAGTATCATTTTCTTTTAAAAGCAGGTTTCATGATTATCTGTGGTTTCATTCTGATTAGTTGGAAAGTTTGATTAGCAATAGATAGGACTGTAGAGTAGATAAAGCATTATTTATTCTTGCCTTAGTTCCAAGAGCTGCTGAGAGGAGTAATGTCAAAGCTCATGGACATAGATTTCTCCTTCTCTTTTTACCACTGCATCCATATTAATTCATCAAGAGTGCTGTCACACGTTTCTGCTTCTTTTATATCCCTTCCCCTCATTCCTATTGTTTTTTTTTTGAGATCCAAGAGATTCAAATTGCAAATTGAGCTAAGTATGTACTAAACATCAGTCTAAACTACCCCTTTCCCCACTTTCAAAATAAATGCAGCTATCAGAGAAGGAGACTCTGTCCAATTTGGTCTAGTCCCAAACCCAAAAAGTTTAATGTAATTCCTTTTGAGAGTTGAGCAAGGGCAGCATCTTATGCTTTAATGATATTTTAGTGTGTTCAGGTCAGAAGTCTTCAAGTTAGGTTTAAGTACTTGGAGCAGTCTTAATTCTCTATGGGATGGGTATTTGTGGACATGAAAATAAAAACAGATGTCGTAAGGCTTGGGAAATACCTAAAGCCCCAGCTTGTTAGCAGACTTGAGGAGTGGCTTTGGGTTTTGTGACTTGCTTGTTGCCCGTGGCAGTGGCTGCATCCTGCTTTTCCCCTGAAGTGCAAGCAGAGCTCCTTCCCACCCTTCCAGGGAGGCAGTACCCTGGGTAGAACTGCTGTGGCGTCTGGGCTTGGCCCCAGTGGCTGGACCATACTCTCTCCATGCTGGCTGCTGAAGTGAATGCAGACTGGAAAACCAGGTGAAGAACAGGAAATTCTTTATGAACTGTGTATGCTTTGAGAGCAGTGCTGATGGTGGGAGGGGAAATGCCCTTTTCCACAGACATGCACTGCCAGGCTGTAGTTGGAAGCACTCACCTTGATTTACATGATTAATGTTCCTACAGGTGCCCTGAGCATTGGTTACATCTCCAAATGTCACTCTTTAAATAGACCATTTCACAACCAAGTAGCTCATTAATGCCTATCTAAGGAGCAAAGGACAGGCCTCTACGTGTGTGTTTGTATGAACACCTGCAGCCTCACACCTGTGGTTCTTGATGGAGCTCCCAGCACGGGCTGAGCTCTGTGCACAAGGTGAATCTCTAGCTCGACACTGGAGAAGAGCCAGACCCCTGAGACAGACAACTCTTGTGTGCCAGGAAGTCGAGCTGGTGCATTTTCCTTGCCCTTGCTCGTAGTTCTCTGCTCACCTCCTGGGTTGTAGTTTGTAAATGCAGTAAGAGGCTCTCAGGCTCTGCACAATGCTTTGTCATTTGGCAGGGGGAAACACGGGACAGTTTTAAAGGAGGATGGTAATGACAGGACCAAGAGATGACTAGGTGGTAACATTTTGTTCTGGATTGCTGCCACCAAGTTTTTATCTTGCTGTGATTTGATACCATCTCACTGGCTAATATTATTCGGTTTTTTTTACTGCTCTGAAATTCAGTTGTCACAGCAAGAGGAAATGAAAGAAACGCCTTCATTAAATGAAATTTCTATGAGTGGGAGGTGACCTGACCATGCTTAGGAAGAGACCCCTCCCTTGATTTTTTTCCTAAGGTGCAAGCCTCTGTTTGCTGGTCTTACCTGCATGAAGCCAGATCCTGCTGGGCTTGTCAGTCAGGTGATGCAGAGCCTGCTGGATTTGGCTGAAGCCAATGGAAAAGCTTCTAACAAATGGGCCCCCAAAGAGTTACCTGATTTATTGACCCCATGGACATAGACATGTGCTTTGATTTGGGTGGGTGAGAGAGAGAAAGAGTGAAGGCAAGTTGGCATGCAAATAAATGTAAAAACATGGTAAAATGGTTAGAAAGGAAGGCTGTCACATAGCTTTGAGCAGAGATAAAGTAAATTGATGTAGTTTGCTGGTAAAAACCCAGCCTAAGAACTGGATGGTTGCTGATTCTAATGCTATTTTCAAGCACTCTTGACTGTACTTCACATTGGCGAAAAGCAAAACTCTTAGAACAGAAAAAAAAAATGCAGTGTTTGGCATTGGAAAGTGTTGGGCAACTTTTAAATTTTAGGCAGAATTTACTGCTACAGAATTTATTCCCAATCACTGAAAGTCTAAAGTGCAAATGCACTGAACTTGCTAAATTGTCTTTTCAATGCTGCCTCTGATGTAAAACGGTACTAATTTTATATATTTTTTCAAATACAAATATGTATTAGAATTTAAAACTTTTATCACAGCGTGATTTAAAAGCCAACAATTTTCATCAGAAATACTTCTTTAAAGTGGCTTTTGCCTGTATGTATTTAAAACACCTCTAATTAAATTTCTGTAATTTCTTCCTTGGAAAATATGCCTTAGTTTTTATTGTTTGGAATGTGGTAGTTAAAATGTGGCTGCAGCTTCTGCTTAATTTCTCCTTATCCTCACCTTTGACTTCCAAGAGAAAAGGAAGTACATTAGAGAGATATGCTATCTTCAGTGGCATGAAAGGCATCTTTGCTTAAACAAAAAAGCAGAAAAAATTATGGAATTAAATCTAAATAACTCCAGATTTCCCCCCCATCTTTATGTTCATTCAGGGGGGTAGTTTCTTTTTTTTGCTTGTTCTAGGTGTATGGTTTATAATTAGCAGACTTTCGAGAAACTGTTTAATTCCTTTATAATTTGAGATAGCCTTGGTAAAATACATACGTAACTGTAAGAGAAATCTAACCCCTTCCCATACATTCCTGTATCTTTGGTATGAGTGGTAGTAAAGTGCAGATAGAGCTGTAAGAAATGACCAGCAGTGGCTGCTACTTCATGGCTCCATTCCTTCTGTCTACAGACGGCTGCTGAAGAGTGAACTTGGATCCTTCATCACAGATTACTTTCAGGTATTGCATGACTTGCTTACTTTAATTTGAGGTTTGCTCCCTTCAGCTTTTTAGCCTGTATCAAAATTAGGATCCCTTTTTACGTGAGTGTAGCCTACAAGTTTTGTTTTTGTTTGGCTGAGGAAGATGATGGAGGTACTGGACTTTTTTAATGTGGGCCATATACCCCTAGGAGTAATTTTATTTATTGATATGAGTGCAGAATTAGGGATAATCTTCCTTTTCACTTAGGAAAGGCTGCTAGTAGCGTACCAAGATCAACAAGGAATTCACTTGAAGTTTTTAAAGAAGATGGAATGCCTTTTCTTGAGTGTAGAGAACTCAAAAGTAGGTTTTCTGAAGCAGGGGCCATCAAAGGGAAAGAGGAGAGATAATGACAACTGCCTGGAGGCAGGAGGGGGTCAAAGAGAAGGAAGTTTCTATCACCAGGACATCCACCTGGGTGCTGTTTTCCTTTTTCAAAATCTACATTTATATTTGTGGGACTAAAAGGAAAATGTGAAAGATGAAGGAAGACTTGAACAATCGCAAATGTGTTGCTGCCTTTTATTGATACTGGCCAGATAGACAGATTTTCACATGTAACCACACAAGAGCCTGCTAGATGATTTTTAGAAGGCACTGATGGCTTTCAGTGTTTTAATTTGTTCAGTATAGCATTGATTAAAAAAAAAAAAAAAGAGGAGCTGCTGGAAACAAGAGGGTTTTCTTCCCTTTGAGTAAGAGAGAGGAAATTTCTGTACTTTCTGAAGCAGCTGATGCTGCTGTGTGCGTGCTAACAGCTTAAAAGAGGAAAAAGAAGACTAGTGTTGTTTCCTATCAGATTGCGTGATTTATTAGATTACATGACTTAAAAAAATCCCCCTGCTGTGCTATCAAGTGAGAAGAAAACTCCTGCCCCAGGGGTAGTTATGTTTCACTTCCTCAGCCCCTCTCTGCACAAGTTGTTTACTGCAGAGGCAGCTGCTGGCGGCGCATGGCAGGATGTTTCCTGGACCCTGAGTGGGGTGACAGCCACCAGCACTCACATTTAATTTCTGGGGTATTTTTGCTCAGTGTCAGAAGGAGTAACTTGGCATCTGTCAGACTTAGCCTGGAGGTAAAAGTCTTGGTGCCTGTAAGTTGTGAGACAAGCTGTGAGATAAAGGCTATTGTCGGAAGAGAGATTTTTCCCTCTGTGAGTTAAGATGCAGACTTATTTCTGATTCTAGACTAACAGCATATGACCATGATAAAAGATTCCACTCCCTCCTGAGTGTTTTTCCTCAAAAATCCTAGGGCTATGGAGTGAGGAAAGACGGTTCATGTGCCGAAGAAGGGCTGACAACATTATTTCATTTGTCTGTGGGTTCTGTTTCACTGCTGATGCCAGCTGATTTTTGGCAGTATTACTGTCACCAAGATGAGCGGAGTTGAATCAAGCTGCTGATTTGGCTGAAAAATAACCTTGAAAGAAAAAAAGAAAAGAAGTTTCCAACTACTTCCTTTGACGTGTTGTGGTCATCACCTCTGACATGGGGGAGGTACTGGGAGTGGGTCACCAGGATGCAGAGTGGAGTGGAAGTGCATCTTTTGGCAGTGATTTCCTCTGACATCTGTTAAAGCCTGCTGAAAGCTATCCCAAGAACCAAGTTTTCTGTCCTCTTGCATTGAAATGGACCCTGAAGAATATGCTCTCTGTGTAGCCAGGCAGTTTTAAATATCCTAGCAGCAATTAGAGCAACTAACTGGCTCATGTAATATTTAGATGTGATAAACTGCCTTGAATGTTTTCTATTTCTTATGCCATGGCACTTAAAACTGGAACCACTAAGGGGAACTTTAAAATCACATTTGTTTTAAGAGTTCGAGATTTTACATTATGTAAATTTTATACATTCACACATTCACATTTTTTATAACCATTGAATATTCAAGACTAAAATGGAACAGAGCCTTTATAGTGAGACAAAGCTACCTTTGTGATCAACTCGATGTGATTACTCACAAGTCCTTTTCATCAGCATTCATGCAAATTAACGGTTTTTAGCTCCTGAAATTGCTAAAGGAATGTTTAGGAAATGGTTGGCGTTTAGCAGTCTTTTTCTGCTACCAAGCCATCATCATATCAGAGTTAATGAGTCTGTTTTGTCTTTGAAAGAGGAATATAATTCCCATAAGGGCTGAGTGCAAACTCAGATGGTTCATTCTGCAGGAAAGTTGTGTTTATAAATCTGTTGCTTTAGCAATCTTACTGTATATACAACCCCTCTCCTTGGATTGAAGCCTGAGTGCAAATGCCAGATAGCTGAGACTTGTAGCATTTACTGCAGATCTGCCTTAAAGCAGTGCTTCAAGCTCCAGGTTTTTCAGTACTGACTTTGCCCGTGAACTGCTTTGAGAATTTCCTGAAAAGAGGTGCTTTGTACCTACCTCTCTGCTCAATAACGCAGCAGGGCACCATTTGCTCTTGCTGCTGGGTCAGTTTGGGTGGTCAGCTGAACTGCAGTAGGTTGAAATCCTATGACCAGTAGGTTGAAATCCTATGACCACGGAAGGTAAAAGGCTGGGATTTGGAGGAACAGGGTGTAAAGGCAATTGGGACTTCTCTGGTGCAGCTGTGTGATCTTTCAGATAAGCTCCCTTTGTTTTCCTACTTTCTGTTCCTTGTGTTGTTGGAAAAAATTTTTTAAATATAAAATTAGCGAGTGTTGATAAATCAATGCATTATCTGCTTGATTCTGCAAACAGCCTGAAACAAAATCTTTGGAAGGGATGGACTGTGTCTTTTCACTCTGTGTGGGTTTGTTAATCTTGAAACTCATGGGGGGCAAAATGGAAATGCATTTATGTATATTAACTGAAGACTGTCTCCTCCCAAGGCAGAGAGACCTGATCCCTTCCCAGGCACTGTAACCTCTCCCAGAACCCGTAGGCTGCAAATGCAGAAAGTCAAATGCCCAGAGGTGATGCAGAGCTTGTAGGTGAGGAATGGCAAGTGGACTGTGTTTCCTCATCTAATCCAGTGAGGTCTCTGATGTCTTAAAACCAGAGGTATGCTGTTACATAATTTCCAGCCTGCTGCAGTGCAGAGCCACTGGCAGTGGCAAGTCCTGACTCAGAATTAGACCCAGCTTTCTGTACGTGAAGCTGCAGAAGCCACAGCCTGCGAGAGCACACATTGCTGAGGTGTCAAGCAAAGTCCAAGCAGCAAGATGATAATAAGTAGCTGAAAAGTAAGTGGTGTCAGCAATGAGGCAAGCCTGGATCCAAACCAAAACTGATTTTTATCTTCTGTCTTTAGAGCAGTCAGAAGTGGTGCTGCTGAACTTTCCTGTGGTCAGTCTCTCTTGCTGTAGGTTCCCCAGCTGTGCAGGGTGGCTGCAGTGATAGGGCCAAACCTGTGCTCCTCCCTATCTTGTGGCACCATAAAGCTTTTGTTTAGGTCCCCACTGCATGTTTTCCTGGAACTCCAGCCTGGAGAGATGACTCCAGCATCTCTCATGATGTTTGCTCGCTCCTTTGAAAGGCTGCTTTGTAAAGACTAGCTAACAGCTGAAAAGGCCATGTGGCTGCTTAACCAAAGAGAAAAATACAGGGAATGTGATGCATCCTTCCTTGATGCCAGATTTCTGTGTCTACCTGTTTCACAGCAAGGCAATAATTGTGTAGGCTACGGGAGTGATGGTTACTGCTGGATACAGGCAGCACTGGCTTTTCTCTGGCCAGGTGCTGTCTTGTGCCTGCTGCTGGGTGCTAGGTGTTGCAGCAGCTCAGCTGCTGCTCAAGGAACAGAATTCACACTTGTGTGATTTGCAGAGCTCAACTCTGTGTCCGCAATACTATTTTGGGTCAAGCTGGTCTTTATTACTGTTTTTGTCTCCTCATTGGCTGGGAACCTCTGTTTGTGCAGGTCTGTGAATTATTTCTGCTTCATCTGGTACTTTCTAGAGCAGCTTTTATGGAGCAGCTCCAGAGACTCCATAGCAGCTGCTCAGGTTCGTTCACGGACGGACGGACGGAGTCCCCCTGCAGCTCAGCACTGCTCTGGAGCACAGGACCCAGTCCTGGGTGGCAGCAGGGTCACCTCCTTCCCAGCCCTGTTCTCAAGGACTCTGTAGAGGTGTGTGAATCCTTCCAAAGGGAGCCTGGCTGCCCCTACACAAAGCGTGTGTGGTCGGTGTGCCATGGCCTGGCTGAGCAGGATCCCACCTGGAGCAGTGACTAATCAGGGTAAATTCAGGGGCCCTGGCTGTGGGATTTTCCCAGAGCTGCTGCCTGGCTGCTTGTGGTCTAGATCGTAGCACTGCTGCCTACTTGGTCTGCCTGGTCTGCTCTCCTTCCTACTCTCCCTGTCTCACTTTCATGTCTTCAAGTGGGCTTTCTCTTTTATCTGTTGTGAACAAAACCGGCTCTAGGAAGAGTCATTTTAGGATGTGATTTCATATTTATCTTGCAGTTACTCCTCTATGTAGGATCGAAGTGATCTCTCTGCTTCTGTCAGGATTTCCCCTCTTGTTAGAGAAAAACGGATGGGGGTGGGAGGGTGCTCTAGTTATGAGATGCTGCAGCTCACACAAATTTGTGTTTTATAAAACACTGCCAAGAATTAGGTAGGTGTTTGTGGGCAATAACTTTGTAGAAAATACTTGCCAAGTAATTTTGGGTGATGCTTTTTTTCTTAAATTAACATTGGATTATCCACAAAGCAGTGACTATGGGCTTGTAGAGCCTGTAAAATTCTGGTTTAGCACTAGAACACAAAGCCTCAGCTGCCTATAAGAGGGCCTGCATTTAAGAAATGCTGTAGTGTTCTGTAGAATAATTGATTTTTTTTTCACCCAGTAAAGTGAGGTTAATTATTTTGAGTATGTTCTAGACCAGTTTACTTCTGTTTCAAGCTTATATTGTTTGATGAACTAATATTAATTTATGAATTTGAACGTGGCTTTTAAAAGGCATACTGGCCATGTTTGGCTTGGAGACATGAAGGGAAAGCAGAATTTATCCATAATTAAATCGGTGTTTGGGTAAGCCTTTTTCCTTCAAAGATAATGGCTTATTTTTTATTAGCAGGATAATTCATTTGTACCTTGCTATACTGCAGACATGTCTTTCAGACAAGATGTGAAGTTGCCTGTGATGGCTTGAGCCTCCTTGATATTTTCTGTGGAGTTCCTGCCAAAGCTATTTTGCTGTTTTTCGCCACCCTTCTGCTTGCATATAGCCCCCACAGCAGAGCAAGCTGTGCTGGTGGCACGGCTGCCACCCCAAAATCCTTCCTGTTGGTTCTGTCGGGAGGCTGGCACCCCACCCATGCTGCTCACTGAGTGCTTCTGGCAGGCAGCATCTGATCTGCCTCAGGCACAGTCCCATGGGTGCCTTTTGCCCCGGGGTGTGGTGGGGCTGTGCATGGGAAGAGCCCCCATGGGGGATGCCCAGCTCCTGCAATGGGCAGCAGGGAGAGGGTGCTGGGCGCTGCTGCTTTGAGAGAGGAGTCACAGCTCTTGAGCCTGGGGCAGCTTTCACCTTCTGGAAAGATGATGGCACTGGAATTACTCCATTGGGTAGGAATGGTGAAACTTGCCTCAATTTCTCTAACAGGGAAGGGCAAAAGAAAATATCTGTGCCAGATAAAAGGAAGGAATTATCAGGAAAATGTGTTTGTTTTATTAGGTGGTGTCTGACTGCCTTCAACATTTTTTTTTTTTATTCCCAATGATTTGAGCATGACTTACTTTAAAGAGTAGCAAACACAGACATATTGTGGGAGAATCTTTACTGAGGAACAAATGAAAAGTGATTATTTTTGTGTTGAATCCTATCTTTAAAATATTAAGACATTTAAAAATTTATTTAAGAGCTTTCTCTTAGCTGCCCTTCTTAGTGGTCTATTTGAGTCAGCTCTTTTGGTTTTCTGCACTGAGAAAAGGGGGCAGCCTGTGAGATTTCACAAGGTCACTTCTATCTGCTGCAAAACATCTCTCCAGATTTCTCAACTGCATGTACTTGTGTTGAGCTTAGGACTTTGTTTCTCTGCACAGCGGAGTAGCAAAGACTAAAGGCAGGTTTGCACAATGAGCTTTTGGCATCCTGTGATGGGGGAAAATCCCTGGGGAACCAGGAACAGCTCATTTGGGGAGGGAAGGGAATCACCGCTCCCCCAAGCTCCCATTTCAGCTGTAACTGCAAAGAGAGGGAAGGTGGCAGCTGAACTTTTTCAAATCAATGTACCCTTCAAGCTTACTTGGTGTGAGTCTTTATCTGGTCTCACTTTAAATAGATTTATTTTTCCCCTGAGGTCTGTGCTTGTGGCAAGCAGGGATGCAGCAGCAAAATGAGGCTTGTAATCTAGACAAGGTCTGATAGAGACCTCCACGGCTGCTGCTTTGAGTAGCTTGTATTGATTTGTCAGCAGACCCTGTAGGGTTTGTTAATGGCAATTGGCCTGTCTGGCTTGCTCTGAGGGATTAATGTTTGGATTGAATCAATTCCTAAGCCTGTGACTTCTTGCAGAAAAGATGGAGAAGTAACATTTCCAGATATTTTTAGGATGGGGAGAAGGGAAATGAAGTGTGGTTGATTTTATTTATTTATTTTTTAAGTCTCCTCCACAGGAAAAGGGAAAATCTGAGAGGATAAGTGAAAAGTCTGCAGTAACTACAGTAACTATATGGACTTAATCTCTTTTTTAAGGAAACCTTTAGAGTGAGATTATGCAATCTCTTTAGCACATGGAATTGCTATAATACATTAATGCGAGCATTATAAACTTGTTACCACAGAGTAATAATTAATATATATATATTTTGCAATAAATATTGCTGTGCTGCCCATTAGCATGTACAAATGTGTTCTTTGGTTGCTGACATAGCTGCAAAAGAAATAAAAAGATCCCTGGAAGTAAAAACAAAATATCAATAATAGTTACTTTTAGGCAAAGTGTGTGGAAAATTGTATCTAGAGTGGGAAACATGTAAAATGAAATCTAAGGTTCTATGGCAGATAGAGAAGGAATTAATATTTTTTGAGAGAAGCACAAGAAAACAAGCATCACATCCTCATATGTGTGTGTGTATATATATATATACACACCTTTTTATTACAGAGTAGTTTAAAATAATACAGTATTAAAGACCAGCAGTAAATTTCCCCTGCAGTATATGAGGAGTAATTGCCTTGAGCTAAAGATTGAAAAATAAAGAAATTAAGTACTGTTATGAATAAAAGCACTTTTATGAAAACATTTGGAAAGATTAAAGTGCCATATCACTTCAACCTTATGCATTGTTTAAGCAGAAAAATATTTATAGTGTAAGTGGGTTTCACTTTTTTTCCCCCTTGTGGTTTTCTTCATTACAGGTTTCTTTCTCCCTCTTTTTTCACACTGTTGGTCTTTCATGAAAGATTTTTTGTTGTTGTCCAGAGTATGATTTTCTTTTGAACAAATCTAGAATTTGAATGGCCATCCTAACAACTTAATATTTCCCTCCAAAGCCCATATTTCTGCTGGAGGATCTTCATAAAACACTCGCCTTCCCCTCATTGCTAACATTTGGAAATGTTGTAGTTTTTTTTTCATTTATCCAGCTCGCAAATTCCTGTTGTCATTGCCCAGGTAAAAAATATCTCCCAGCCTGAGGATGTCACAGAGTAATGTTTTCCCCTTTTTATACCCAGCTTTGTGTTAGCTTCTTGTTGAAGGGAGGCTGCAGAGGTGTGCTGCTCTCTTGGCTCGGGGTGCCTCCACGGTTGCCTGTCTCTGTGTGCTTCCAGGAGGCAGGTTTGTGATCCAGAGCAGGATGCACCATGGCAGCTCATCAGGAGACTGGGGTGGTGTCCACTGGGAGTGGAAAGAGATGTGCCTTGCTCCTTGGCTGATGGAAGTTCAGAAGTGCAACCTTGACCTGGTTCCCCATTAAAAACAAAAACTGTGTGATGAGCAATGGGGGAGTCATCTCTGACTGTTGTTGGCTACCCTGATACTGAATCCTTTTGGAGAGGCAGGAGGCCTTATTCTCTACCAGTATGACCTCTGTACCTTTTTTAGAATGCAGTAATAGTGTGTTACATGCTGATTGCAGTGCTTTTCTCTGGGATTCTCAAGACTTTTCAGAATAACTGATTAACCTAGTGCTGTTGGGAGAACAAAAAGATAGGTGTTGTTTTTGCACCCTTCTTACGTTTGGGGAACAAAGAACTAATCAGGTATTTGGATGTCCTGAACTGCAAACAGGCATTGGTATATTGATCTTTCTGGGCCACGTGAGTTAAGTTTTTCTAGAAAGACCAGATCCTGCCAGTTCTTTTGCAGCTTAACACTGCATACTGAGATAATCCAACTTCTCAGTACAAAAAGAATGGCCTCATGGAAAGGCAATAGGTAGGAATAGAGAAGTAGATGTTAGGGAGCTGAACTTGGCCTACTGGTAGTTAGACAAGAAATGAGCAAGTGCAGAAAGAAGAGAGTGGGACATTTTCATAGCATTTGGCTCTTTGATCGCCTCCATCATGTAACTGAGTTATATGTGGGTGCACCATTATGGTAAGAACTATTTTATTTTCTTGACTCCCTCCCTGTGATCCTTCCCATTTCTGGGAGATTTTCAGCTGCTGTGTCTGTTGCATTCTCATGTCGAGCTGAATGAGAGGGGGTTAAGGAATATGTAGCACTCACACTGAGACCAGTGCTGGAGGAAGGTACTTCAACATGACTAATCTTAAGATAAATGCATGCAAAGTGGATAGCATCTGACAAAGATGCATTTTTCCATGTTCATTATAAATGAATAAAAGGCAAATGCATGTCTCTCTTTTCTCTTGGCAGAACCAGCTCCTTGCGAAAGGCTTGCTGTTTATGGAGGAGAAGGTCAAGCTGTGTGAAGGTAAGTATAGTAGGAAACCTGTTTTGGAAGGGAGTTGTGCTTTGATGTTTGGTCAGACGAGATGATTTGCATGTCTGGAAAGCATACAGCCCTTTCTGGTGCTGTCCTGGAGTGTCACACAACCCCTTGGGAACCCTTGTGAAGCTGAAGAGAGGGCTGAGAGAGCTATGATGCTCCCATGAGCCGTAACTGCATCACAAAAGCAGGAATGTGGGTCTCGTGTGGCAGCTGAACCTGGATTCATGGCAGTTTTGGTCTGGACACGGATCCTGTTGCAAAACTGCACGGAACTGCCTTCTGCCTTTCATTCCTCAATGTGATTTGCCACTTGATGTAAGCACAATTTTGGTTTCTCTGTCATGCTTTGGGGAGCTGAATTATCAAGCTTTGTGTAAATTCAAAGAAGAGTCTTTTGTGTGCGAATGGAATCCTTCAGGAAAGAAGTTGATCACACATGGAGTTGTGTTCAGAGTAGTGCTGCAGAGCCTGTGGGCCAGGGCCAGTGTGGTGTGGCCACTCCGTGCTAGACATGTGGGCAGCTGGGCACATTTGGTAACTGTTTGCTCAAGCGGAGCCAGCACGTCTTTATTCACATCCAAGCTGCTCTTTGGTTTGACCCAGTTTTCTAGCCTGCAGGGAGATCTCTTGCTAATCACCAGTGTATTGTATGTGGGTCATTAAATGCCAATAGACGCTTGTAATCTCACATCATTGCTGGTCCTGGATTCCTCTGCACCATTCTTCACCAAGTGCCTTCACCCAGCTGGCAGGCTGCAGGATTTGGGCCCCAGAGGAGTTAAGGGGTTGCCAGCCTCCTGCTTGGGGTGTGCTTCTTCAGCATTGGCCCTGTGAGGGAGGCAAAAGGGCTGACTGCTGCATTTTCCAAAATGTGGGTACCTGCCTTGCCGCTGCCAGCACTGCAGAATGAATGCTACACAGCTTACCAGAAACTTTGTTTTTTATATTCATATATAACTATTCCAGTATCTGCTTTAGTATTATGAAAATAGAGTTTGAGTATGTAATAAGCTGGGAGCTGCCCAGGAGTATTTTGCGAATGCTCAGGTAGTTTGGGTCAGATGAAGTTTCCCAGGCAGAGAGCAAAACACTTTCTATGCCTCATTTTTCTGTCCCTAGCTTCAAGTGACACTGGAGCCACTTTGCTGTGCAGGCTGGCATCACTGCAGGAGATGACTCATGGGCACCTTTCTTTTATAAATGTGGACTTGTTGCAGGTCTTGTGGTCACAGCAATGAGGATTTCTTGTACATGCTTCTTGGTTAGTTCTGTCTTCCTGGAAAACTTATACTGCTCCTGCACCCAGACAGAGTGGCTACAGGGTATGGCAATGTTTTATCTGTGCCTATTTTTCAATCACAGCTTCTTTAACATGTTTTTTCTTTATACAGTCTGTCAGAATATCTTTCAATGCCTGCAGGATTTATGATTTCTTGAAGAAACAAACCATTCCTGCTTCCCCTTCAGAAGGAGAAGTAATCTCTGACATTTCATTCTGTCTCCAGACTGTAAGGCATTTGCAGTTATGGGTAGGAGGCAGAGGAGGGAAAAATTTAAACATTCAATTAATCTGTTTCCTGTTGTCTTTTTCGCTTACACTTGGCTGTTGTGGTAATGGGTAGCTGTTGTGGGGGTGTTGGGTAGTTTCTTGTCTGCCTGCAGTTCCAGTTTTGAAGCCGGAGTCATACCTGAAGCATCTCTTTGAACCTTTCTCTGTTTGTTAGTGGGCTGCCTCTCTGCTCAAAGGGAAATGTCTGCAGGATCTAGTCCTGCTGCCTCTCTGCTCCTCTGGCTGTGTCCTAAGCAGCACAACCCATGGGCAAGCAGAGTGAAAGTCTGTGTGGAAGTCTGCAGATAAGGAAAGCAATTCAGTACAGAGTGATAAGGCTCCTTTGAGTTGCAATGGTACCTGTATTCCAAGTTCCTTATGTAGGGCCTTTACTGACTTTGAGGTTGAGCCTTCAAACCTGTCTTGAGTGGCCATCTTCCATTACTGCTCTTTGAGTCTGGACTGCTTGTGAGATACTGTGGGAGGTATCCTGGAAAATTCTTTTGTCAGAAACTTGTGTTTTTAAACCTGAGCCTGCATTTGCACCTTATATTTCCAGGGATATATCTAAAACTTGAAATAAACATTGCAAACCTTTAGCTAAAAAACTCAGAGGCTTTGGGACCACATGCTGAGGAGTGCGCAGCTCTGTAAGTCAAACCTATGAGCGTAATTTGATCACAATTGTATTCCTGTTATGGAAATCCCAAGATACATAAATTAGTGTGCCTTCATTTTAAGTACCCAGTTGCATTTGGGGATGTTTGTTTGAATTAGAGTCATATAAGGGTTGGCCACAAGTGGTTTTCATTTGGAAACCTTCACAAGTGCTGCATTTGTCATTAGTGCCTTTGTTGGGATTCCTGAGGGGTACCTGACTGCTGCTGGGTACTGGACGGGTGCTGGAGGGGGCTCAGCTCTCCTAAATGCTCTCCCTGACTCAGTTGCAGGATGACGTTGGACAATCAGCTGATGTTGGCTGTGACCTGCTGGTTCCCAGATTCAGCTGTTTTTGTGTGGCCTCTCCCCAGCTAGTTGAGCATATTGACTGTGAGCTGTGCAATTGCACAATCCTGTGCTGTGGAGTTAAAGCCTCTGGGTGAAGAGGGTTGAACAACTCTTTTGTTGGAATTGATCTCATGTTTTGCACAGAAAAAACAGTGGGCACAGCCTTGTGTCTCTGACAGTTAGGGGGAAGCTTAGCGGGGTGATGTCCCGTTTTGAGCAGAAACTGCAGAAGTGAAGTCTCTCTTGGGGATTACAGAGTACTTGGAAAATCCAACTTGCTTTTAGTGTCCCTGTCACTAAAGCTCTTGCTCCCAATCTCTGTTTTCATAGGTGAGGATCGCATTGATGTCCTGTCTGAAATCTGGGATCACTATTTTACAGAGACTCTTCCTACACTCCAGGCAATTTTCTACCCAGTCCAGGTAATCCTAATTACAGCTCAGTCAGGTGAAGAAATGTAACTGCAGTGCCCATTAATGGCAAGTAGTAACTTCTCTGCCAGAAGCACTGTTTGGCCCATGGCTAAATACATGTCAAAACCTTTAAACTAAATCTGGGAGGAAGTAGAGTTTATCCAAGTATTAACTCTAAAAAGGACTGCTAAAATCTACTGGAAAAGCACAGTGTTTTGGGCTCAATTTATTCCCAGCTGTCTGCTCTCTGTGCTTAGCTAAGCTTGCACACTGAAACTGTTGGACTATACTTTGTCTAGACTGAAGCTCTGAGCTATTTGTATTTATAGTTCCTTCTTTTTTAAGTAACTGGGCCTGTTGGTGCAGATGACAACACTGACATCTTGTCTTAGAGGTATAAATCTGAAGACTAGATCAGGAGAAAATGTATTTAACTCATCCCAATGACTTTTGAAGGCCTTATATTCCATTTGTGCCTTTGGGAAATCCTCACTTGGGTATTTTTAAGTTTCAGTGAGGCGACATGTAAGTCTATGGGTTTTACTTTATGTAAAACCTTATTTATGCAGGGTATTTTGAAAGCTGAGTATCCCATCAGAAGTGTTGAGCTGTATCATTTTTTAATGTAGTTTTAGTCAGGGTTTCTATATGAGCAGTCTAATTACCTCCCCAGCCTATCTTGACTTTTCTGCCATTAGAGGAAAAGAAAAATGTACCTCATGCAGAGAATGACGTTCTTGGAAATGCTGGCCTCCTCCTCTTGACTTTTGCCTCTTCTGGAAGACATTATTTCCAGAGCCTTTTAAAATTATTTTTCTCTTGTATTGTTTGAAAGGCAGCAAGTAAAGCTCAAAGCTTGCCCTTTTCCTCTAATCTTATTAAAGCTGGCATTTTCCAAAAGAGAAAGGGCTTCTGCAAAGACAGACACTAACCTTTCTACTGTGTTTATTTTTGTTCTTTCCTTTGCTGCAGATGCTTGAAGGTAGGTGTTTGACAGGTAAAACTGTGCAACTATAGTTCCCTCCCTTTCTTTCCTTTTGCAGCTACCTCTCAGTGAGGGAGTGACCTATTTAAGCAGGGGTTTGTCTGCACTGGAGCTACCTGTGTACTGTGGAAACAGTTGAGCTGACTGTGTCATACCCACTGATGCTAATAATCCTGCCACTTAATAACAGAGCAGTAGCTTTTTCTGTTAAATGTCTCTGATGAAAAATGGGACAGGAGTTACAACACTGTGGGTACAGCTTTTGGAAGTAACTTGGTCATAGTGGTGAAAGGATCACCATGGGATGTTGAGATTCTTTGAAAGCATGATTTTTTTTTGCTGTATTTGTCTTGTCACAATATCTGAGTCACTCCAAATACATTAGCAAAGCTTTAACGTTTGGGGAGAAGTGCTGCTTTCTGGAGGAGGAACTGAGAAGTAGACAGACAGGATATTTAAAGCTTTGCAGGCAAGGCACCTAAGTACTACGCAAATGTATGGATTAAGCTGCCTAAATACATCCAAGAATTTAACTCAGAGTAAACTGCACTAGGCTACCACAGTGAGGGTTACTGGTGCAGCAAGAAATAGAAATTGCTCTTATGCCAGGCCAGTGTCCTAATAACAAGATTGGGCTTTTCCTGGAAATAGGGAACTGTATGTAACCATTTATATGCAGTGTCACATCGTGTGAGGAGAGCTTGGCCAGCGTCTTCCTTCAAGCTGCAGTTCTTTGTACACTGCTCTGGTAGATGGGAAAGTCAATTTGTTCTTGATTCTCCATCCATCCTTGCAAATATCAGCAGGATTGTTTAGTTGTGCTCTTCTGTGATCCCAGAAATTACCCATTCAGAATGAAACTGAGTCAGCCACATGTGTGAGTGTTACCAAAGGTAGTAACTCACACCAACCTCGTATCTCAGCTAAGTTTAACCCCAAGGCTCATAGCTGTTGTAGAAATATGACCTTTAAGCAGCCAAGTTGGTTAAATTGCTGTACAGAGGGAAACTATGTAAACAGGTCACTGGATTTCATACAGATGCAGCTGTTGATGTGTCTATTGGTGTGGAAAAAAGAATAGCAAATCTTGTTTTGCTTGGCACAGAAACATATTTGCATTTTGAAATGGGGTATGAAGTTAATGGGTCTAAACTGCATAATATAAATAAAAGGTTTGCAGCTGCTGAAATATAGTTTCAAGATAGCTACTGGTCTTTCCTGCATATTTTTTCCCTACACAGTGAAGGTTTAAAACAGTGAACTGCTTTTATTATGGCCAAGCTGCCCTCCATACTATTGGTTTTAATTCGTATTTACATATTGATAATGCTGTTAATTATGACATGCAACCTGTTGTGAATTAATGATTAACTGCTGTTAATTTCTTCCAGCTAAATATTTGCTATGTTGAGTGTGTTATGGAGATCATAAAATGATTCCCAAGCAGACTATGGGGCAAAGATTCACATACTGAGAAGAACAAGGCAAACTTTTCAGGCTGGAAAGTGCTGGGCAGGGCTGGGAGGAAAATTTCTGCTATTGAGTTGCAGTGGGGGAAGAGAAAGACATGTAGATACTAAAGATAGCAGAGGGAAAGATGGTTATATCAGAATACCAAATGGAGTTAGAATGTGTTTAAATATGCTGAGAAATATCATCTGTTAAGCCTGCTCACTTGTATTGTTGTAAAATAGGAATGTCTTGCAGAGGATATTAAAGCTGTTGCTTTTTAAAATTATGTTCGGCGCAAGCAGTCTTGTTAGCTTCGCTCCAGCCTAAATCCTAAAATCTGTAATGGACTAACTTACAGATTTTTGTCATATCAGCAAGGTCTGAAGAGCAGACATTGAGCAAAAAGAGGGTACAATATAAATCAGAGGCAGGTTTAGTTAAGAAATATTCTCAAACAACTTCATTCCCTACCAAACCTTCTCTGCTTTCTCAGCTCCAAGTTATAGCAGCACAAGCTACATCCAGCCTGGGCTTTTTTGTGAACAAATTGGATGGCAAGTGGGTTTTATGAATACATACATAGTCATTTGGTGAACTACAGTACCATTTCTGGCTTCACTCCAAACCTAGTGAGGTGAGGCACCACTTCAGAAGGGACTGAGAGGGAAGAAATTAAAGAGTACCATGGATCCTCAGTATGAGTGATTAAGGGGTGTTTTGCCACAGCAGCAATGGGCAGAATAAATCCTCCTGTCTGTGTGCCCACATCTTGGTATGGTGCTCACACATCTCTTTATCTACACTTGGATTTTTCCTTCTTTGTTTTTTTAGGGTCAGGAGTTGACTATCCGTCAGATTGCTCTTCTTGGCTTCAGAGACTTGGTCTTGCTGAAAGTAAAGTTGGAAGAAATCCTTCCCCTGGTCCAGAGAAAGGTTCCAGCTTCCATTGTCCAGATGCTTTTAATTCTGCAGGTGGGGAACCTCTGCTCTTCTTGGCTCACTTGGGTGTCTTGACCTTGTTGAAATCATACAAACACTGGAGGAAAAGTGGGGAGCGTAGAGGCTGTGATGAAGGAAATGTGATATGTGCTTATTTGGGAGCAGTCAGTGTTAAAATGAGAGCTGAATTTGGAAGCCCTGAGCTTTCCTGGGAGCAGGTAAAGATGTTGCCTTGCAAGAACCAGGTTTTTGTATTTTTTATTTTTTTTTTAGTACCTCTCTTCCCCATCTAGGAACAGTGTCAGGACTCTTTTTTCACACAAATTTTCATCTTTTAGCTTGACTGAATGCCTCTTTGTGCCCTAGTTTTCCTGATTTCTCCTCTTTGAAAGGACAGGGCAAGTCTCCCTCACAGCAGATAATAGAATTTGGATGAACTGTGGCTCTGCTGCTTAACACCAGCTCCTTGGCTGGCTGGGATGCTGATTAGTGCTCATTAGAGGTGAAATACCTTTTGGCAGCAGGCAGAATGAAAGGCTATCTTTCAAAGGCCTCTCCCAAGAGATCTAGAGCATCTGTGATAACTATCCTCTTTATCCAGATCTCAACAGAATACTTTCCAAGCATGCCAAATACATCTGGTTTTCATTTTTTTCTCATATTGCCCAGCCTGACAGTCCTGAAAAATGCCATATTACTTGTTGGAGTCAATATTATCAGAGAATGGTTTGGATTGGAGGGGATCCTAAAGGTCATCTAGTTCCAACCTCCCTGCCATGAGCAGGGACACCTGCCACTAGACCAGGCTGTTCAGAGCCCATCCAGCCTTTCTCTGAACCATGTGCAGGACCTTTCATTTGACCTTGTTGATTATCATGAGGTTTGCACGGACCTGTATCTTGAGCCTTTCAAAGTCCCTCTGGGTGGCATCCCTTCCCTCCAACACACCTCTCAACCTGATGGCTTTTATTTCTTCTCCCACATAATGGGTGTCTGAGAATGAAATTTTATGAAGCATGACCAAAATTGCAAAGTGGTGGAGCTGGTAGTTCTGTATGAGTTCTCACTGTTATGATGTTCCAGTGACCCAGACTGGAGCAGCAGGTGATACTAAAGTGCTACCTCAATTTCCCTGAAATGTTTTTTAATGCAAGAATCTTGACAGCAAAGAGGCTCTCAAAGCAACACATTTGAGGAAAAAAGCTAAGCTTTTTTTGAGGCTTTGCAGGAAGTTAAGTCTGAACGGTTTCTGAAATTACTGTTAAATTGGTTGGTGTTATCTACCATCTTCACAGCTGTAAGCTGAACCACAGAGGGTTCTTTGCCTGCAGTCCTGCCTAGGAAAAGAGCAGTGCTTTGCCCAAGGTGTGTTAAGGCTATTCTACAAAGAGATATTTTCTGGTAGAACCATCCTGGCATAATTCCATTGCTGTAGTACACTGTGCACATCCTCAGTGTGAGCACACCTTGTACCTTCCTGACTCTCAGAAAAAAGAACTGTCTGCTCAATGTCCACAGGGCGTGACTGTAACTTGAACAAGGAGATTGACCTGAAAGGCCAATCCCAAACTACCATCAGCTCCAAAAGCTTTGCTCACAGTTGGGATATTCCAGTACAGAGAGAATTGACAGACCTCAGGCTTTATTCAAAAATCTTTTAAGGGTAATGTTGATTTTTTGTGTTTGATTTTTCAGAGTGTCCATGAGCCTACTGGCCCCACTGAGGGCTACCTACAGCTGGAAGAGCTGGTCAAGCAGGTGGTATCACCATTCTTAGGTTTGTGTGAGGATCACAGCTCCTCTGGTAGCACCTGCTTGCTTGGTAAGACATGCACATTGTACTGAAGCTGTTATTGGGGTACACAGGTTGGGTAGTGGGAGGCATTTGTGCTGGAAAAGGGAACAGTGCATGAGTCCACAAGAGACAGAAAACAGAGGCTAAAACACCCTTGAGAAGGCCCTGATTAATGTTACTGAATGTAGATTTTTGTGACAGCCTTTTTCTTTTCCATGTCCTAGTGAACTATTAGTGGCCCATCACTGCACACACACACCCACAAAGTCTCCCCTCTCTCTGGACGTGGACTGGATTTTAAAACCCCTTTGTCCATGCCTGGTGTACTGCTTTCACTACAGTGGGAGACTGTACCTGGTCCTTGGCTGCCAGTTCTCTGTCCCTGTTGCTAGCCTGCTTCAGCTGCTGCATCAGTCAGCTTTTGCAAACAGCAGGACTGTTGCCAGTTCATTCTGTGGGATGACAGAGATTTTGCATGAAGTCTTCCTTCCATCTCAGGATTCTGTTTAAAAAAATACCCAAATTAAAATTCTGTATTTAAAGTACGGATAAACATGTCTAGGTGAGAGAATGGGCACCTCACTTAAGGAAGAGCATGCTTATTCTGGGAAACTTCTTCCCGTTGATGCAGGAGCTCTCCTTACACATGTGGCCAGCCAGAAGAGATTGGCAAGCTAGTGGGCTAGTGTTACTGACTTGATAGTCAGGAAGATTTAAATAGAACAAGTGAAGAAAGCTCCTGTCTCCTTCTGTTTTTACTAACTTTAGCCTTTGCTTCAATGCAAAATTGTAGCAAGCTGGAGACCTACAACTGCCTTGTACTACACTTTAGCAAAGATGGTCTTGTGGTAGAGGAACTTATCAGAACTCAGATAACCTGTGCCTGTAGTAAACTCGTGACATTGCTTTAGGAAAACTGTGACTCAGGATTTTTTGTTCTTATGGTTGCTGGGCAATCATATTTTCTGTGCAAGTGAACGTGGTTGTACAGTTCAGCATGGAATCGCAGATCTGATCCTAAGGCTCAATCTAGGTCAAAATCCCCTGTAAATGTTGGACTTTGACAAATTTGATTGCTTTGCTGTTTATGGACATCTGCATGCTGCTGACATAGTTTTAAAGGTAGCTGCCTGACCTGTATTGAAGTTTCTAACCATCCTGGATTTCTGCCAGCTGAATGAGGTATTTGTGCCATTTAAAAAAAGAAAACTGGCCTTGTAAAGTTTATATGCCTTAAAATAATTGAACTTACTTTGATTTTAGCTGTCATTTATTTGTGTATATTTCCAAGGTGGCCTTGCTCCACCCTGTGCTGGGCATGAGGAAAGAAGGAACTTGTGTTTGCAGTACAAGACTGGGACTGCAAAACAGCACTTTTCTACAAATAATCTTGGTATTTTCAAAGTGCTGCTATGGAGGTGGCTTTTTTTCCTTAACTTTCACTTATAATCAGATTTCTTTCTCTTCCTCTCTGCCTCTTTCTGTCACCTTTTTGCTTTCTCAGAACCAGTTTCTTCTCTCAGTGGGCAATGAGGGTGAAGCCCAGTAGGTTCCCTGTAGTGGGTTTTGGGAAAGCCATTTTTTGGGAAATGTTGGGCTTTGAGTGTGCTTGCATTCTACACAGCTGCTCTGGAGGCCAAAGTGCCCTCTGGACTGGAGCCTTCAGGGTAAATGAGTGTTGGGAAACCTGGCTGAAGGGGTCTGATCCCAGCTGAGTATACATAAGGCTTCTGCCTGCAGGGCTGCTCTATCTTAAGCTGATTTACATCGAGAGAGGTGTGAAAAGGGGACAGAACTGCTCACAGAGGGGAATTGTAGGTGGCAGCATTCCCTCTGTTAGCACCCCTTTTGCTTTGCCTGTGTAAATTAGCCACGACCTGCATGGTGAGGATTGAGTTTGCCAAAGGGATCCAGCTGGCTAAGAAACAGGATTTATATTGGGAATAGGAGAGAAGATAAAACAGCCACACATCACTGCTGATCTGAGGCTGCTTGCAAAAAAGTGCCATAAAAACTCCTCCCAGTTTATATTCCTGGTCATAAGGCACCAAAATAAAAATAAAATTTCTGGTTAAACTATGCATGACAACTCCCTTAAGAGACTGTCTTTTGTAGCCAAGAAAGTAAAGGGGGAAAAGTAAAGCAATAAATGCATGTTCAGAGTTTAGCCTAATTTCACCTAAGTTTTTTCTCAAGACAGTCATATCCCAATGCCCTTTAACACTACAGCTTGCTGTGGCTTGAGCTGCAGATAAAACCTAAAGAGTGTATTTGCTATAACCAGCCTCAGTAATGATTTTTGCATACTCTTAAGCATGAAATGGGCCATTTTGAATTGATGTATTACTGGCAGTAGCAGGGTGAAGTGTTGGCTGCTCACCTGTTCCTCCCTGTGGCTGATAGTTTGTTTTCTGCTTTTCCTCCTAATACAAGCTTCCAAAACTCTTACAACTTTCAGTGATGAGTGCTTTGCTTTGCATTTTGTTACTCCTGTGTTCTGCGATCTTGGTTGGAAGCCTTTTATATGGTTTAATGTCTTCTGACTTTATGAAATGAGACCCTGCACTTCCATGAAGTTTGTGAGCAGCAAAGACAGGTAGGGAATAGCTCCATCAGCTTCTGCAGGGATAGACCCCCAGGAGGTGTCCAGAATCATATGGAATACTGCAGGGAGGTGGAAGCCAGCAGGTGAACAGTAAGAGTGTCTGATTCAACCTGCTGGGGAGGGATTACAGTGAGCCAAGGCAAAACTGAGCCCTGCCTTCCTTCAAGCTTTCAGAGTCAGAATTGAAATATGCTTCATGATACTGCACTGGGGACTGTACTTGGGTCTTTGCTTTAGCCCTGGAATTTTTCCTCCTTAATGTTTTTGCTGAGCAGATAGTGCAGCCCACACCCTTCCATTCTGTGTCGCTGCCTTTCTTCTTCAGCACAAGTACAGCCAATCCCTTGTGCCCCTTTCCCCCATCCTGTTGTGGACTGTTCCTCTGCACTGTTAGGTGTTTTCTGTGTCTAGCCTCCCAACCAGACGTGTTGCAAAGTGGATGAAATGTCCTTTTTCTGGCATGATCTTTAAAATATATGGTGGGATAATTCCAACAGGGTGGCCTATTCCTAGGCAGATGGAGAGACAGTGCAACATAAGCATCAGGAGTTTCACATTGACAGCAGCTGCTGGCACCCCCTGAGAGAAATTTTTCAGAGAAAGGGATGGCAATTCAATTCCCCACTGAATGTTTTTTTGGAGACTTGTGCCACTTCAGATTTTAGTGAACTGGCGTGTGAGAGTACCTGCTTGGTCTTGACCCCTTGATAAAAAGAGAAGACTCTCAGGATGCTCAGGAGTCCCTTGGCTGCACTGGTGACCTTTGGGTTCACTTCTCCTACAGGCAGCAGCCCCTCCAGCAGGATGGGAGGTCTCTCCTCTCTGGGGCAGAGGCAGCTCTCCTTTCCCAGCACCTAGCAGTCCCAGTGGTGATGAGGTGGGGCACTCTGTAGCTGCACCCTGAACTCTCTGTGTTCCCCGAGGCCAGCCTAGCAGTGTGGGCAGTGCTTTGTTGGTGTGCTGTTGACCATTCCTGCTCCCTGTTTCTCTTCCAGAGAGGCGGTACTCCAGATCCCGTCCCAAGGCCCTGACCCCGCTGACAGAGCAGGAGGGCGAGGCCTACCTGGAGAAGTGCGGGAGCATCCGGCGCCACACGGTTGCCAACGCTCACTCGGATATCCAGCTGCTGGCCATGGCCTCCATGATGCACACGGGAATGGTGGCCGAGGAATCGGACACTCCTGACAAATGCCTCCTGCTGCAGCCCAGCTGCTTCAGCCACAGGCAGTGCTCCAGCGAGCCCAGCATCGCCGACGGCCCGGAGGCAGTGGTGGCAGCAGCCAGCAGGCAGGAGCCTGCCCAGCTGAACTGCACCTCTGTCAGCTAGAAGGAGTCTGGCCGAGGGGTGGAGAACTGTGTGCACTAAGCTGGACAAAGCGGTGTGTCATCCCCGCTGGGGAACAAAAGAGGAAGAAATAGGAATTTTGCTCATGTCATTGAAGTGGGCTCGAGGGTTCTTGTGGCTGTGAATGCTCTCTAGATAGGTTCTTTTACCGGTCTGGGATCGTTGTTGATGAAGGTACCAGGCTGCTCCCAAATGACCACTGCAAAGGCTTTGCTGTTGAACAGCAGAGTTTGCCTTCTGTGCCTTCTTTGTCTTTCTCCCCCTACTAGTATAAACTTTTTGGCATCAGGTTTCCTTCTTTTTTCTTTGGTATGATACAAATTGAGTTCTTTCTGCTTTTCTCCATCTTTGCCAATTGTGCTTCTTTTTGTTCTTTGTCCCTGCAGTGGAGCTGTGCTCAGTGTTCTCTTTGCTTCTGGTGCTAGCGTGGTGAATGCTGATCATTTAATTTCTGTTTTAAAGTTGAACTCAGGGATGAAACCATTTGCATCCTGCAGAAAGGTCTGCTGAGGTGGCTTGTGAGAAGAAGGAGAGCCTTCACTTTGCTTCCTATGGGCATGGGTGAAAAGTTCAAATCAGAATTAATCAGACTTACTTTTTTTCTTCAGGCCCAAAGAGAGCTGAGTATATGTGGAGTCTGAGCTGAGTACTTCATATGTACTTTATTTGTTTCCAGTCATATCTTGGGGGTTCTGGTGTAAATTAGGTGCAAAGGATGGCTAAGGTGTGTAAATTGGGTGCAAAATATACTGAACATCCTGGCATTTGGTATCAATTCGTTCCCAAAATTTCAGTGCTGATAGGGGTATGATGAAAGAGAAAATCAAATGGGAAGGAGATCCTGCACTTGTGTGGGAGATGTAAAGGTTCTTCTCAGCACTGGGCCATCGTGACTCCAGAGCAGGAGGTGGTGATCAGGATTTCATCCAGGGTCTACCCTGGTACTTTTAGCACTTGTGGATTTCATGAGACTGAGACTAATCAGCAGTGTGTGGAAAGGAGTCCTGTCTCAGTGCATTCATGAAGTGCTCCTGACCTCCAGTGGTATCTGACTCAGTGCAGTATTGCCTTCAAGATAAAGTGAGGGCTCTTTGCAGGCTTTGGTTTTGTTTTTATTGTGAAAATTAGGAGTGGGTCCAGTTTGCAGGTGTCTGTGTCAAGCACTGCAGTCTGCAGTGTCTGCTTTTATTGCATCACTTGTTACTCCAATGCTGCTCCTGTGGGGACAGATCCAATCTATTTGAGCTGTCCCCAGGATACTCTGCTGATGTCTTGCTAAGCAGATTTGCAAGTGTAATTATAAGCTTAGAGGTGAATTGCAGTGCTGCCTTAAATGTCAAATCCCATTAAAAATATGGACACAACACAACTACCACTTGAATCTACCCCAAGTGGTACTGTAAATAAGTGTGTCCTGACAAGGAAACAGCAGATTAGGATGAGCCTTTGGGAAGTTCTTTTGCATGCTATGACATTAACTGCAGAATTTGCCCTGCTTCTGTTGGGCATTAAACATCTTCTGCTCCACTGGCTGCACTGGAAGTACAGCTCTGACCTGCCAGGATTTGGCATTAGTAGCACATGCAGCAAAAGGAGAGCAGGTTATTATTTGGCAACAATGCATCAGAATTACCAGCTATGAGCACAAGCCATGCTGCCTTGATAAATGAGGGTGTTGCTTTGTCTGCTTTTGTGGTTTGCAATGTTGAGAGAGGTACTTGGAAGAGCCTCCTTTTCCCTCCTGTCACTGGAGCTCTTGGCCTTTGGGGTAAAGCTGAGTGTTTGGATCACCAGCTGTGCTTTCCATGTCAGGAAAAGGGGTTCAGTTGTGCTGGCTGCCTCCTCCTCCTCAGAGCACCCACAGTCCAGCAGAGGCCAGGAAGATGTGCCTCGAAGCAGCTTTCCCTTCAGATGGTTTCTAGGATAAATTGCTCTCCTGTTCATAAATTGGACTGACCAAGCCAACTTACTGTGTCCTGCCCTAGGGCAGCCATGGATTGTGGTGGAACTTCAGCATCTCTGTGGTGGCAGCCAAGCCATGGTGGTCTCAGCTTGGCTCTGTCCCTCCAGTGTGGGGCAGATGATGGTGTCCTGCTCACAGTTACTTTCTTTGGCCCCTCACCATGATTTAAAGCCTTCTCTTAGTCACACTGAGGGGTGTGGGGAGGTGGTCACCCTGCAGCATTTCAGTTCACTCTTATGAGTGCTTGTCTTCTGTCTGCTTCTCCTTGACCTATTTGCCTTCTGTAAATACCCAAACCATTTCGATTAGAGAGCAGCAGCCTCTTTTATGGTGAAAACTAGAATGATTTATTTATTTCCTGACATACTCTTGGATCATCTCTAGGGCTAATAGGAGTTAGTCCTGGTTTTAACTTGAATTTCTTTTGTTTTACACACATGTATGATTTTAATTATTTTGGTTTTGTATCTGTTACTTTGCAAAAATTTGCACCAAGCCCTCTGAATCATGCACTTCCCCCCTTGTTTTGTTTATATGGAGAAATAAAGCTGGTGGCTTTACTTTGTAAACGGGAGTAAACACTACCTGTTCTGTAAACCACACCGAGTGTATGGTCATGACCACCACATTTGCAGCCACGTGAGATTGCACAGGCCTCTGCAAGTGCTTTGCTTTTACAGGCTGGGTGAGCCTGAAGGTGGCTGGGAAGCTGTGCCATGGTGGCAGTGTGAGGCTGCCTGGCAGGGCCCTGGGAGCAGCTCTGAGGGGTACTGCTGAGTAGCTGCTCTTTGCTGAGGAAGCTTTCAGTCCTCTGGAGACAAAGACTGTCCCCATGCCAGAGCTGCAGCATGAGAAACACTCACATTTTGGATACAGGGTTCTGGTTTGGGGTTGCACTGTGTTGCTGACCACGTCACACAGCTGTGACAGGGCCATAGGGTGGGTCTTTTCTGCCCTTGTGGTCACAAACTTGAGAAAACCTCCTGGGGGAGCTGTCAGAATGGAAGGAATTTCTCTCACCACCTCCTGAAATCTGTTACTGTCTACTTGAGTAATAACCTAAACTGAGTCACTTCTCATTACACTGAATCTGTCTTCCCTTTTTTCTCTGCCTCTTCCTTAAGGTAATTGATTTATTCTGTCATAATCTCATTGATGGGGCTATTCTTAGTAGCACTGGCCTTTTTCCTGATATTCCCTATAGCTAAGCACATGTTTTTCTTGCCAGAAAGCAGAGCTGCTTCTGGCCCTAGCCACGTAGACAGCAACTTGGTTTACTTTCTTCTTTTTTTTTTTTTTCCATCAGAAGACTTGCAATATATCTTGCTGCTGGCACTGATGGCACTGCAGGGTTTGGATTGCCTTTTCTTTTTAGTTCCAAATGGCAATGGGTTCATCTCGAAGGCCTTTTGGAACTTGCCACTGAGTCAGCAGATGGAAAATATTTGGCTCTTAGAGGCAGCCTGCGTCTCCCAGAGAGGAGAAGCTGCAGGTCTAGTGAGAGACAAATTGTGGTATTTATGGTGTGCTGAGTTATGTGAACTTCTTAATTTTGCTGTAGTCTCAGAGTAGCAAACTTCCCTAACTGGATTCCCTGTTCCTTTCTAACCTGGGTTCTTCCCCATGCCAGCAGCAGGACTCCTGGGCCTGGCAGAGTGCACCTCCCTGGAGGGAAGTTGTGGATTAGACAAAGCCACCAAAAGGGGGTCTGAGCTCCCAAAAGAGGCCAGGCTGGCTGTGTTCCCTGGCTGCCCCTTCCCCACTTGGGACAGGTCTGCACAGAGCCAGCACTGCTTCCTGCTCAGGAGAGCAGGTGAGAAAGCAAGACCCACCCTGGCACGGATTCCCCACAGTGCCCAGGGAGTTTCCCAGGGTACCTGAGCTGGAAATTCAGCCCACAGTCAACGTTCTCTGTAGGAAACTCACTGTAAATTTTCCTGCTAATTAAAAGTGTGAAGAGCAGGGTATTTGGTATTTCCCTGAGCAAAGCGGAGGTAATTAGTCATCCTATTCCTATTTCAAATATGGAGGGTAGATCTGGCAGGACAGTAAGTTAAATGGGATATTCTTGCTTGTCTACACATTTGGAGAGTGCTTTCTCTTCTCCATGCTATCCCGAGTTCAAACAGTTCCAGGTAAGGGCACCAAGCACTCAGCTACATAAACAAAAGCTTTAAAACTGAGGTAGCAGCTTTGCAGCAGAGGTGCAGCTCATTCTCATCAGTGTGGTGTTCAAAATTGCATGCTGTAAAATAACTGCCTCTTGTATCTGAAGATACCTGGAGTACCCTTGTTAATTGTTTCCGCCTGGGAGAGCAAGTGCTGTACAATTGTTGTGCCAGTTTACATTTCTCCTACTGTAAATTCATCCCTTCCAGGGGGCTAATTCTGCCCTAAGCACTTCGTCAGGTCTTGTGAAAGCTGCCCTAAGTCCACAAGGAGTGGCAGCTCAGATGTTTGAATAGTTTGGGTGCATTTCTCCAAACCAAGTGATGCAAAGAAGTGACAACTCCAGTGTATAAGTAAGTGAACTGAAACTTGTCATTATTTATCAACAGTTGCTTGCTGTGCATGGCCAGCACACTCTTGGGGCCACAAATACAGGCTTATGTGTAGGTGAGTCACCAGTGTGGGAGAGAGCAGTAAAGAATAGGTGTATGCAGGTAAAGGAAATAGCTGACTAGATTAATCTTCTCCTCAATATCTGAATACTTGGTATAACAGAAGGTAGAGGCTTAATTATAGCTTGATCATCAGACTTTGCAATGAGCAAAAGGAAAGCAAACTCCTTTAACAAAAAGACAATGGCTTGAAGGGTCCCACCTACCCTAAAGTCCTGCCATAGCACAGAGCAGAGTTGCAGTAGCTCTGAATTGCAAGACTATTCATGGAGTTGCTGTTTGAAGTGTCTCTTGTTTGGCTTCAGAGCTAATTCCCACTTATGCCAAGGGCTAGTTGATAATTCTTGTGGCATAATTATTATAGACTGTGCAGTAACAACCCCTGTTACGTTGGAAAATAGATTAGACTCAGAGAATCGTTCTTGCTGACCTTGAAATTCAGGAAGACAGCTGCATTGGCTCCCACACAGGACTTTTCTTTGGTTGTTATTTTCTTTTCTTTTAGTTTTTTTGAACCTTTTTCTTTTTTAAACCTGAAAGAGTAAGTTCTGTTAGAATTGCTTGGGCTTCTCAAAGAGAGAACATTTACAAGACACTCAGTCTTCAAGTCAGTATTGCAGCAGGACTGCCTAGAAAGAGACAGAATTTATTTATAATAAATGTCACTATGAAACCACAGACTGTGGCATAAATCACCTGCTCTGCAGGCCTCTGAAACTGATTTACACCCATCACTGGTAAGCCAGCCCTCTTTTTCACTGGGGATTTTTAATCCTCTTCACACTAAGGGCTTATTGACTAACATATCAATGGTTCTTGGAGTTCACCCTTGTGTCCTCTATATCTGTCTCGTGGCTTCACTATGAGAAGTGCTAAACTTGTCTTTGGGCATGTCTCAGGCCAATGGATTGTGTATTTGCTGTGAGATATGAGAGGGTAGGAGAGGCTGTTCTGCAGGAGGGACCTGACAGCATGTGTGAAAAGTGCCTCTTTAGTGGTATATACCCTACAGATACAAAAACCACTATCTTCTAATTTTTTTTTTTTTTTTGTGGGAATGGGAGCGGAGTCCTGATGTGCATTCGGAACTTTGAATCTCAGAGATTTCAGAACCACTGTACATTACAAGTTTGAGTGAATGCAGAGGATTTCTTGTGATTTTCCCTCATCCTGTTGTTTTTTTCAGGAGTCAGGGGCGGATGGTGATGACATGCTGAGCATTGCTGCATTTTGTAGTGCAGATGGAGCTCCAAGTTCCTCCATTCAGCCTATCACTGAATGTCATCAGTCTCTCTTCTGACTCTTAAATGTTCAACATCTCTCTCCCCTGAGAGCCCTGCAGCAGACTGGAGAGATGCTGCTTGCTGGACCCATAGTCCTGGTTAAATTTGGTGGCTCATGCTCATCAGCACTGTGTTAAGGAATCTTTCCTGTGTGACCATCCAGGAGCTGCTCTGGCAGTCACACTCCCACCCTCTGAGCTGGTAAGGAAACCTTTTCTCTGACTGTGAATATGGGGTGTGCAGCAAGCCAAGAAGGGCACCCCTGGGGTCGCTGGAGCCACTCAGTGTGAAGGGGCTTTGTTCCCAGCAGTGACAGTCTGGAGTGGTGGGACTGTGACTGCCAGAGTGACTCCTGAATGGAAAGTTTCCTTAACAATCTCAGGGAAAAGAAGCTGCCACCATCTAGTCATTCCCCTGTCAAAGAATGTCCTGTAGTCTTTGAAAAATCCTGCTCTTTGAAATCAAACTAAATGCTGCAGTAAATGAGAGCTGAGAGCATTTGCCATGAGCCTTCTCCTAGCTTGTTGAACTGTATGAGCTGGTATGAACAAGAAACCCACGTTTGTCAGGCAAACAAACAAAAAAGCCCATTTTCAAAAGCTTATTTCTTTGGCTTTACCCAATGCTTAATCTAATCCACTATTCATCTGCATCAATATAACTGTCCTCCTTTGCCTGGGGTTTACAGTGTGGAGAGGAAATTGTTCAAGATCTGGACCTCTCTCTATTTTCTTTTTGTCCTGACTAATTGCCATGGTTAGCTGATTGACTCACAGAGCTGGTGATGCCTTCAGAGGGCAGCAGCAGCCTCTCTCCACTCTTCCTCTGGCTTGGCAGTGCTTACCAAGACTCAGCTCTACATGAAATAGTGAGTGAGCCTCCGTTCAGCAGCAGACTGCTGTTTGGAGGGACTGTGGAGAGACCAGCAGAGCAGAACGAGGCCTTTGAGGGAGTGACTGTTTTTTTTGCAGATGTGTTCTTCCTACATTGCATGTTTGGAATTGCCCTTATTGGGGGAGCCTCCAATGGGCTCCTGAGCATCTTAGAGGAAAGCAAATTTGTCCCTTACTCTCCAAGCCTGCCCTCCCTTCCCCAGGCATCATGGCACTCCTCTCCTCCATACCTGCTGTGTGCACTGGGTGCTGTGGGGCCTCTGGCTTGGTTGTACTGGGTGTTACTGCAGAAAATGTGGGTTTGGGAGGAGGAGGAGAGCAGAACCCATGGGCCAAGCCCTGAAAGTCTTTCTTGCAGTGAGGGGTCCGAAACTGAACACAGGATTAGAGATGTGGCTCAAAGGAACTATGAGTAAGTATAATTCCATGGAAGAAAGGGTTACCCACACTTTTACACTTTCTCATTTTGGTAAGGCATGTGATGGTGTTGGATGCACAGTTCTGGCTCAAAAACCTGGGGACAGTTGGACTGGACAGGGGTAATTTTCATTAGAATTTATTTTTCTTATCTTTATATAGATACATTATTATGTATTATTTGTATACATTTAATACAGTACATCAATATAATACTACATTTAATAGTTTAAAACATGTCTTTTTATGTATATAATATGCTTTTTTATTTTTGTGTTGAGTCTATAATTACTTTATTTATCTGAGACTATTACAACTGGACTGAGAATATACAGGAAGCAGAAATAGGCAGAGGTTAAAATAAGGCAGCTTTGCATTCACATTGATTTCTACTGCTGTTTGAAAGCAGCCAGGGAAACAAGAAATCCACGGTGGCTGTTGGTCACTGTCCTGGGTGTTTGGTGGTCTGGCCTCCCTTTTCCTAACATTACTGACTTGCCATTCAGGATAATTATGTTTCTGCCTGTAAAAAGTCTAAATCGCTTCCATTCCCAGAGGATCCAAAAGCACACACTGTACAGATCATTGAGATGAATTTAAAATATTCAGTCCCTGCATTTTATCTAGAAGGATGAGTACAGGCACATGCCTGTACAAAGGACTTTTGCATGAAGAAACTCAAGCTCAGGGAGTTGTTTCTAGAAGGTGAATCACACTGGAAGCACTTGCTTAGGCAAGTCTAAACTCCACACTGTGAAGTTTATCACACCTGGGTGTGATACTGAAACCAAGAACACTTGCATGTGTCACTTTTCCCTGGCAGTATCTTAGCTCCTTAAAACACTCTGTTAGCAAAGGCCAAGGTCACACCTGGCTGAAACTATTCCTTCATTGAAGGCAGCAACAACAGAAATAAAGTTAAATTTTGGAGGGAAATGAGTCCATGTAGGCAGGAATACCATATGGAAATACAAATGCTAACTCAAGCATACTGTTGTAGGATTTAACAGGCCAAACTCCTGGACTACACACATTTACCTGACATCTGCTGTTGCCAGCACACAGTGAGAGGAGCAGCTGCTGCTGAAGACAGAAGAGAAAGCCAGCAAGTTACTAATACTGGGCTGTAGCAGGAGTCAGGACTCTGCACATCAGGTGAGACAAGGAAAGGTTTGTGTTGTTGCCTTTTTCTTTATTTCTTTTTTTTCTGGTGTGTCAATGATCAGCTGAGTTTCATGGGAAATCAGGTTCTGTCTGAGAGGACTAAGAAACTGAAACCTCATGTGTTTGGACAGTTTATCACAAGGCTTTTAGGAAGCTATCTCTCCTGCTTCTAATCAGCTGAGAGAATGAAGGATGGGTTTTTCTCAAAATTGTCAGTACCCAGCTGCTAAAACACTGCTCTGTTTATGCCTTGTTCCCTTCAGTGTTGAGTGGGATGAGTCTCTGGATAAAAGCCACCAGAAAACACAGCCTATGAATCCATTCTGCCCCAGGCCAACACTTGTCAAGTCTAGCCAAGTCAAGTCAAACCTGCTGCTACCTCAGTGAGAAACACTCAGCTGGAATCTTGAGGACCATGGGGAGACCAGGGCTTTTGTCCCTCTCCATCAGCAGGTGACTGGCTGCAATAACCATGCCCCTGCTGTGGCAGAGCAGCCAGCTCCTGGAGGCAACAAAGACTTGGCTGCAACACAGGAGCAGCATGAAATCACTGACTCAGGAGCACTCGGGCTGCATGGCCTCAGAGATCAGTCAGAGCACAAACTAAAAGGAAAAGAAGGCTCATCGTTTGAGGCTGGGACTGCAGCTTATAAAGAAATTATATTCCTGTTGCACAATCTCCTCCTCACACACGGTTTCATGAAATTTCCTATTCCATTGGAGAGGAAAACCCCCAGCCAAAATGCAGCTTTCAAATGCAGAGCTGTGAAATGCAAATGGTTCTTTTCAGTGGAGCAAACATGTTCAAAGAACACGATCACCAGAAGACCAGTGAAGCAGGGCCCCAGCATTTCAGCAGAAAGATTATCTTCACAATGCTGTAGCTCAGTCTTTATTTGCTCTGCATTCAGCATGCACTAGAAAGGTAAATTATTTTTCACAGTTTGGGTTTTTTTTTTGGTTTTATTTTTTATTTTTAAACAGGATTGCAGTTTTTTGGAAGGGCAATAGATCCACTTGGGACGAAACATGAGTGAGGAAGGATTCAAGATATGACCACTACTTCAGAGTCTTTCTGTTTCCATGCAAACAAGAGGAAATGAAAAAAATAGAGGACAGGAGAAACAAGGACAGTTCTGGCTGGAGGTTGCCTTTTTGTAATGCAGTTGCAGACTGGGAAGGACTGCAGAACTAGCATGAACTTTTCACCCATTCTGAGCCCTGACAAATTTAAAATAATTTAAGCATGTATCTGCCTGTGTGCTCAGAGACATGTATTTATCAAGGTGGTTAAGTTTAATTGTGAAAACTTAAAACCAGTAAAGGAAAAAGACCTGAAGGCCACAGCTCCTGACATTTGGTATTTCAAGGTCACTAAGACTTTCAGGTCCTGTGGAGGTGCTGATGGCACAAGGGTTGATTCAGTCCAGTGGTCAAGCTCTCCTTTCCAGATGGAGTGGACAAAAGCTGAGTGGCAAATGATGAAGGTGAGACTGGTGCCAAGGAAGTGTTCCCTTTGGTAAGTTTTCATGCTAGCATAAAGATTTCCTGTTTGAATGGTATGAGATTTTTGGTTTTTGGGTTTTTTTTTTAATCCAAGATGAGTAACAGGCAGAATTCATCAGCCCTCTTACTCATTTCATCCAGACATGCCTTAGATTCCCTTCTCACCATTTTTGGTCCATTAATCTCCCCTTCTATTGCCTTGTATTTGCTGCATATGCCAATACCACACTCAACCTTTTTTGGGCTAATTCAGGAAGTTTTGCTGACTTCTGTAAATGCTCTCTTGGAACAGGCTAAATAGTCACAGCTCCTAAATGAGAGCTGAAGTTTAGCATAGTGTAGTAAGGAATGGCACATGGAATTTCTCTTTCCAGCCAGAACAGCTGGAGTGTTGGGCTCATGCTTTTTGGGGATGAGGAAGGTAGCAAAGCAACTGGTTTGGCACTAGTTAAGGATTTTAGTTAAAACGAGCACATTCTTCTTGTGAAGTCACTGCAATGAACTGGTATTTGTTCAGGAAAATATCCAGTCAGAGTATTCTGGTCCATATCTAGCTATTTTTTTTTTTTTTTCCAAAAATGTACAGGTACCTGTACATTTGTATTTACATGGGTGTGAAACATTCTCTTATGTCGCTGCTCTTCTGCTTTTGCACATGGACTTTCCATTCCTGGGGCAGCTGCAAATGTCGGCTTTTCCTGCTTAAAAAAAGATCATTATTACTCCATCTCATCAAAAAAAGATTTTAGTGCACTTAAAATATGGAACACTAAAAATGGATCAACACAATAGATTACCAATGTCTGAGCAGGCTTTCCTACCCATTACTCATAGAAGCTATTAGGACCAACCTGGATGAAAGATAAAGTCATAATTAACTTGGCATTAACAGCACATTACTGCAGTTCCACTAACTTTACTCAGAAGAATCTTAAGGCTTTGAATATCCCTTCCTGCAGATGCTATTAAAACTAGATCCAGGCTGAGATAAATCAGAGATTGCAATAAAGTCCAGACTTCTCTTACTGACTTAAACTCCCTCTGGTTTCTGATCTCAGTCTCCTGCAACAATGTTTCAGCCCATAGTTGCTTTTACGAAAAATAAGCAAGCAGATGTGGCCAGAGAGGTGATAACGTGCAGTTTTTGGAGAATTACCTTAAATTACAGGATGATTATGAGATTATGAGAACACTTTATTATCTATCACATGAGCTGTATCTTCTAGTAATGAATAAAACTATCAATGTCCTTTATAAATGCCAGGAAGTTTTTTCTCAAAATATATTCTTTGCCTTCTTGTTGCTATATGATACCAGCCACCTCTGAAGCCCACAAGACAGAGAAACAACCACAGCAGTCTTGTATCAGATAATATTTTTGAATAGCCCTCCATGTGAATAAATATACAACATGCAGCGCACAGTTTAATTAGTTTATTTTTTAAAGTTCTGTCAGAAATATAGCTGTGCATTAATTACAAAATATATTAAACTATCTATCAATTGATCCAAGGGAACAGGAGTAATTTTGTTCAAATGCAAACCAGTACAAACCTTTGACACAGACTAATCTTTTGCATCCATCATCAATGTATTAGGTCTGCTGCCATCTCCTAAGTAAGAATAGAAAGGTCACCCTGATTTCATTTCATTAGCAAGTTTAATCCCTTGATTGCAAACATAACCAGACATATCATGAGACCACTTAAAAAACAACTCTATACATCTCACATTATCTGAGCTCCCACAGATACATTACATACCAACATTTTTAGCAAAATAATTTTCCCTGCCCTGCAGGGGAAGACATTCAGAGGCAAAGAGATAACACGTTCATAATATATTATAATTGGAAAATCTGTGCCATAGCAGCTTTGCAAGTACACATACTATGAGTCAGTGACTTAAAGCATGTTAAAGACAACAGAAATTTGGAAGATAAAAGAAGCTAAGCCACTTTTTAAACCACCTTGAGATCTAGTAATGCTGCAAAACATTGAGTTACAGAACAAAATCCCACTGCTGAGCATGTTACACAGGACAAGGGTTAATTAAAATGTTTCTCTGATTTAGAGACAACTCAATACTGCAGACCTTTCTCCTCCCATTTAAATAGTTCTACCAATTATACCTCAATCCACCATGATAAAACAAGTTCTCAAAAGAAAAGATTTGAAGAAAAGGGAAAGAGGAAAATGGAACAAGTACATGAATAAATATTTCGTTAACATTTATGATCTTTTTATGACAGCAAGATTTAACTGATGCTTAGCAAATTAACTCTGACAGTCTCATATGTAATATTCTGACATTACAGTAATTTGACATCACTCAGAGTTCTAGTTGGTAATATAAAAATACAAAACCAGAATAGCAGCAGTGAATAAAGCATCCATATTACTGTGGCCAATACAGAATTATACATGCAGTAGCCTTCTATTCCCTATTGGCTTGTGCTACTGTACAATTTTAACCTGAATCATTTAAACCCTGTCACCACAGGGAGTTTCCTCCTCAGAGGCAGAAGTACATCAGATCTAGCAGATAAGGCTCAAAGCAGAAATTCCATTCAGAATGCAAATCTTCAAAAGCAAAGAAAGTGTTAATGCATTTAGTGGGTCTTGGGTATAAATGATCTGAACAAGAATAAGAACATTTTTCTTACTGCTAGGGTTGAGGAGAGACCTCGAGCAGGAAGAAGCTCTCAAATGAGGAAGCTCTTTTCTGACTGCTTCCCCCTCCCTCCTCTCCTGCCCCACAAAAAACAAGAAGTGGAACAAAGGAGAATGGCAGGTTTTGAGCATCTTGAAAAAACATGGATAGGTAACACAGCCTGAAAATGGAGAACTCGTGTACAGTGCCTTCTGTGCAGAGTGGCTCTGTGCACTGCCATGGACATTGACAGCTCTTGGTTAAGAATGGCTTTACTGGGAATGCTCCAACTGAAGACACTCCAGAACAATTCAACTGATAGGATGAGGCTATTCATTATAAAATCTACTCTGGTTTTAAAGCTGAGATATTGCCCTGTTGTGAGTAAGATATGCTCACCTGTCCCCTAATAACAGCAAATACACTAAAGTCACCAACAACTAACTGCATTTACTGTTAGCCAGGAAGTTCATGCTTCAGTAGTGACAATACTCCACTGAACACAATCCCTCTTCCATCTAATAGGTTCTACTTGCAGGAGAAATTTTACTCATTTGGATATGATGAACAAACTGGTAGGTTGGGTCCTGAACTTTCTGTTCTCATGCAGACAGGCAGAGTATCCTCCCAAACCACTGAAGTATAGTAGCCTTTCTTTTGTCTTGTTTATATTAAGCAATGTGCCCTTTCCCCACTGGTATTGCTTTGATGAGACCAAATAGCTGGAACACTCCAGTATCTCTTAAGCTGCAGTGTCTCTAGACTGTTTCACTAGCTTGGATAAATAATACACATAAGCTCATGCATCTTTTAGTTCTTTCTTCAGTATCTGAACATGTACTTAGATTACGGGGTGAACAAAACTTTTTTTTCCCTCCTTTTAAAGACAAGGTTCAGAACTTTATCAGCACCATGGAAGTTAAAATTTTTAGCACCATTGAAACTTGAACTATTCAGCTTTGACTGGTCCAAACTAACATTTACATGGCATACAATCAGTCAGTATAGAAAACAATAATACACACAGCATTAGGAACCTCATAAATCTTCAACACAGTGTATCTAGTGTCTGATAAATGAGTAACCATGGAAGCCAGATTTTCTTCCTAAAAGCAAACAGGATTACAATCTTTCTTCACACTGCTGAATTAATAGGCTTTCCATACCATCCAAATTGCTGAGTTGGCTCAGCTCCTATTGTCTAAAGGGACAGGAAATACCCACAGCAGTTGGATGCTGATCTGACCAGCTGCCCGTGGAGAATTCACAGGAGATGACTTGGGTACATCATCCACAACACCAAGAGATCACTTGAACAGATGCAGGTCAGTTCAGCTTTGGTACAAATTCGGGTTTCAGAAACAGTAAAACAAATTCTGCATCACCCTCCCTTTGCTCATGTGTGCACTCACAACCTGAACCATGTCCAGCACTAGGAGATGCCACCAACACAAAGGGATTTCATTCAAATGCTAAACTTTTACAGCTCTTGATGATTGTGGTTGACATTCTGGGCCTAGAGTACACATTTACAGAAAGATTTATCAAAATTAAAGAGAATTAGGGAGGCATCTTAGACCACATAAATATTTCTTCAGTGAACTCAGCTCAGAGTAATTTAGCCTTCTCCACAACACTACCTCATATCTTTTGGAAACACCAACATTGACTCTGCAAAAACATGCAACTTCCTGAAGGATGAAAAGGTCAAAGCATATCTCAACTCTTGGTGACATGAACAAAGTCTTAACCCTAAATTCAAACTTCAAGAGACACACAGGCAATGTAAAATTCTAGGTAAGTCAAAACAGAAACTCTCTCAACTTTCCCCAGCTCTGTGAAAAAACAAATGAAAAAATCCCTCATCTTTATTAATTTTGCTCCTTCTTTGCTACAGCATCTATTCAAAGGCACTGAGGTGAAAAGACTTACAGGTCTATTTGATATGACGGAAGTTTTACCAATCTGAGATGCACAGGTTCTGCAATAGGATTTTCCTGTAGGCAGTTAAGTTTTGATTAACACTTCATTTACTTAGCTTGCTACAGAAGTAGCTTATTATTTTAAGAGAGAACCTTACCAAATATTTAATCACATGACCTCATATAGATAAAAATATACCGGCAACAACAAAGTTCCATTCAGGTGAAGATCAACTCTGATCAACTCTGATCTTTTACACAAGCAGCCTCGGTGGACAGTGAAGTACTTTTGTGATCTGCGTGGTCAGACATGACTGAGGCTCCACTGCTCTGGTTCAGACTCGCAGGCTACACGGCTCCATCAGTGCTGCGGGCCTGGAACCCTTCCCTGCGGGCGCTGCTCAAGTCCAGGCGCGTCAGGACCTCGCAGCGCACCAGGAGCGTGTCATCCTTGATGAAGGCTCTCTGCTTCAAGTTCTGCAGGTGCATGAAAGTCACGTAACCAAAACCTTTGGGATTGCGGTGAATTGTGGGTCTCTGGAAGGCCAGTAGCTCTGGCTTGGCTTCCATCACCTCTTCGTGGTTCTGCCTTTCTGGGCCTTCCGATTGATCCAAAATAGAAAGTCGTATGGTGCCTTGGAAAGGCCAGGGCAGGTGGCTGTCATACTCCCCTTGCATAGTGTGGACAAACAGAGAGATAAAATTAGCGCAGCGCTGAGCGTTGGGTAACTGGATATGCAGGCGCAAGCACAGCTTGTAGCCAGGCTTCCCTGTATAGAAGCCAGGACTGTGCATCACTACAGGTCTCTCTTCTTCCTGGGCTTTCTGCAGTTCACTGAAGTTCTCAATCTTCCAGATATAAATACCATTACATTGCTGTGCCTCCATTTCAGTAATCTTTCCCTCCAAATTTCTGATAGTACGTTTGAGTTCTGTCATGTGAGTGTTCTGAGTCTCCATTTTAGCAATGAGTTCCCTGATTTGGTGATCTTGTCTTACCAGACGACCTTCCAACTGCTGAATAGTTTCCTTGAAGTTTTCTACTTCTGGATTGCAGTCATATGCAGCATGTGACACGTGTGAGAAGAGGGCAGGCTCAAAGGGTAGGCCATTGATGAAGGGTACAGGATTTGCAGCAGTAACACTGATGTTCTGAAAACTCTGAGCCATCATCCTCATGTGCACCTGAGTGAACTCCTGCATATGTCGTGCCAGTTCATTCCTTTGCATCTAGGATTTAAGAGATATGGCATTAGGAACACATCAAACATCTGCAATCACATTTTAAATGTGCCTCTGAAGAAAATCAAACAAGTAGTTGCTTTTGTCATGTCAGAAAAACTTTAGTGTGAATCAAGGACAAAGGTGTGACAAAATAGCACTTTACCAACAGAGAGCGTCAAATTTAAGATCACTGTTAGGAAAAACGGAAAAGGAAATTCAAATACCAGCAGGCAAATTGCAGAATCATTTAGGTTGGAAAAAACCTTTAAGATCTTTGTGTCTTTGCCTTGATGTTGGTAAACCTGAGGTTCAACAAAAGCATAGATGTGATTTCAGCATAGAATTGTTAACCTGGGAACTTAAGACAGAACTGACATAAGTGACTGCAACATAAATCAATATGTGCATTATTGTTTTTCTTGGCTTGGGACTTTAGGATGTCACAAACATATTCTTGTTAGGATATTTATCATTAATAATAACATTGTATAGTTGCATAATTATATGTAATGTTTAATAAGGGAACCTTTGATTGTATTTTTACAAAAGCTGCAGCATCTCCAGGAAAACAATAAAATTCAAATTCTCCAGAAAAGACTGAGAACAACTTCTTATTAGAGGCCAAGACCCACACTTCAAATGGAGGCAATTTTGAGTAAAAGCCATGAAGTATTTCTGTAGTACATACAGTGAGGAATACGAACAGTATATTTCAAACTGTGCACCTGAAAGTAAAAGCAAGATATGAAGAAATATGGAGTATTTTATACTGAAAACATCCTTGTCACATATTCCAAAGGCAAGCGCTGTGTATTCAGGGTCACCTTCTTGTTACTGAACATTCAATTATAAAAAATTCAGGTTTTGCAGGAGTGATAATTTCCCTATGAAACCACCATTAATTATGGTGTATACTTTCAGCAACACTGTTCAACTCAAAACAAAGACATAGACTGTTAGTGATAAATATATTTAGGGTATTTCTGTGTTCTAAATCAGCACTATACCCCCTTTCACTGATTTGCTAAAATGCTCCATAGTACCAAATGGTATATGAAAACTAATGTGGAAATGAAGGGGAAAGATCTATTTTTACCAAGAGGTATTAAAAAAACTAAAAATAAGAGTATCTAGATTAATAATTTTAGACTTTAATAAAACTTATTTTCTTCATGGAACTCTAGGAGTCGTAAGCATATTTGGCCACAACTTTGGAAGAAATGCTAGAAGCTACTTTATTGTGACAAAAGCTGAGAAAATATGAAATAATAAAAGCAAGGTCATCAAGCAAATTGTTCACAGAGCTTTTTAAATTTGAAAAAGCAATTTTAAAATACAATGTATCAACATGCACTGCTTCAGAATTAAGATACCTCAAACCAAAAAACTCACTACCACAAGTCACCGAGGATTTTGGGCTGGTGGATGATACAAGAATAGGACATTACAAAAGCAAGAGACAAAACCATGCAGAAGGTCTGCAAATAAAAGGCTTACCTTTTCAGGACACCCAAAGGCACTGTAAAAACATGGCACTGGGGCAGTAGGACAATCATTGTCATAATGGTTAGGCATCTAAAACAAATCAGATTTGATATTACTTCTCCATCAAGGGTAGTCTCTTATCCAAAAAGGATATACAGCTGGATGGATTTTCAACAAGTACCTGAAGTCAGATCAGTTTATAACTACATGATTTCTTAAGGGAATAAGGAAGTTTTGAACAAAAATGTTAGCTGATGATAAAAATTATACATCCCACTTTGTACTGTATGTACAGTACTGTACATACATTACAATTCTGTACATACTTTTTACTGTATGTACTGTATGTAAGTTATGTACTAGAAGAATTCATTGACTCTATTCTCACGTTGGGCCTCAGAAAGCATTCAGGTTTCCTTGCTGGACCAAACACCTTTTGTCTCTAGCCTATCCTCTAGCCAGATCAAGTTCAATTCCTTCCCTTCTGAAGGACTACTTGCACATATTTATTGTGTCTCTCTTTATTATCATCTTCCTCAGAAAGTTCAAATTTCTTCAATTTTCTTTGTGGTCTATGTTTTCCAGATCCAGATCACTCATCTCACTGCTCTGGATCCTCCTTATCCACCTTCCCTTAAAAGCACAAAAACTTTAGCTGATGCCTTACGAGCCCTAAACAGAACAAAGGATAACTCAGTGTTTCACAGGCAGGATCCCTGTTTGTATAACAAGGTGTTTGCCTTGTTTAAATATCATGATGAAGCACAAGGCTAATAAAGGTCAGCTATAATTATGAATGTTTAGCATTCTCTGTTCCCCACTTCTGCAGTTCATTATTCTACCTAACAACAGACTTCTTCCTTTGTCATTACTAAGCTCAATCCTGTTTTTCAGAGTATTTGTGCAATTTTACAAAGTTGCCATCTCAAGTTAAATCAGTATTTAAAATTTTCCTGTCAATGACATTATTAATTGAACAGAAGAAATAATAATGGTATTACAATAGTAGTGGATAAGCAGAATTCCAGCCAGCATCCCACTTTGATAGTGAATTCACTTATAGCTATTTTCCAACAGTGGCTTTCCAAGTACAAAAACTCTCCTTCTCTGCCCAAATCAAAGCTTCCTTTTGTCATGTCAGCCATAACCACTGGCATTTATTGGTATTTTTTCAACTTCATTCAAGATCAAAGACATGCAGCATGGCCCCTGCCAAGAAGCAGTACAGCTGAACAATATGATGTGCAGCCAAAATCCTACAGAGGTTTGCCAGACTGCAACTGCAAGCTGCAGCAGCATTTAAGGGAGAATCACACCTGCACTGGACATTTTCAGGTAGTGATTTAGCAGCTGGTAGATAAACTGTAGCCCTGAGTTTAATTTCTAATTAAAAAAGTGATGTAAATACAAAACATCTGACTTGGAATAAGCAGAGAAAAAGGGAGTCTCTCACCTGCTCTCTGATGAGCACTGTGTTGCAATATTCGCAGTATACATTGGCAAGTGGACAGGTTTGGTCATGAAGCTTAGTGATCAAACAAATAAAAGAAAGGGGAGAAAGCATCAGTAAAGGTACCCAATTTAAGAGAGGGCTAATCACTCTTGATCAGACATTAGATTTTTATTTATATCCCTAACTTTGCACTTAGATGTATGAGAAATGAAGACAATCATGAGAAACAAAGACAATCCCTTTGCCCTGAACAGTGTTTTCTATTACTGTTTTTTCCTGGATTTATACAAGAGATTCATAAAGTTGCATATATTTTATTTCCTAAAGCTCTTATGCTCCAAAGAAATCTGGTCTTAACCATAACTTTCTAAAATTCACGTTCAATTATACTGGAACTATATGAAGGCACTTTGTTTGTTTTTTATTTGTATTGTTGGACTATATGAGGTACGTTTGATTGACAATTCACAATATTAATATCCAAGGATATTTAACAGTCCTTGAGATAAAACACATCCATATAGAGATAAAGAAATGGTAACAGCAAAAGGAAAGTGTTATCCTCAGTATCACTCAAGTGAAAAATGCAGAGCCAGAAAAATTCAGAAATTATCTTGGTCTTGAGTGGTAGCAGATATGCCCAAACGATTTATCTCCTGATACATCCTCTCTCCCAGGCATAAAAACTGCAAATGTAAATACTGCTTTTTGTATTCTATGGGCAGTAGATAGGTCAGAAATCAGTGGTTCTTACACAAGCCCACAAGTCTCCTCACACCACATGGTTCCAAATAAGTTTGTATTTAAGGACAATCTCTCCCCAGCTTTTCCCTGTTCCAGGCTCATGTCCTGAGTTTGTAGCTTCTCAGCCATGCAGCAGCACAAAGAGCTCTTCTAGACCAAAACCTTTCAGCTGTTTTTGTTTTAACTGCTGTTCCCTTTCCAATCAAACCAATGTGAATGCAGGGTGACAAACTGATCCCCCTGCTAAATACCTCTTTATCCTCATAGGCCATAGACGTGGCACAGTTTGGGCAGCACACTTGACGCCTCGGACACTCTTGGGTCATGTGCTCCTTCAGATGGTTCTTTGGGAAGGTTCCTTGGCACTGTGGACATTCTACAGTGGAAAAATCACACTGCAGCTGGTGGTCCTGCAGAAGGGCAGAAGAGGGATTTCATACTTCAGACAAGAACTATCATCTCATCCAGTTTCAAGAGGAAGCACAGTGCAAGAGAAACAAATCACAATCTTCCCTTCATGCAAGGAAATCCTCATATACTTATGCCAACTCTACCAACAGCCTGTTTCTGTCCCATTACTAAGGTCAGGGTTTCATGTATTCAGAGCTCTAAGAAAGCTCCCAGTAAAAATTTAGTTTTATATTTATCCTTTTAACTGCATATATTATTTTCCAAGGCAAGTACTTCAACTAATGTATGTAGCTACTCTGAAAGACTATTAAACTGAATTTAAGAAATTTGTGTGAAGTACATAGTTGGCCAAAAAACAAACATGAATGATCCTCAGAAGAAAGCTACATTAATACAATTGTTGTGCACTGTGATGTTCATTTGAGAATCACCTAACTATAATTACTCATTGAAAAACAGTATGTGTAGCTATAGTCTTGAAAGAAAAGTGCACTGAGTCAGCATCAATGAGTACCAGGTATGACCATCTATTGAAGTTATTTCAAATTTTTACTCATCCATGAAAAGGTTCTGTATTTTCAAAACCACTTCTCACCTCTAAGTGCCTGAGCTCCATCTTCATGCTGCAGCCCTTGTTGGGACACTTGACCATTAATGAAAGGATTTCCCGTTTGGCGAAGTTGTCAGGAAAAAGTTGATTTTCAAGCAGAATTTCATTGTCTACAGGACATTTGTGACCTGCATCTCTACAAAGCAGAAAGCAACAGAAGTTATCCCAGTATTACCAACAGATTTCACCACCACCAAGACATCAGTGGCCAAATAATAATATACTAAGAAGATCTTTGAAAACAATGGTATTCATGTGGCAATGACCAGAAAATATGAAATGTATTTCAGAAAAATTGAAAACACACAGTTTCACTGGAGGTGGCATGACTGGGTTGCAGCACTTTTCAAACTCAAACACATTTTATTTGTAAAAATGCCATGTTAAGTAATCTGGAAATAAACTTGAGGAATATGTAGACACTAAGAACTTACAGTCTTATTTCTGTAAGTACTTCACATAGCTCAAACACTAAAGAATATTTCACATACTATTTCAAAGCAATTACTTAAACTTTCTTAGACCTCCTCTCCTTTTTTTCTTTTTTTATAAACAGCCAAGGTGATAACAGGTAAGAAAAAAAGCAAAATTGTCTTTTTTTCCAGACTGACTTCATCTGTTTGGCATTACATCACACACTGATCAATTTGCTGGTTTAATTATACAACCATTTGATCAGTTGGTCAGCCTTCAATTTGATTATACAGCAAACAGGGTGAAAACCACCAGACACAAAAATTATTAGTATCTATGAAAATTACACTGGATTTGGAAGTGGCAATTTAACAGCAAATAGACTAGAAGCCAGTTTTGGTGGTGAAGGTGACCCTAATGAAGGTTTGGAATCTGATGGAACATGGATGCCTGCAATCTGCACAAGGTAACTTAAAAGCCTGTTCCAGGTCACCAGGTTCTGTCCCCCTGCATGTATACACAAAAATCATTAGAAATGGAGTAAAAAAGGGGATCACCTCCATCAAATCTTCCAGTATCAGCTCATTCTGAAAGCACTTGGCCAACATATTGATTCACAATTAAGTAATGCAGTTAAAGAGGCACGGGGGATCAAAGCTCCTGAGAGCTAATGGAAACAGCAATAAAATGGAAAAATACATGGGGCGGAAAAATGTCAGAGAGCGCTTGTGGTGCAAGGATCAAAGGCCAGATCATTGTCACTGCCTGCAAGCACGAGGGGAAGTAGAACCTAGTGGGCTGTGGAGACCAGGAAGGAATTTGTGTTCTTTGTTGGAAAAGGAAATAATTGCTCAGCAACTCCATCAGCAACGCTGGTAGAGGAAGTGGAGGTAAAGTTGCCACTTCAAAAAGAGGCAATGAACTTCCTTTAACAAGTTTTGGTTGCAGAGCAAGCTCACCACATGCCTGAGAATCATACTCCTAAACAAGTGGAAGAAAGAAAACAGCTTGCCTTGTTTCAGAACTCCCTGAGCTATGACCAGTGTGATCTTTGTCACAAGCCAGAAATGTACCCTCACTTCACAACCTACAGGAAATCAGTTTTCACAGGTATAACTTGGTTACAAACACTCTGTTTAGAGGAGTATAACGACAGCTCAATAGGCCTGCTGATAAGAGAGCAGCTTTATTTCTTCAAAGAAAAGCTAATCATGAAAAACAGCAGCCAACAGATTAATTTGAAATAATGATTACCAAATCCCCAGTTTAAATAACTAGCAAATAAAGGGCAAAATAAGAATGAAATGCAATTTTCTTAAGTAGGAATGTGTAGTAAAGAAAAAAAGCAGTAACTCACTGTAGGATATTAAACAGGCTTCAAATACTATTTACAAGGACCTGCTACGATCTGTCTACAAAGATGTTGCTATACATTTCCTGTGACAGAATTGAGTTTGTGCACCTCAGTTCTAACTTACAGTGAAGGCTTTCCTACGCTGGAATTATTTATCACATTGCACTCTGCCACTCACAACAGTACCTGTGAAACAATGGCCATCTGCTACAAAATACAATGAATATTCCTGTATTGTATTTTGTTGACAAGTAACATTTGTAAACTCATTTGTAGTTACTTAGGTAGATAAGCTTCTCCTCTTCCATGACCTACACAGCACTTCAAAGCACTTCAGACAGCTTTATTTAAAAAGCTGTCAAGAGTTTCTGGAAGGCAAACATTTATTGTGATCAAATCTCATCTAATCATGTTCTTCACTTTATACGATCAAAGAGTCCAGTTTTTAAAAGGTTTTCCAAATTTTTTTCAAGTTGCAGGCACAACTTCAACAAGAACGAGTATAATTGCTTGTAGTCACAAGAAGCAAAGATTCAAGAAATGCTTGTCCATCTTTTATCATTTAAAATCCTTAATCCCTGTGTTCTCTTGAGTTAAGACAGTGGGGAAATGTAGAAAAAAGAGAAGCAATTTTTCCTGATCAAATGAAGGCTATGAAAACCACTTAGTGAAAAAAGCCAGTGCTTAGAGAAGGTAAAATATCACTTGCCATTTTCATTTTCGTTCTGTAGAAGCTTCTCAATACCTCAATCAATCTGGTACTGTAGACAGTACATACTGCAGATCAATACCGTACTGTCGACACTACATAATCCAAATCAATAGCTTGATCCATGGATGGACACCAATTGAGCAGGCAGTTCAGCCCTTAGGGATTCAGAGAGGTCTGGCACTTCAAACTGTCCTCCCTGCTTTCACAAACAGTCACTCAAACTGTCCTCCAAAGACAGAGTTCAGTGGGGAATGAGGGAAAACTTTTACTAGCAATGAAACATCTGAAATATTACACTGATGATATACAGTCTCAAAAGAAAAAATTATTTCCAACTTGTTTAGTGCTCACCAAAACAATTATCACTATTCATAGAAATGAAGTACAATACAGAAAGAATATAAAAGAAGCAGAAGCTTCTGGTCATAGTCCTTTCAATAGAGAAATTCTTCCTGAGGATTTATGTAGCAGAAACTAGAGAAAAGCCCACAAAACACTGTAGTCAGAGAACATAATTGCTGGCATACTATTAATTTAGTGAGTACAAATGATGGATAGGGAAGAAAAAGCAATGGAATAGAACTGTGGACAAATGGTATCAAAAAGCAATCAAGAAAGCACTGTCCATTCTGCATGCTATAAAATAAATGCCAGGGAAAAACACAGTAACACAAGACAGTTTAATGATCTTTACAGAAAAGCACACTAAGTAAGGCTGAAAACAAGCCAATTCTACATATGAGTCACACATAAATTGAATACATAAATTCCTACCAAAGTGACATTTGAGCTAAGTGAGCAATTGCTATGAAAAAAATTTGACTTATGCTGAGAAGGAAAAATCCTACAGCATAATATCTATCAATGTAATCCAATACTCACTCACACGTGTGGGACACTGATGACTTCATTCCAGGTTTAAGGCAAGTGCTCTCTACAAGGTATTCTCTGCCCTTGCTCTTTCAAGCATCCATTTTTATAAGCCCAGTCTGCTCTTGCCTTTGTATCTTATTCCCAGTCCTTCATATGCCACCTGGTTTCCTCTCTCAATAATTTGTTCAAGACTATTCCCTCACCACATTCTTTCCTTCTCAAGCTCAAGAGGGAAGCAGCTAATCTCAAGTGAAGAACTCAAAGCATGAATTGCCTTATCTGCACCAAGAAATCAGGATGCCTGTAGCTTTGTGTAGTTTTCAAGAGAAACAATCATAGGCAAAGGACAGACAATTTTATAATCCTAAGGTGGAAATGGAGTTTATTTGGGGGATTTGTCTACTTTTCTTTTCTTAATTATTATTTGAAGTTTAATCAATTTTTTAGATTCGTAACTTGGGTAAATTTGTAAAAACAGCAAAGTATCTAAAGCTCGTAAAACTTCCAAACTTGTGACATTTGGCCATATATAGCACCTTTAATAAATTTCCAGAGTTCTCTTAGCACTCACTTGCACTTTGGACAGCTCTGTTCAGTTTGGATTGATCTTAAACTGCTCTGCTACATGAACTTCTTCTTAAAAGCAGCTCGCACAAGTTTTCCTTTACCTTATTGATTTGACAATGCAGCCTTTGCAGAAACGGTGGCCGCACGGTGTCTGCACCGCTTCCCGGAGAGCCATCAAGCAGATCGGGCACTCGTATTTGCTTTCCAGGGGCGGGTCGAACTCCACGTCGTATCCCTGCGTGTCGTCGGCGGCCGAGGCGGGCGGGATGCCGGCGCTGCCCATGCTGGAGCTCTCCTCCTTGGCCATGGCCGCGCAGCAGCCGCCGCCCTCCGCGTCCCGCGCTCCGCAGCCGCCGTCGCTGTGCAGCAAGCTCATGGCAGCTGAGCGAGGAACACGGCAAAACACCGATTAGTTCAAGGTATTCCCACACGCGAGCAACAGCTATCTCCGACCAAAAATGTCGGAACAGAGTTACAGATTTGGTTCGACTCTAAATCACTGGTTTTGTTTTGGCCTCGTTATCTTTTTTTTGTTTATCTTATGATAGTAGGAAAGGACACTGCATCCTGTCAGCATCGTTCAAACACACTCCTCCCTTTCTGAAATCTCTGTCATGTGATTGATTTCTATAAAAAGAGGAATCATTCCTCTTTGTCCTTGCTATGTCTACTGAAGATGTTTCTTTACCCCTTCCACATTATTTACTTCTAAGACATTCAAACACATTTTGTGAGGAAAAAATATTGTACAGAATCAGGTTTTCTTGGAGGACAACAGCTCAATTCTGTATTTTCCTTACGGTATATATGTTATTTAGCATTTTCTGTATTGAGCAATTAACAATATAGATTTCAAATCAACTTAGCAGCAGGACCACAAATAAAATATAAGTCCAAGTACCTAAACCAAGCAGCTGATGTGCTGTAAATAAAATTCAAATATACAGCACTGCTGATAACATTTTAGAACTGCCAATAGGGCTTTAAATTGAGGAAGAAGCTACACACGAGATAAGGATAATAATTCCACAGCTCAAAAGCTATCTACAAATTACTAGTACTCAGAGCTCTTGCTCTCCTTTCCCTCTTCCAGGCTAGCTGATAGGAGGACAAGGGACATGATTGTAAGAACAGAAGATAAAAGTCACCTTTCCCTGAAGAGTGGTGGACGGCATAATAAAGCCTGCTTTTACAACACTCCTCCAAAGCAGGGTGAACTCACAGGTATGAAATGAAAAAGTGTTGGTATCCCCAAACAGATTTGTTTCCACACAGAATGAATCTTAAAAGAAGGTCTTAACAACAAATACAAATTCTAAAGAATTTGAATTCTAAATCGAATTCTAAAGAAACCTTCCTCTCTCGATTTTTTAAATGGTTACAATAATTTTCTTAGAATCCTACTGTGGTTAGTTTTCTATAAATGACATTTCTTTGAAAAACAGAGATTATCACCAGGTGCAAGGCAGTATCAGTAGTCTGAAGGTTATGGAGCCAGGCACGCAAAACAGGCTCAAGAAACCCGGATTTGATAATCTTTTGCACAGCAGTACAGGCAAAAGTCTCTTGCACTGTTCACCTAAAGAATCCCACTGTACACTGTAATACCATTATGTAATTTAAAGTATGTTAGGGATGGAAATCCACTCAAGAGACGAATTGTAAGAATTGTTTATCTGCATCAATACTGCAGGTGCTGGAGGCAGCAGAATGAATAGGATTACCTCCACCATGAACTCACAAAACTGAAAATTTTCTTGCCTATATCAGAATTTGAATATCACAACTCATTTTTACAAAATGTTCATGGATAGGAGGAGGACATACAGGTAGTTTTATTTGGGTACTTATTTTATGACACCTTTAGATTACATAAACAGAAGTACTAATCACAGAAGTGCTCAACTAGCATTTATGGGAAATATTTTTTGAACACATGCGAAATCACAGAAATGTGCTTTAGGCCATCTACATGATACAACTGGCAATACTGCCAATGATAACATACTATAAACTATTTTTCCAGCTATCCAGACCAAAAAAAGACAGATCTGTCTAAAGAAGAACAAAGTCACAATATTTTGGTTAGATAAAGTTAGAACAATCAAACTAAAACTTTTATTCTGTTGTATAAATATTTGACTTTCCATTTTGTTGGGGTATGCAGGGGTATGAGAAGTATCTGAAAAGCAGCATTCCTGACATTTCCAAAATACCATTAAGGTACGGAGCCTGAAAGCACAGGCTGACAGTTGTGAGTTGCACTGAACTGGCCAGCAGTGCCCACTTTCTGCAGAAATAACTCCAGAGCAGAGCTGTCTGGAACTGCACCCAAAGAGTGCTGCTCACTTCCACTCCTGTTCTCCTCCCCAGTGTATTGTCCCTGTTCATTACCTACCACAACAGGCTTTATAACTGAGGCTCCTGAACACAACAGCAGCACAAACTAAACACCAAGCATGGTCTCAGCAGCTGCTCCAGCCACAGTCCAGACGTGATCAGTTTAATCCCACAAAGGCACCATCTCCCCCTGTGACTTAGAATGGAGGCAGAGGAATCAGTGCTTACAAAGATGCTCTGTGACAGAGATTTTTTGTTTTCAGCCTGCCATCAGTAGATCTATCCTCTCTGGATGGGAAACCCAGCTTGTTTCCACTGTTAAACTAATATAACTTATTTAATAACTGCTGCAGAGGATGATCAGTCCATGGGCCACATTTAATGAAAAATCACAGGAACTAAATTGGGTCGATGGAGTGGGAATGTTGGTATACAGGATATTAGAATCCACAGGCCAGCCTAGGACTGAAAAATTCACATTACTTTAAGCCATAGGAGTATATTTAGTGAGACTAAGAAAGGGAAGAGGAACATATATCCCTTTAGCAATGTCACAAAGGAATTTAGGAAGTTGCAAGAAGAAATATATAACAGCCTTACTCAAATTCAGCTGTCACATTAATTGCAAAGAAGTGCGTGACTCTTCTCTTGAGCTGCTCCTAGGAAAAAAATCCCATACTATTTACAATTCTATTCTTATAAAGAAGAAGCAAGGATCTGACTAGGTATAATCTCACTAGCTGAACACTTTGTAGATTTTAGTGCTATGCAAGCAGTGTCTTTTCAGCCATTGTAATTATTTCTACAGACATAGCAGGTATGTATATTCAGTTTACAGAAACAAAACTCCCATACCAGAGTCAGTTTAATGAACGAGTCACTGCAATCAGCCAACATCCTAGTCTGATACAAAAACCCTCTTTTTCAGTGATATACTTCACTCCTACATGGAGCTTTTTACCTGCATATGACCAAGTGGTTCACAAAAAAAAGATATAAAATATCTTTTTAAATTGGGAAATTCAGGCACAAAGAGGTAGCTCGAGGTGATTAAGAGCCAGATTTTAAACTTTCTTCACATTTTATCTAAGATAGGATTCTTCCTACTACTCTTATTCATTTCATCTTATCTGTGAGCAAAATACTCCTTGCTCCACACATATTTTAGGTGTGGGGCAAGGCACAATTTTCCAAATCAAAATCCTCACTGCTGTTACTCAGATAATTAACCAAGGCCTTATTACTCCACCATAGTTGAAACTAATTTCTCTATATTTTGTAACTCCTGTACTAGGAATAAGATCTGTTTCTTGTGGGAGTTATCCTCCAAGAGTAGAACATAGGTTTAATCTCTTTGGACAGACCATGCTAGGAAAAAAACAGCTGCAGAAAAGTGTAGTTTGAATGGTAATGACAGGTCTTTTCCCCAGTGAAGGTAGAGCAGACAATCTGTGAGCTTACTGTAGCAGTTTTTCACATTCCTCTCCTGGGGAATTAAAAAAATGCTTAGGCTGGAAAAGGATGGATTTTAATGCCCAAATTAGGATACATCCCAAAATTCAAATCAAGCTGCTACCCTTTCTTATTGATTATGAAACAAATTTCCAGTGAAATAAAAACTGAGATTTCCTAAAAACCACATCAGTTTTTCTTCTTACTGATAATAGGTACTATTCTTCCTCTGTGCTGAACAAAACTGAGTCAAATGCAAGTATAATATCCAAATAATAATTTATAATAGATTGTGGACACTACAGCCTTGAGAATTTATCCTTTTTTTAAAAATGTTAGTAGTTTAATATGTTAAACACTTTTCTAGGCTGCTCTCTGTACCTTTTTTGTTTTCACAACATCCAGCTTTCAGCTCCAGGAACAACTGCAATTAAACTGGATCATTACATGGGAATTCTTGCTTTTGCTAGCCTGAAGTATCTAAGGCAGGGAAAGTCTTAAACTATATTTGGTAATGCACCTGAAATGCTCTTTTCTAGAGCTAGGAAGTGCTGCCAGACCTGCTGACTCTGGAGATACTGGGCTTCAGCTTGGGCACAGAGGTATCCAGGCCTTGGGCTGGCAAAGGTTGATTTTGCTCTCCAAGGCAACAGCTGTGTTGTTTGCCAACAGAAAGGAAGGTGCTTTCCATGCCAAATGGTAATGGACAGAACTTGTTTGATCATTACCTGTGCTGCAGAAATCTGGGAATGCCCTAAGGATGAAACTTTCATGCCCCAGAAAAGACAGTTAAAGGCCAGTTAAAAGACAGAAAAGGAGTCTCCATCCCACTCTCCTGACTTTGAACCATAAGGACACCTTTCTTCACTAGGTAACCTGTGCTCTGTTGCTATTTACACAGCTACATTACAAAGTGATTAGGCTGATGTGAGATAGCACAGTCAGACCAGAAGAGCAAACTCCTTCAAGAGCAAGAATAATGTACCTTACAATCGACAAAAACTACTTCAAATCAGAATTTAAACGGCCCATATTTTAAATTAGTACACACAACAAAGATCAGTACTCTGATTTTTCAACTCTCACAGTATAAAGAAGTTTAGGTAGGACTTCTATAGAATTTTAAGTGCCAAACTCCTCTAAATAAAAAAAAATATATCACTGGTATCAGAAAACATCTTCAGATTGCCTGTAAAATCCCACTATCATTAAAGAGTATTAGGGAGGAAGTAAAAGCAGGCATTGTACACTATTTACACTGAAATATAAAATAATATTTTCAAGCATTAACTTATAGAACACTGTGCAGGGAACTATCAGTTGCTAAAAGAGAAAAATTTTATTATAAATCAGGAAGAGCTTAATACAATTAATTTCCACATGACTTTTCTTGGAAAATTGACACTGACTATCCATGTAAGTAAGGAATCAATACAGAAGACTATTCCAAATCCTTTTTCTTACTCAAAGTCCACAAATATAATTACTTTCTTTGCAGCCTGGACAGCACACACCCAGCAGGGGAAATGCCTTTAGCACTGCATCGACAGAAGAACTGGCCAAACTATTCTCTCTTCTTCACCTGTCTTGTATATGTATGTATAGATTTCTGGGTCATGAGACTGACAGACCAGTGGAGTGACTTTGGATAATTTGTTTATGGAGTAATACTTGCAACACTTATTCCCAGGCACATTAATCAATGGTCTACTGATAACTGATAAGCACCATGTGTTTCCACTATGAGGTTTGCAGCTATCATCACTATGGCCTCATCCAGGTAGAACACATGAAATCATGCTAATGCCTTTTAATTAATATCTATAAAACACTTTCATTTCAAAGCTATCAAATGGCTAGACAAGCCAGAGCAATAGGAGATTAAGGCAGAACTTGTAACTGCAAAAACTAAATTCTCCTTTCTTGTACAAGTCTGCAAGCATGTTGCTTTTTTTATTGAGATACAAACTTCATTTTTTCTAATAGCAGTTACCTCTAAGACATCCAAGTCCTTTGGATAACCACCATACTCACATCATTTTTACATGTGAACCTAAAAACTTGAAAGAAGAATTTTTGTTTGAGGCAGACACAAAAAACATTCAGAGCTCATTAGACTATCAAGAGCTCCTGACTAGTGCAGAGCAGCCCTTGGGGGGTTTCTGAAGCTTTCCAGGTGATTTCTCTTTATTTGTAAAGAATGCTATCAGGCTTTAATCCTGTAAGTATTTTCACGCTTGAATGTTACTTAGGAGACTAGATGGTGGCACACTCACAGTTACATTCATATTTTATCCTATTTAAGTATGTCAAAACAAATTTAATTTTAATGAGCAGTGGAAACATACTATACTGCATTTAAGACCAAGAACTCTATGGGTTTTTCCATAACCAACAAGCAAACCCAAGCCAAAATTCTCTGAAACTTTCAGACAGAATTTACTTGGAACTGTTCAGAATAACAAATGCAAGGAAAGCACTGTTAGTGAGAAGAACAGTACTATTTAACTCTTTACTTTGGCAGTGACTCTGGCTTCTGCTCTCCCTTTGCACACTGGGAACACACTGAGATATGCATTATGCCTTTCTATACCCTCAGCAGATCTACAGAGAATGTAAGATGCTGCCAGAGTGGAGACAAAGTAAACACTCACAAAGCACTTCAAAAACAGGCAGGGAGCAGTATGGCTGTGAACAAATGTGATTTCCTCAAGGCACAGTCTCCAGGCTACATTTAATTATCATCCACTTCTACAGGCATGAGGCTTGTATGTGGCATTAGTAAAATGATCTGAGACCCTGGGAAAGCAAAGAGTGAATTAATCACACATTCTGAAACAACTCAAACATTTCTCCTTTTCACTCCACCTTACATTTGCTTTTGTTTTCTTTTTGACATGCTTTATACTTGGACTATTTTATGTCCAGTTTTCACAGTCTGGACCAAAAACTATTTTTTAAAATGCGCTTAGCTATTCTGTGCTACTGAGATACAAAAGTTACTCTTCTTGACATAGTAAACTCAGGGAAGTTCAATGGGTGAAGAAAAAACTGTTCACCTCAGATACTTTTTCATGCTGAAGTTCTATCAGTATAGGTACCTATTGTGCATCTTGTCCTTTTAAATACAGTAGCAGTTTTCTAAGACAGAAAGCAGTACTGCAGTGTTGCAATACTACAAAACTTAAAAAGCCATTCATGTCTTGACAAGTTCTTATCCAACAGAGTCTGACTGAGCTCCATGAAGCTTCACTCGCTGGGAAAAGCTGAAGGTAATGTGGAATATGCAGAATTATGCCCAGAATGATAACATGAAAATAATCCAAGTGCTTTTATCAGCATACTTCTGTGACTTTTCTTCCCTTCTTCTACTAGGACAAGTTTTATGGCCTTTTCATTCTACAGGAAGACAAAGCAGTTTGCTCATAAGTCTTTTAACAGTTGGTAAACACAGTGCAAAATTCACCCAAAGCTTCAAATCAATACTTTATTATTAAGTCACAGGGGTATCTAAGACACCACAAAATCCACAGAGCTGAGGGGTAGTTCTGCAGAATGTGTCAGAGGCAAACATGGGGAATACTTTCGGCAAGTTTTAACGACTAGGTCTAAGGGATATAATTAGAACATTTTCCTCCCACCTACAGCTGAGATTTCCGTTTAAGAACGAAAAGACTCAGCGTGACCTATCTGAGCCAGACGAAACTGATGGAAATTACTACTGAAGTCATAATTTATTACTTTTCTTAATAAAGTTACCTTAAATATTAAATACTGCCAGTGTCTACTAGAAAATAAGAGCTATCGGGTTTAGAAACAGTAGCCTATCACGCAAATTACCCTTTAACGCGTTCCCGAAGAATTGACTCAGTGTCTCTATTTCACAAGGTGAAAAGCAGAGCCCAAGTCCAGCTGATGTGCTTGAGACAAGCTGGAGCACAGCTGGAGAGCCCCTCCCGCGGTCCGATGGCACCGCCGGGCCAGAGGCAGGACAGCGTCACCGCGGCGGGGCTCCGAGCCGCCCGGCCACGCAGCGTGCCTGAGCCCCGGGCCGGGATCGGCACGGACGGGGTGGCA
>VZTB01013340.1:49966-308337 GCA_013397245.1 Thryothorus ludovicianus | reverse complement strand
GCCCCCGGCGCGCCGCGGCCGCTGCAGCGCCCTCTGCCGCGGCGGAGGGGCAGCGCCCCGGGGCGGGGCGGGCTGGCAGGGCTGCGGTGTCACGGTCACCCCTCCCCGACACACACAGAGCTGTCACCGCCCGTGGCCGAATCCTCCTGCCGGGCCGGTGCTCCCTCCGCGCTCATGATGCTTTTATGAAGAGCCATTAGGATGCGCTCCACTCCGTCCGGAGCGCTGTTCAAGGCGAGGCGCTGAAAGCCGCGGCGGTGGTGTGTGTGCTGACGGCCTGGGAGTCGCCAAAAAGCCGTCCCTCAGTGCCACCCAAACGCTAATTAGAAACCATTTCCCGTGGCCGGCTCAGCGGGCCCGTGGGGGCTCCTGCAGGCACCGCAGGCAGGGCCTGTCCCAGGAAGGGAAATACCGGGACAGTGTGGACACAGCTTCATTTCCTCACGAACGAGCGAGGGGAATTTGGCTGGCTGCATTAGGGAGTTGTGTTGGCAAGAATCTCCGATTAACACACATTTAAATCCAACAAACTGTTCCCGCTGTTTGGGGGGATGTGAGCTGGGGTGGTGCTGGGGGACACAGTTTTCCAGTGATTTTCAGGGTTTCTGTCTGCAGTGCCACGCTCCCTGGGAGCTGGAAATGAGTGGATTGTTCCATGGCCAGAGTGCCTGTCTCCCTCTGCAGGGTGCTGCTCCCGGAGCCAAGGCCATGCCAGACCCTAATGCACCCCTCCCAGCACTGCTTGTGTCCAAAACACATTTTTTTATTAGGACCTGCCAGGAAGCTAAAGAGTTAGGGGAGAGAAATAGCTGGGCCATCAGATAGGGCTCCAAAGAATCACAATAAAGAAATAACAACATTAAGGACAAATAAATAAATAAGTCGAAACTTTGTGGACCCGCTCCTGGACACCTGGCTGAATTTCAGAGCTACCCTTTTTCTCCTGCCAAGTGAACATGGTGTATGCTGCTTCCACGAGCTGTAAAACAGGGAAATTCAACATTGCATGCCTTTGTAAAACAGATATATTTAGGTAGAGGGTTTTGTATGTCTGAAAAAATGCTATTTTTTGTAATCTGCAAGGTGTCAAGGGCACTGATAGCCAACCTATTTTAATTGAGAATTCAAGGAACTTAGTCTGGAGTTTTATTCCAAGAATAAATGAATTCTTTTATTCAGAAGGTTTTCCAAATCTGTAAGGCTTAGGCCCATTCTCACATATTAATGGCCATGCTGTAACAGAAGAGAATGCAAAAATGCTTTTCTCCACTCGGTGGTGCCAGCTGCACAGGGAAAATATCTTCCAGTACCGAATCTGTGCAGCTCAAACTGTTCAGCAATTGTGCTCTTAAGGACACAAAACACCCCCAAAGCTGTAGCAACTTGAGATCAATTAAAATCTTTAGCTGCCTGCTGTATCCCTACGAGACAATATTTTTCCAAGGTGATTTCCTGTGTACTTGGAAAAGAAGCACTTGACTAGGCTTATGTATGCTCACGTGGCTCCTCTGATGAGGCGGCTGATGCCTGTTCAGTGTGGTTTTTCATGGGAACTCAGGCTCCCAGGGGGACAGGACAGGCAATCAGCTACCCGGGTGAAGTTTTGAACAAGCACCCCAGAGGGAGAGATCTGCTAAACTTCTCAAAGAGCCTCAAATTCCTCAATCCCAACAATGCATATTGTCAGGGAACTGTGCCTGCCATTTCAAGATAAGAGAGGAAATCAGTCTGTGACTGCAGAGAGTGATTTTGATTGATATCTGGCATTGCAGCCCGACCTGATTTTTTTTTTTAATAAGATCTCTCCAAGTGCTAGGGAGTGAATAGTAAAAATAGTTAGGTTGTTAGGAAGTTCAGGAAAAACAGCAGTGAGCTCACGCCCTAGCTATATAATGTTCTCAGATGTCTAGAAATGCCTCAGCCATGACATCCCTGTCCCGCACTGCCTTGGCCTGGAATGACCTCTAGGACTTCTGTTCTGCTTTATCCTGACACTCCCATTAAGATGTTTCTGATTGGGATTTATTTCATACTAGGATTCTGTGTGTGTCAGAATTTGAGCAAGGATATCAATATTTCCTCAGCCACCTCCTCAGGGAAAAGTGTGCAAGTCAGAAATGGATTTTGAGTCCCGCAGGATCACAAAGTCTCTGGAAAAAGGGAAATGCCTGGGTGCTTATGCAGTTTTTTGCTATTGCAAATTCCTGCTTCTGAAGCATGAACTTACTTTTACATCTGAAAGGACCTGATGGATCACTAGAATTTTTGCACAATGTTGTGTGTGGAGACTGAAGACTTTCAGGGTTCTTATATGACAGCATCTTTCCACTTTAAGTCAGTTTTTGAGATAGTTGGTTTGTGGAGACTAAGCATAGGTTTTCTTCTTGAGCTTTCAGGAAAAAGACTCTACTAGCCACTATTTCTGATCATCTATGGCCCATACCTGGTGTAATACCTACCAGTTACTCAATAAGTATGTGACTTACTTTTATATTGTTGATTTGTCCTGCCTGCACAGGGCCTTCAAGACCCCAGATACACATTACTAAAGAGGCAATGTCCATGAAAATTAAATACTGGTATCAGAAGCATGGACATTTTGTGATCCCTGTTGTCATTCAGCCAAACTGCACAAGGTTGGCTGGGGAAGTGAGACATTGGTCTTCAATGAAATGGCTTTGATGTGGAACACCAATGTGACCATGACTAGGTTCTCCTCTCAGAGAGTTAACAGTGAAGAAATCAGTTATGAAACTATAAAGAAGAAAGCTAAATGCAAACTTTGTGTTAAAAAACAGTGCAGGTGCTCCTCAGACAGAGTCTGCATACTTATCTCAGAGCCCAGGAGTCTCACACAAGACGACCTTGTTTATATAAACTTTGTGGTTAAGCCTCATAAATTGCCAGGTGCCACCTGGATTTGAGAGTTCTGTATTGTGTTCAGTTCAAATAAACTGTGGTTAGCACCAGTGTTGTATGGGGAACTCAGAGGGAGAGGGATAAGTGAGATAAACAGCACTGCAGTATCTTTAAAAAGCAGAGGGAACACAGAAAGAGTCAGAGCATGCATGAGAGACAGCAAACAAGCTTGACATTTGGAACAAACTGGGCAGCCATAGCAGCACCTCTACAAACTCACAGCAAGTTGAAGGTAGGCCAGCAGTATTAATGACAGCATCCCAGATGCTTGCAGGACATCCCAGTGTTGGTTCCTTGTCCTGGTTTAATGTGCAGATCAATGATTTTATGCGTGCTTCCTCACTTCAGAGGTTGTTCTGTTCATTTTAGTGAGCCTTTTTATAAAGCAAAGTCTTCCTTGATATGAATAAAGTATTGCAATCTTGCTTATCTTCAGAAACGTATGAAACATCTGTGATCTGAGGGAAAAAAGGGATTTCTTTTCCCTTTTCAAGAGAAAAAGAGGCAATACTGAATGCAGCTGTTTGAGTTGATTAAATAACCATGGCTGGAGATTCATGCCTGGGGTTCCCTCTAAGAATCTGAGTGGGGTAGGCAAGGTGAAAAGAGATTGTTCAGCATGACACCCAACTAGAATAACAGAACACAGGCACATTTTGCATGAGTAGCAGGAAATATTCCTAGCCCTGGGAATATTTCTTGCTCTCCCAAGAGAGCTGCTGTAATCTCTACTGCCTGGGAGCTAGACAATTCAAAAGCATTTGATGAGCAGCCTGTTGGCAACAATTAACTACTGCAGAAGGTGAAGGTCTGATAACCTGAGAGAGTGTCTTCGTCATTCATTTCTTCCAGGACATATTCAATGAAAGAGGAAAAGAAAAAATGGCTTGAACTTTCCTTTAGCATGGGTAAACCCTGTCTGATTCATTTGAGCTGGTGATTAGTAGCAAGAGTCAGGTCATGACTTTGGAGATGAGTATGGCACTTCAGTGGCACTTACTGAAAGGGTCAGAAGAGCAGAGAAAGTATTAAATATTTTGCATTAAATGTACTCCACGCCGGCTGTTTCTTTACAATGACTTTGATATCATCCTGAAGAGGTATTACTCATGGTTTAAGAGATTCTGAAGGTGCTGCTGGTGGTGGTGAAATTACACAAATTTGCATGGGGTGTTATGTAGAAGAGAAGGATCGGTGGGCAGTATAGGGCAACCAGGTATTCAATTACTCTGCAGATGGTAGGAACACAGAACTGTTCAGGGGAAATGGGTTAGTGCTCAGAGCATAAATTTCACCAAGTCTGTCACAAGATGCAGGCAAGAGAGTGAGACAGTAGTAATGCTCTGAATACATCTGTGCACAGCTGCACCTCACAGATCTGTGAACAGCAGAAAACAAGCAAGCTCATTGCCAGGCTGGATCAGCAATGGACAGCAGGGGACTGCAGTGCAGACAGAGATATTTAGGGGTATAGGCAGCTGGACAGAGCAGTGTGGGCAGATGGGGACAGTGTATGGGCAGCTTGTTCTCAGTGGGATGGAGTGAAGAGAAGCTGGGAAGAAAACAAAGCTAAATTTTAGTTGCCAAGGCAAATGAATGATTTTAAAGTAAAACTCAACTCTTCAGGAAAGGGCTAATCAGACTGGTATGTCATTCTGGATGTGGATCTTAATGCATGCAGTCCTTTCCCAATAGACTCTGAAGAGCTGTACCGAAATGATGCTTTATTGAAAGATTATAGATGACATAATCTCAGAAACCCTGGGCATCGTCATTTTGGACCATGACTTAGATGTATTACCTAATGAAGGACACCTTCTGAAAAGACACCAAACTGAGATTTCTAGCAAGTTATGTGGATTACCAAATGATGATAAAATCAGTAAAAGAAATCACAGCTATTTAATTTCTAGTTCTAGTGCATTGTCTTAAGGTACAGTCTTCCTCATTTTTATTACTCACACCAACCAGAGCAGTAAAAACAAATTAAGTCAGAAAACATAACTGATTCTTCTCTATACTGTTTACCTTGTGCACTTATCAAAGCCAGATAATGAAAAATAGGTGAGTCATTGTTAGAAATTGTTGTTTCTATACAATTTCCTATGCAATTTTATTTTCTATGTCTGATGCAGTAGCAAAAAGTTTCCATGTTTGAGGTGAAAGTCTTGTATTTATTTTTATACACACCATATTTCCATGGAAACCACATTGATATTACTTTTGCCTGCACCTCTATGAAAGCTAAAATTAGGGTCAAATTTACACAGACATTTTCAGATTTCCAGTACCAGTAATCCTCACAAAGAGATCTCAGCAAGGTACTTACATGAACAACTAATGTATAATTTATAAATATTCTTTCATGATCAAATCTGAAGCTAGTATGCCTTGCTATATCCCTTTTGGAGTTCAGGGAACTGTAGTGCTTTGTATCAACAGAGGACACACCCCTCCTGCTTTAATGGAGCTACTCCTACTCACTAAGCACATGCTAAAGTACCTTACAAAACTGGGGCCTGAATAGAGTCTACACTGGGATTGAGTGGTATGTGCTGCTCTGCCCTTGTGGAATGCCATGGATGAAATACTTCTGAACAGATTCAGAACAAGTAACATGGGAGCCATGGGTTTGCTGATTTACATAATATAGCATGAACACACAAAATTCTGCCTTTCAGACACCAATTGAGTACAGTTTCACATTAAAAAAATCACCAACTTTCAGAATGTAATGCTGTTGTCTATAGTAGCTTTACTTAAGGTAAGCTCCATCAAGCAAAAGAAGGAAGAGGCATCTTTGGATGTTCATTACAGGATGACTAATGGCTTCATGTAAGGTGCAAAGGTGATCAAATAGACATGTGATGCCTCAGGATCAAAGTCAAAATAAATTTGGGAATTCATCTCAGGTATTGAGTGGACAGCCTTTTCTGGGCCTGTCAGTTCAGCAGATGTCTTGGATGAGTAATGACTTTCAAAATGTTTCTTAGTTAAAGTGATTAGAACTGTTCTATTAAAAATCATTGCATTATTATTAACTTTGGGAAATAAGCTAAGTTACATCTTTCCATTTCTCAGGTGATCTGCTTTCTGTGAGATTGCAGATGTCAGTAGCATCCCAAATGGACCTGCCTGAAGAACTTCAGCATACATATACAAAATTTTCTGAATGGAAATTCAAGCTCTTTAAATTGCGATCCTTTGAAAAAACACCCTCTGATGACAGCCAGCACATAAACAAAGATCAGGCAGAAGAGGCTGTTTCTTCACACAAGGAATTCATCCTGCAAGATGGAGCAGTGCCAAGAGGAGAAAAGATGGAGTTAACAGGCGACAGGCAGGGGCTAGAGGAAGATGCCCATGCCATGAAAGCACAAGACAATAAAGCTCATCAGGACAATCTGAAGCAACTCTGTCGCATCTGTGGAGTTTCATTTAAAACTGATTGCCACAAGAGAACTTACCCGGTGCATGGGCCAGTGGATGATGAAACTCTATGGCTTCTGAGAAAGAAAGAAAAAACAGCAACCTCTTGGCCAGATCTTATTGCTAAGGTTTTCAAGATTGATGTGCGAGGGGATGTTGATACTATCCATCCCACTCAATTTTGTCACAATTGTTGGAGTATTATACATAGAAAATTCAGTAATACTCTGTGTGAAGTATATTTTCCTAGGAACAGCACAATGGAGTGGCAACCCCATTCTGCAAACTGTAATGTGTGCCATACTACTAGACAAGGAGTCAAGAGAAAAAGCCAGCCCCCAAGTGTTCAACGTGGCAAACGTGTCAAAACCACTGGGGAACGTGCTCAGTTAAACAGAGGTGTAAAGAACCAAGCACAGATAAACAACAAAAATTTAATGAAAGAGATTGTCAGTTGCAAGGATGTACATCTCAGCACCAAGCTGCTTGCAGTTGATTACCCACTAGATTTCATTAAATCAATTTCTTGCCAGATTTGTGATCATATTTTGGCAGATCCAGTGGAAACAACATGCAGACACTTGTTTTGCAGAACTTGCATCCTTAAATGTATCAGGGTTATGGGCAGCTATTGCCCCTCCTGCTGGTATCCTTGCTTTCCTACGGATCTGGTAACCCCAGTGAAATCCTTCCTGAACATCCTTGATAATCTGAGTATAAGATGCCCTGTAAAGGAATGTGATGAAGAGGTCTTGCATGGAAAATATGCTCAACACCTCTCTGGTCACAAGGAGACAAAAGATGGAGAGCTCTATAGCTACATAAACAAAGGTGGCCGACCGAGGCTGCACCTCCTGTCTTTGACAAGGAGAGCTCAGAAACATCGTCTGAGGGAACTGAAACGTCAAGTCAAGGCTTTTGCTGAGAAAGAAGAGGGTGGTGATATAAAGGCTGTATGCATGACTTTGTTCCTGCTAGCTTTGAGAGCAAAAAATGAACACAAACAAGCAGATGAACTGGAGGCTATAATGCAAGGGAGGGGATCTGGACTTCATCCGGCTGTCTGCCTGGCCATCCGAATCAACACGTTTCTCAGCTGTAGTCAGTACCATAAAATGTATAGGACAGTAAAAGCTGTCACGGGGAGGCAGATCTTCCAGCCTTTGCATGCTCTTCGCACTGCTGAGAAAGCCCTCCTACCAGGTTATCACCCGTTTGAGTGGAAACCTCCCCTAAAAAATGTATCCACTAACACTGAAGTGGGAATTATAGATGGACTATCAGGACTGCCACACTCAATCGATGATTACCCAGTAGAAACAATTGCAAAGAGATTCCGATATGATGCAGCCTTGGTTTGTGCCTTAAAGGACATGGAGGAAGAGATCTTGGAAGGCATGAAAGCAAAAAACCTGGATGACTATTTGAGTGGTCCCTTCACTGTGGTAGTAAAAGAGTCCTGTGATGGAATGGGAGATGTCAGTGAGAAGCATGGAAGTGGGCCTGCTGTCCCAGAGAAGGCCGTTCGCTTTTCTTTCACAGTCATGAACATTTCTATAGCACATGGGAATGAAAGCACGAGGATCTTTGAGGAGATAAAGCCCAATTCAGAGTTGTGCTGTAAACCCTTGTGCCTTATGCTGGCTGATGAATCAGATCATGAAACTCTGACAGCAATCCTGAGCCCCCTCATAGCAGAAAGAGAGGCTATGAAAAACAGTGAACTGCTGCTTGAAATGGGAGGCATCCTGAGAACATTTCGATTCGTCTTTAGGGGCACAGGATATGATGAGAAACTTCTGCGGGAAGTGGAAGGGCTGGAGGCCGCAGGTTCCACTTACATTTGTACCTTGTGTGATGCAACCCGCTTGGAGGCATCCCAGAATCTGGTCTTCCACTCTATAACCAGGAACCATGCTGAAAATCTGGAGCGATATGAAATATGGAGGTCCAACCCATATCACGAGTCTGTTGATGAGCTCCGTGACAGAGTGAAGGGTGTTTCAGCCAAACCTTTTATTGAGACTGTTCCCTCCATAGATGCATTGCACTGTGACATTGGCAATGCAACAGAATTCTACAGGATTTTCCAGATGGAGATTGGTGAACTTTACAAGAATCCTGATGTGTCTAAAGAGGAGAGGAAGAGGTGGCAGTTGACTCTTGACAAACACCTCAGGAAGAAGATGAACTTGAAGCCTATGTTGAAGATGAGTGGAAATTTTGCTAGAAAGCTCATGTCCAAAGAGACTGTAGAGGCAGTATGTGAATTAATCAAGTGTGAGGAAAGGCACGAAGCCCTAAAAGAACTAATGGACCTTTATCTGAAGATGAAGCCAGTGTGGCGATCCTCATGCCCTGCCAAGGAGTGCCCAGAACTGCTATGTCAGTATAGCTACAATTCACAGCGTTTTGCAGAGCTCTTATCTACAAAGTTCAAGTACAGATATGAGGGCAAGATTACAAATTATTTCCATAAAACACTTGCTCATGTCCCTGAAATCATTGAAAGAGATGGGTCCATTGGGGCCTGGGCAAGTGAAGGAAATGAGTCTGGAAATAAACTGTTTAGGAGGTTCCGAAAAATGAATGCCAGGCAGTCCAAAGTCTATGAGATGGAGGATGTCTTGAAGCACCACTGGCTATATACCTCCAAGTACCTCCAGAAGTTCATGAATGCTCATAAAACATTAAAAAGCCAGAGCTTCACTATTGATTCAGGGGGTAGTTTAGGTGACTCCTTGCCACTGGAGGTCTTGGAAAACAATGATTCAGCAGAACTCTAAATGTACAGCACCTTTGGTGTTGGGTTTGTGATGGATGGTGTCTCCCTGCAAGGAATCAGATTCTTCTTCAAACCTGTAGAGGTACAGAGAAGTCTGAAATTCACACTCCCTCTTAAGGTGCTGAGAAGAGTTCATTTAATAACCAGTGTGCGTGTTGGGCATTTCCAAGAGGCAAAGCACTGGTGGATTTACCAGTTGTTATACGAGATGAAAGCAGAAAAAAATTGCAAAGAAGGGTCTTTGTTTTGTTCTGGTCATATTGTTTCTAAGGGATAAAATCAAAGTAAACAAGGTTTTATAGCAAGTGTTAGTTGGGAGGGAATATAACTGTGGAGAGTTGTGACAGTTGCCACAAAGGAGCATTGCTGTTTTGTTTTGTTTGCATTTTTTTGAATATTTTGCTATTTACTTTTTAAGAGGGTTTGATTATTTTCTTGATGGGTCTTTGGGTTTTATAAGTAAAGATTTGTCAGTGTGACAGTTGGATAATTGCTTTGGGATAAAGTTCAGTTATTTTTCTAGAAAATGCTTACTTCTAGAAGATGCAAACTTTGATGTCACATACTCTAGAAATATTATTACTTAACATTTATATAATAGTACTGCTTAGGAGCAGATGATGGTAATATCATGCTAATTTACTATATGAAGATATAGGAAAGGTAGCTGAAGTTTTTAAAATATATTTTTATCATAGCCTGTAGACTCTGAAAGGCAAACTTGTACTCGTGCTCCTAAATCAGGATTTACAGTACCTTGTGGTTATCTCATTACATAAAGTACATTCAAGATCTGCTGTGTAGCTTGTTGCTTCATGAGCATTTTAGACTTCTATGGTAACTTCAGTATATAGTACAATTTGCATTAGTACAGTTTTATGGAATGAATGCCTGGCCTCACTGAAGTCTCCAGTAAATCCTCGTTAATCCCAGTAGGTGCACAGTTTTACCAAGTGACTTCAGTCACAGCAGTCCCATTTCTCAGGAGATGGTTATTACCTTGATCAGATACATGCCAGTAGGATATTTACCTGACTGCTGCTGCTGTATTCCAGCTGTATCTGATACTGAACTTTTTCTCTACCTGGGATATGACTCATGCACAGCCTCATTTTCCAAATCTGTAAAAGAGAGATAATATTTATTAACCTCAAAGATAGTTGCTTACATGACTAATTAAAAAGCCATAAACTCGCTTGAAATTTCTGCATGCCATATTTTTCACTATTACAGCAGTGTTTAGTTGGTATTTGTCTTTCTGAAGTGATATTTAGTATATTCATAATTCATAAAATTATGACTTTAATTCACTGACATATTCATGAAACATACTCAAGTACCAGATCATCCAGCCTCTCTGATCTGCATCTGTGGCTAGGGTGTTACTGTGTTTGGAGTAATGTTTCTGAAACAAGATTAAATGCGGAAACAATCAAAGCACGGATGTAAAAGAATCCCCTTTTTTTTTTTTTATTTTGATGTGGCAGAAGTTGGTTTCTGAGTGTAAATGAACAATGAATTTAAAAGAATTAATGGTCTAGGTTTGTTTTGTAGTATCTTGTTCATGTTGTTGACTATATCTTTAAGGGTCTGACATTTACCATTTTTACGATTTATGAACAATTAAAAAATAGAATTAAGAGCTAGTAATTAGTACAAATATTAATGTAATTCTAATTATGCCTTTCTTTTGGTTTCAACTAATTAAATCACGATTTTAAAAATCGTCTGTAATTTAGGATTTTAATTTAACATGATTTCTTTAAAAATAATTTAACACAACGTCAAAATCTGCTGTTAGAACTAAGGTCTTTTTTCTAAGCAGTCATGAGGGCTACAGCATTAGCTATATGGTTTATCATTTATATCTACTCTTACTGAGTGTTCATTTCTAGGTTAATTTTTTTTTTAATTTCTTTGAAAACAAGTATTTCTTATATAGCATAAAAACTAGTTTTACAGACGTATCATTCTTTACCAATAAATGCAGACCACAAATAGAGCTGTTTCCTAGGGAGTATAAATAAATAGCAGGTATAAAGAACATTCTCCAGCAGTTATAGTTTTGCAGATATAGTTTTCATATTTGGTCAGCATACATTTCATTATACAAATAGTTGCACACTTTCCTTTTTTCTCTGTATGTATATTTGGGACAGCTGTTTTACCTTATGTTTTATCCTTGAGTTTGCTTGAATGAATTAGGGGTTAGTTTAAAAATCTTGACTCATCTCATGGTGATTTTCACTCCATTTAAATGATACATATAATTTTTATTGCCTTTGGCACGGGACTGAATTTCAAGTAATCCAAAGTCATCCATATCAACGCATTGTTATTGATGTGCATATGTGCCATGGAGTAAGGACCAGACTTTGTTATTTTTGCACATGTAATTTCAGTGACTCTAACTGAAACATTGTCAAATTCCAAATTAAATTTAACAGACTGCCAATATAACAGCAAGTGATTGGTCTCACTGTCTTCGAAAGGGCTGAGTAAGTCTGATCCTTGTATGTATGATTTCTTAAGACAAGCCTTACATCCTGGGGCAACTCATCAAAGTGAACAAAATGTGAGTGGGGACAGAGGAATGCAGTGCCATGTGGCAATATTCTTTTGTGAGATATTTTAAGCTATAAAGTCACATTTCACACTCTACCAGCTTTGGGCAGGACAGCTGACACAGAGAGGTACTACTGCTATTTTTTGTTTTCTGTTTTTTCAGATTTGAATCTAGTTTAATCTTCTATTTCCCCATTGTTGACATCTTTCTGTAAATCAGTTGAGAATTTTGAGCTCATTAGAACAAACGCTGAAAGGGCAGGTACCTGCAAGTGAAGTTTTTGTAAACAGAGCTGAAATAACCATGCTGCATGCACACAGCCATGCACTGGAAGGCAAACAAATCCTGCCTGCAAACAGGTGCATCATTTGGTTATGCAGCCTGTTGTTCAGCTTTCTGACTTTGAAAAGGCTTTAAAAATATGGAAAGACTTGTATTCGTGGTACTCCTTCAAATCTTCACATTCTCTTTTTTTTACATTAATAACTGGTACAGATCCTTCAGTAACTCACAGTAAATAATCACCATCTTGTTCTGAAATTGACTCTAGTTTTCTTACAATCACATTACATATCTTGTTTTGTTTGGTTTTGTTTTATTTTGTTTTATTCCAGGGTTTTGTATTGTGAATTGCCATGTTATAAATCATATAAACTATGTTAGAAGTCATGATTCTGCTACCACATGTTTTTCATCCTCGCAGGAATAATTCTATTGTCTTTAAACAAATCAGCTTTGATTTTTAGTCAGGTAGTTCAGAAACAACTTCAAGATATTTACAGGATCCTAATTTCTGACTACACTGCATTATTTGTTTTCTTTTATTGCATGGTTTCTTAATTTTACTTTTTGTTTACTGTATTACAGCTTCTTATTTCATTAAGTCAGTTTAAAATAAAGGTCTTATAAACATTTAGGTTTCTGACTTTTTATTTCTTTGAGTTTTTCAATGATGCACATAATTTCCTGGTGGTAGTCTTCGTTTTCATTTAAGTTGTGGATGCTTTTCACAGTTAGGCTGCTCTAATACCCAGAGGCAGCTGTGATTCCAGCCCTGTTCTGGAAGTCACTAAATTAACATAAATGAAGATTACTCAGTGAATCTCAGCAGTCTTTTCAGCACCCTTCCTCATAGGCAACTTTTTGATAGAACACTAAACTGATATAAAACTGGTTTTATTTAGTCTGTAAGTGTCTTTTGGTTCATTTACAAATACCATCCCAGATTTTATGTAAAATCAGCCTTGCACCATTATCACCATACTAATACATTGTCTTTTGCATTAAAGTTTGGCTCCTCACTAGAAGTTAAGCTGTAAAGATTAGTTCCAATCTACCTTTCAGTCCATTATTTGTAGTTTAGCTTTATTCTACTTCAGAAAAATCTTTCTTTCTTCCTTACAATGATATATACAGGTTATGAGATTTATGTAAACCAACTGGTTTGAATGGAACTAGTGATGAGGAAATTAAGCTGCCTGATTTCCTGTGTAATCAGATAACCAGACATCTAGTGCCTGGACTTCATATCATCAACTTAGCTTTTTCATCTGACCTCAAGTAAAAAAATTGTTGGATGGAAAAAACCAGAGGCCATATAAAGCAAAAACCTAAGCCTCAGACAGTTTTCTGGTAAATTAGGATGAAATAACTCCTTTACTCCTAAATCTGTAATAACTGACTGAATTTTACTTTCCATGTACTCCTGTGGGGATAAGATGAAGAATAATTAGGCCTGCCATAGCTCTTCAGAGTATGCTTTAGGGGACTGAATAGAGTGTAATTGTCAAGCAGCTGGCCAGCTGCAACTACTGAGTGTTTCCTTAAGTGTTTAAGGAGCTTTTGTACCTTTTTCATCAAGCTTAATATTGTCCATGATGCCAAAAGACATATTAAAGAGGATTTAATTAGCAGCTTCTCTAGCAGCATCAGGAGACAGGTCAAGAGGTGCATTTTTAATACTCTTCTTCTGGAGATGGGCATTCTAAGGAAATGGACAAGTAACTACCACCTCTGCAAAGGGGATCCTGCACACCTGTGGAATGGCCAGTGCCCTGTTCTCCCTGGGCATGTTTATGTATTGAGACACTGAAGAGTTTATAAGGTTATCATCTTAATTTTTTCCAAAGTAAGAGTGGGCTCCAGTGCCACAGTTTTTGAAGTAGAGACAACAAATTAGAGTTTGATTTTCAAAGGTTCAAGCCTTTCCCAAAAGTTAGTCTTGTTTGAAAGGGAATAGGGCAGAAAAGCAAATATGGAAGGAGCTATAGCCACCAATCATGAAAAATGAGTAATCTTGTTTTGTTGTCTTTAATACTAGCAGTATTAAATAGGGTCCAGCAGTAAATAAATTAACAAATTCTTTTAAATCTGAATTCAATATTTTCCTTCTGCTTTGGGCTCACTTGCATTATTTCCACTCCTTTCAAAGTCTGCTGGTACAATGAGTCACTCTGAGCTACAACACATGCTTTAGTGCTACCAGTAAAATTTGTGCTGTGCTTTTCCTGTAAATTAATCAGGTACTTCAAGGTCCAAGTACCTTTCAATAGCAGTAAAATCCATATATTCTTCTCACAGAAGCTGATAATAGCAGTACAGCATTACTAAAATGTGTCTGGGAACCATGATGCTGCTTACTGTGGTTACAAAACACACAGGTCAATTGGATGCAGATACAATAGAGATTTACTTCTGCACTTAAATCTGCTTCATTTTATCTGTTAATTCTAACCTGCCTGAGCAAGAAACATCTTGTATTGATTAGCTGGTTTTGAAGACAATGAATGTTTTTGAAGTACATGACTCAGGAAATTAGGTACTTTCTGCAGTCTTGAATGCTATGTCAAGTGTCTTCACAGGCTGAAGTTTGTATACCTCTTTATGTTCAAGTCCTTTCAAATATTTTCTATTTTACTTACAACTTCTTTTTCCTTCAGTAGCTACAGTCTCTGACATGAGATTTAATGCAGCTTGTGCAGCCTTTCACTGTAAAGCTGGGACATGGTTTAATCAAGCAATTTCTCCCTCCTACTCAAATAAACCATACATTTAAAAAAAAAAAAGAACAAAAACACAGCTCAAATATACAATATCCATATGTGATGGGCACAATGAGGCATAACATAAAATCTGACTGTGAATTGCTTTTTTTCATAGCCACAGTGTTAAGTAAAGAGCAACAGCTCAGGTAAGAGCTGGAAGGGGCCACAATGTGTGCATGTGCTTGCAACATGCTGAGCATCTGTTCTCAGCTCCCAGGGATTCAGGGAATCACTGCAGCTCCAGGAGGCAGTTCTGGAAATTCAGAGTTGCTCCCAGCATGCTGCAACCACATCACCATTTCCTGAGCCACAAGGCTTTATCTCAGGCTACATGCCACTTCTGCTAGCCCAGTGTCAAGCTTTCCCACTACAAAATATTTCAATCCTTTTATTTGTCTGCACCAGCAGATAAATTTGTCATACAGTGTGCTGTCCAAGGAACTTGAGATAATGACAGTAACTGAGAGATGCAAAGGGCAAAAAATCAGACTGGTATTACTAAGGAATTCAATAATTATGGGGAGCCCAATTATTGTAGGGAGTCCTTTGTTGCTGTAAAACCGCAAAGTGGGAAGGGGTAGAGTTTTGTGTGAGTATATTGTCCCTTTTTGTTGGTGTTGAGATGATGTGGTTTTAATGTAGGTGTGAATTTTTTTGATTGATGTAAATAAGTGCATGATGAAGATACATTTTAATGACAATTCAGCCCTCTAAGATCTATGACTAACCTAAAAAGGGGACATTGACTGTTACATTTCATCAGTTGGAAGGGACTTTACAAGAACATGCTATTAACTTACTCCTTGGAAAAACATATTGCACTATAAAGTCTGTATATTTTTATACATAAAGTAACATGACAAAAGAAGTGGGAAGCTGGCATTGAAATCTATGAATTTATACCCATATCAGGCTGTAGAGAGGGCAATCAGGGTGATATACTTCCCTTTTAGAAGCTCAATCCAAACTCTAAGCTCCCTCAGCACATGAAAAGTTTGTACATGGAAACTTTGTATTGTTGCTCTTTCCTTTTCTTTGCTGTTGACTTGGGGTGGTAAGGTTTTAAGGGGAGTACTGTGCTGACACGTCTGTGTTGACAGGGATACCATGCTCCACACACTGCTTTGGAAAGGAGTGGCTGCTCAGGGTCTGCACACAGTAATCAAATAGCTGACAGCTGCTCCTGTTTTTCTTTTTTATTCAGAGATGCAGCATGAGAGTTGGACTGTGAATGCTGAGCTATTATTGTTGGCTCACAAATGTTGAGCTGCGGGTATTGATTTTCTGAAAAGATGTTTGGAGCAGCAACAAAAATAAAAAAAATAAAGTCAAGAATGATGAGGCTTCACAAATAGCCAATAAAAGAATCCACAAAAATCTTAGGAAACTCTTGGGCTATTCAACCTTGACAATGTCCTTTTCAATCTGAATCCAATCTTCTCCTCATGTTTTGAGCAGCCAGCCGCATTTGTTTCTACCCTCACGATGCTCCACTGGCTCAGTGAATCACTCTGAGCTACAGTTTGCACTTCTAAGCTTTCACACTCTACACAGTCACCCTGGGAAAGCAGAGAAAGAAATGGGTAGTAGAGGACTTGGAGTAAATGATAAAAGTCCTGTTCATCAGAAGGAATTTCTTCTGAAGCCAAAGGGAGCTCACAGCATGGGGTGGCTGTGAAGATAGACCCCTTATCAGGCCTCATATGGACCTCCTAAGCATACCTGCTGTCCTTTTGTAAACTTTAGGATTTACAGTATTTGATTTACCCATGAATACACAAAAAAATGCAGTAATTTTTATTATAAACTTTATTACCTTACTAAATTTTTAAAAATACAAACACAAAGCAGTTGATGATCACAGTAGTTAAAAAAAGCAATTTAATTTTTACTGTGAGATGATATTCCACAACTGTAGCCAAAACTGACATATAATCATTCCATAACTCTCAAAAAAAAATCAATTATCCAGAATTAAATGCTCCATATGTAAGCTTTCCATAATGGAAGTCCCTGAAGAAAACTGACCCTCAGTACCTGAATATTTCATTGTTTCTGACACAAGGGAATTAAACTACTACATTTGTTTAAAACCAGAGTAATTAGTCTCATTTTATTTCATTACACCAACATAAAACTGGATTAATGCAGCTGTAAATTAGGTCAAATATTTCTGGAACTACTGACTAAGATAAAAAATTAAAACAGGCAATATAATGTTCTTAATGGGCAGATGGTAACAGCACTGACTACATGGGATAATGTCTTATCCTACCAGCAGTTCCATTAAACTTACCAGAGAGTAAGTTATAGCATAAAATTCAGCACACAATTTATCAGGGTCTGGCTGTGTTTGCACAGTGCCCTCTAGGATGGGATCCCTGTCTGGGTACTACAAAAATACACGTAAGAGAAAGAAAAAATTAATATGCTTTGAAATTTAACAAAAACTTTAAGGCAACTGAGATAAGAAGATCTCTTCAAGCTCCAGTAATCCACTTTGCTTCAACCACTGTTGCCTTTGACTTCGTTTCCTCCCAGGTGAATAGAAATCAGCAGTGTAAATCTACTCAAACAGTCTCCGAAGGAAGGACTTTTTCGTTGATGTTGATAACTTCATGGTTTTCTTTTTGCGCAATGGTTTCATGGGTGGCTTCTTCAGGCACATCACCTTTTGGGGAGTTTGAAGCCCTTTATTAAGGTCAATGTGCTTGTTGCAGAAATACTTGACATTTGCTTCTGAGAGATGTAGAAGCATGGTCTCTGAGAGATCCATACACTGTGCATGGACCCAGTGGCCAGCCCCACTGGAGCACAGGATCATTGCAGGCTTGTTGAGCTCTGTCGAATAGAAAGGCACCCAGGTATTAATGTCAATACTGCAACTGGCACAGCAGGTGATCCAATAGCCTGTTTCTGATTCATCTTCTTCGTCATCTTCATTGTAAGTATCAGCATAATCAGCATCAAAGCTACTGGCTTCAGCACTAAAACAAAACTCCTCCGAATCTTCAAATGGAGTGGAGTCTCCAGGGTCTTCACTTGATGTCTGACTGCAAATTTGTGTAATCAATTCTTCTTCCTTGTCCTCTTCTGCTCCTTTGCATCTCAAAATGTAGAAGTAGTTTGCATCTGGGATTATTTGTTTGGTGGCCCCTGGAATGCCCAGCAAAACAGACCCTTTCCCCATATCACAGCCAAACCAGGTTCTGCAGTGTTTAATATCTGGTGTCCACTCTGGGCTCACACTTTCAACAATCTCTATCTTACTGTCTTCTAGAACTATGGTGTTGCACACCAGCCGTTTCTGGCTGTCTGAGTGGTAGCCACCAACAAGGACAAATTCAGTGTCACTGATCTGGGTCACTATAGCACTTGACACTGATATCCCCCCTGGCAGGATGGTGCAGGTCACAGCCGGGCTGCCCAGGGGCAGATCAATTTTTAGCTTGTACAAGTTGGGGGACCTGGTGTTATTCTGAAGTGAGTGGCCTCCCAAGATGTAGATTGTATCACCTCTAGCAATTGAAACATGGAAAGAAAGTCCGTCTTGAAGCTCTGGAAGTATATATGATGTACAGCACCCAAACTCAACATCAATGAGAAACACAGATGGCAAACAGTCGACTACGCTGTTCCATTTCTCAGTGGTTCTTTGTGCAAGAGGAGTATACGACCTCCCTCCAAACAGAACACTCATGCTTTTTCCTCGGCTATGAACTACATTAATTGTATGCCCATATCTAGCTTCAGGGACATCTCCACCAAGGTCTTTCTCAATGCATTGGAATGTCATTTTCTTGCTGGTTTTGCTCACCAGACTCATCAAGTAAATTTTATCAGAAAGGTCATTGTTAGGTGTTTTACCACCATGGATGATATACTGGTACTCATCAGCCCTTGCATCACTTCTGACCGTGCAAAGAGCAGGGTAGCGGAGAGGGGGAAGGTAACATGAGTCTTTAGAGAAGAAGGCAGGTTTCATTTTGAGTTCATTCTGCTTTATATCGAGGAGGAAAACACCAGTGGGGCAGGATCTCTTTGGCCATCCTTTCTGACCAAAAAAGAAAAGATGCCCATCAAAATTCAGGAGAGAGAAGCCTGGCTGAAGCAAGGATGCGTTATTGATGGTGGACACCATCTGCAGCGACATTTTGTCTGTTGACTGGGCCATACTGTGGCTGAGAAAATAAAAACAACAAAACAGACCAAACATGCATTAGATCATATCAAAATTATTGAACAGAACTTCAGTAAATCCTATGGAAGTTGGGATGCAGTTCACTCTCTGAAACCCACAAAGACACGCTTTTCTGCATCTCAAGACATGAATCAAGCACGACGTGCCCACCATTCCCGCGGAATTTTGGGGCTTTTCCGCACAGACGGGCTGCCGGCGCTGGGGCGGCTTCCCGGGGCGGGCGCGGCCGCTCCCACGGGAGCGGGGCCCGCGGGCTGCTGGGGCCGGTAGTCCGCGCTGGGAGCCCGGCCCGGCCCGGCCGCGGGGAGTCACAGAGCCGGCGGCGGTGAGTGCGGCCGGGGGCCGGGGCCGGTCTGCTGGCGCGCCCGGGGCGGAGGGAGCAGCGCCGGAGATGCCACAGACCGGGATTTCCTGCCCGTTTGTCGCCCCGCGGCGGCCGGGAATGCCGGGCTGGAGCCTCCCGCTGCTGCAGGCCCCGAGTGCGAGAGGCTCGTCCGGCGGGACCCGGGGTGGCAGGAGAGTCCCGCCCGTGCCGCCTCCGGCCGGGAACCTGCCCCAGGGCCCCGCCGTCTGCGGGCCGGAGGACGGGCTGCACGGAAACTTCGATCGCACGTTTTGTTTACAAGGAAAAGGGCAGGATTTGTTGGCTGCGCTTAGAAGCAGGAGGTGCCCGCTGTGTTTGCCGCCGTGCCGGGCTGGCTGCGGCCGCGGGGCCGGGGTGAATCTCAGCCTGTGCCGAGCAGCGCAGTCGGGTCTCGGTTTGCGAGTCCCGCTCCGCCGGGCTTCGGGGTGCTCCAGTCCTTTGTCTTTCATCTCTGCGCTTTGCTCGTGCTTTCATGAGTAGGTTTCAAGGGGGTATCTTTTACTCTTTTAAACCTGTTTGTTTGAGGACCGAAAGGTGCTTATGTATAATTAGCCTGGATAGTGACTGTGAAAGAGCTTTGGAGAGCACCGACACCAGGGAGGGAAATAACTGGCTTATTCATTGGCAGTGTCCTGTGACAGCAGACTTCTGCCTTTTAGTAAATGTCTAAGTTGTCTGTCACAGCCTTTGCCAAATCACTAGAATTTAAATGTGTGAACTAAATATTAGAAGAAAAACCACTGAATCCTACATTTTTAAATATAATTCCTTTATATATATATATATCTTTAGGAGTCATATTTTCCTTGTTGCTGCTTTTCATTTTGCTGTGACAACAAAAACAAGACACATAGGGTTTCATTTTTAAGGAAGGATTGGTATCTTCTAGTTATGTGACATCAAAACCTGGTGGGATCTGAACAGCATCGTGTAGAGGAGGAGTTGTGTTAAAACATGGGAACTGATGACATTGACTACATCAATTGCCATGTTGTACCATACTGCTGCACTGCCTGCCTGCAAATTGGCATGGGAACTGCTGTGCTGAAATAGGAATCTGCCACGGAATGTTTTTCAAAGGTGAGATGTTTTCAGGCCAGAGCACACAGAGAGGGTAGGCATAGCCATTACTGTGTCTGTTTGAAAAACAATCCGTGGAATGGCTGTCTTATGTTGTTGAATCATCCAAAGATCATGGTTGAGTCCTGTTCACTGTATAGCCTAATGCCTCTGCCCTGAAAGTGGTAGTTTTTTCTACACTTAGATTTATTTTTAGAAGTACTGCACTGTGGGTGAAGTTCAGTTATAAGTTAATTAAATTAGTGAACCTTTTTCTGAGCATGTCGGTATACACAGCAGGTTTTGTCCTTATTATGCACGAAGAAAGACTTATGAAGTTATTTACCTTCAGGTGATATGCTAAACAGGAATCTGCTGCTTGTTTCTTACAAGCATTCAGAAATGGCATCATCAGAGGAGCTTGCACTAAGTTAGGTTTACTTGATTAGATGTCATTTGTCTCTTCTTTCATATTGTCTGGTTACTTAGCTTTTTTGGTTTTACAGGATCTTTAGAAAAGTAAAATGTCTTCCATAGTGAAGATGCCACATGAAAATTTCTATTCTATATGAGAAAATTAGAGTTCTTTATATTGTACCTCTCCTGTTCTACATTTGACTGCTGGTTTATATTTGAAGCCTAACGAGAGTATTAAAAGTGGCAAACTTTTAATACTCTCGTTAGAATAAAAGGTGCATACCACTGAATACTGGTAAGCATCTTATATTTTTACATATACTTAAAGAATCTCCAAATAGGGCAATTGTTAGTGTCCACAATGTCACAGACTATTTCCCAAATACGGAGCAGTACTCAGTTCTGAAGAGTTTACTGTCTGAAGAATCTGCAGGTAGAGGGTGGAGAAAAGATCAGTGAAAATTATTTGATTGATAGATACACAGAACGTACTGGTTAAGAACACTTAAATACACTTTTTTGTCATTTCGTAATATCTCTTGAACTTTACATAAGCAAACAGTTCAGTACATAACAGAGGGAATATTTTTGTGAGATTTTTGGGCAGAAGTAGGTCCTTAGGCACTGGCTGGAAATGCTTTGGCTTTCTGTGTATTTTCATGCTAATTACAGTGTGTCAATACAGTGTGGTTGCTCTTTGTCTGTGCTGACCTCCAACTCTAACCTTCCGATACCACTGATTCCTTTGGGCCATGGCTCGTCTAACCCTGAACAGCTTTGGGGAGCCCAAAAGATCTAACCTTATCAGCAAAGAGTTTAAAGTGCTTTTTTTTGTGGCTTTATGCTCAAAACTGGAGTTGGATTAGCCTTTCAGGTAGTGCAGAGAGAAACAGACAAATGCCTTTGTTGTGGTGCAACACAAGATACCAGAGAAGAGACACTACAAAGAGTAAAATGAGTGAGAAGGGGGGAGTTACATAAACTATTATCAGTTATGATGACTTGAGTCATGCTTCATCATATTTGGTGTTTTTGTAAAAGGTTTAGATGTAAGGATTATACAAATAAATGAGAATCTCAGCATTACTTTTATACATTTTTTACTTTTCTCCTATTTGGGAAGCAATAGAGACCTGAGCTAGAAGCTGAGCTAAGATGAAGAAGAAAACTAATATTCTCCCCGTGTTTATTTTAAAATCAAACAGTATTTTGAGCAGATTTTTCAGGTAAAAGTTTTTTATATAGCAAGAAGAGATGATAAGGAATTCAGATTAAGATAGATGCATTGGGAGATACATTTATAGAAGGATCAAATGAAGAGAGAAGGTGTTTTTTAAAAGCACTAGCTAATGTAATTTGAAATGTGCTTACTATGGAAATGGATGGACATAGTTACAATTTTGGGTGGTATACCATTTCAGAAACCATATTGGGTGTTCACAGAGAAGTACAGGATGAACATCTTTTAGAGACAAGGAGTAGCACTGAGCGACCTATCAGCAACTGACATTTCATACACCTGTGGGTAGTCTTCCTTGTCTTCTGGCTTCTCCTGTGGAAGCATTGTTTTGTGTCTGAGATCCTATTAAATCTAGGGTTTATGAAATGTCACTAGATGACAGTGTGTAAGCACTGAATCACTCCCAAACTGTGTTTATTACTTACTGTCCTCTTTGACCCTATGCAGAAATGGTTTGTTCACCTGTGTGCTTTGCCTGTTACCCAATTAGGCGACAAAAACATTCTAATCGGGAGAACAATGACTAATCAGTGCTGCTGTTTAGTGTGACATCTCATATTTTTCAACGTTGAAAGTATTATTTGTAATAATTTCACAGTAATTTGAATGCTGCAAAATAATGAATGACAAATGAGTTGATCTTATGAACTGTAGCAAACACAAAGAACCTTTTTTCATTTAGAGAAAAATAAGATATTTGAGCAGTGTTGATTGGACACTGAGAGAATGGAATGCAGGGTAACATGGAGTCTTAGCTGGTAAACACCCATTGCTGACCATTAATTAGTGTGCAGTTTTTTTGGCAAGATAACAGGTATCTATTATAGAATTAAATTGATTTTGCAGTATTGTAATTTTTTTTCTCTGACAGATCTGTTTTTTCATTTCCAAAACAGAAAAACATATGCCTGAAAAACAAGTGCTGTTTCCAAATTCTCCACAATCAAAGTCATATCCAGACACACAAAGAAGTTTGAGGTCCTCCATAACGACGCTGAAGGAAGGAAATTTTTTATATAGTATTTCTCAAAATATTTGCTAAGTGTATCAACCAAGTTTGCTTTGGGCAAAACAGTAATTCAGACGTACCTGGCTGATAGCAGCTTTCTGCGTCCTCCGTAATCTTTCTGTGTAATTGGGATTCAAATGTGAGCAATGTGAGGAATCTTCTGTGACAGCACAGAGGGCTCGTGGCATGGAGAGACAGCCTGATGGAGGGGATTCTATCTGCGTAATTTGCAGATGTGCTCCTGAGAACTTGATCTACTGTGGCTAACTGGCTGTGACTGGTTTTTTTTCCTTTCCTCTCTTGTCTTCAGATGGCACAACAAGAAACCCACCAGCCTGCAGAAGCTTTAACTCTTTGCTGTGGGACAAGCTCAGAGTGACAGCAGGTGCCTCTTGGCTTGTAAATATCTGCAGCATACACTTCTTTGGTTGAATTTTTATGCTGTCAAACCTCCTGACCTTGTGATCATATTTAGAATTTTTCAGTGCTGTTTTAAAGTGTAATTTAAAATAAATTTTGAGTTAAAAAATAATTTCAGTGGGTGGTAAAAGAAAACAACTCTTACTGAATTGGCATACTACTTTCCCCAGGAATGCTCTGCTGCAAGTGGGCAATGACATTGAAACAGAGCAAAGGAAATGACAAATGCATGCAATTCACTGATGTCAAACCTCCTGAAAAGTCCAACTCAAAGTCCACTGAAGTAATTAGAAAAGTCTTTTTTTCTCCTTCAGTGGCCTTCTGATCAGACCTTGGAACACTAATAAAACTTTGCACCCTTCTGTGGCATTTTTCATCAGTTTTGCAGTGCTTTTCTCCAACAACAAATAATGAGACGCTGGGAAGTCCACTGGGAACATATCCTTTCAACAGCTAGCAGTGCTGGGGCACAGAGGATAAGCCACTTGCATAACACAGCACAACAAATAAACACAAAAACCTGAAAAACAATTTATTCTTCATAGCTCCCTGCTTTTGTTTTCCTGGCCCTACTTCACCCACTCCTGAGTTACAACATCTGCTGCACAGTATTTTAGAAATATCTCAACTCCCATTTGAAACTGCTGTGAGAATAGGAATAGAAGGAACTTGAAATGGAATTTGATTAGTACAGCAAAGCAAACACACCAAATGTTTGCGAAAATTGTCTTGAGACACTGAATAACTGTAATGCAGATAGGATGTGGTGATTTTTCTCATCTGAAATAAAGCAGTGCTAAGGCACTGTGCCCTGTAGCATCCATATGGGCCTTTTCTACAGAAACAGAGATAAAAGGAAACTGTAGTGTAGAGTTGAATGCTGAAGAACTTCCCCCAAATTTAAGGGCATTCAGATCACATTTATTTGTATTTTCAGTAGGGCCTAGATAATACTTGACAGCTTCTTATCTAAGTGTTTGATGTTTTCTGGCCCTTGTTTGGTTCTGTGGTCAAAGATCTACTGGCAAAAAAACCCCAGCAAAAATTTAAGTGAAAGATCCAGTCCCCCAGTTGTGTCACTTTAATATTTTACATTCGTTTTAGACTCTTTCTACCAGTTGACATGCCTTATCTTTAGAAATTCTTTTTCCAATTACTGTGGTTGAGAAGATGGAGGAATTAAAGATTTTTGGCAACAGCGTGTCATTTTTGGATGAGGAGAGGATCTGTCCAAGCGGGTCTCTAGCTGTCAATGTCAAAGTGCTTTGGAGAAGCTGCAGCAAATAGCTTCAGAATAGTGTATCTGCATGGTAGGGAAATTATATTCAAAACTGTCCTGGTCATAGCAAGATCTTGGATTTCCATCCTCAATTTAACTGGCAGAGAACCCATTGTGAAAAGGAATAAATAGACTTTTCCTTCACAACTTCTATTTTAATTACATTGACAGAGGTAGTATGTTTTCAGCAGATTGCTCACTGTTACAGAAATGCTTTATTTCACTTGATTTTCTTCTTCTGCAATTAACTTCTTAAAATAATATATTGTTTGCATCCTCTTCATCCCCAATCATTCCAAATTGCATTGAGATATTTCCAGGTTTTCAGCATATTTTCTGCCAGTAAAACACAGTCTGAGCTGAAATGTTGCTGGCTTCCTGTGGGTTGCAGTAATGCACTCCAGCTCAGCAGGGAAAGGGAAGGCTGCCTTACTCATTTGTGTAGGGTTTGCCAGCCAGAATGCAAATATGCTGGATGCTTAGCCAGGACCCACAGGCTGAAACCCGTAAAAAAGGGCACAGGGAATCCAGCATCCTACAGTCTTCAATTTTCTGTCTCATCTAAAACTGACAGCAAACAGTATTTAACTTGTAAGAGAGAGGGCTTTATTTGGAGGGCTTATCTAAAATATCTGATTGAATCCAGCTGTGCTTTGACTGTCAGATCGAGGACAGTCGCATTCCAGGGGGCAGTGGCTGCTGCAGTTTGGATGAAATGTTACCCTTGCCATGGGCCTCTAGGTTGTCTTTAAAGGAAGCAGTACTCTTGAAGCCATTGGACATTCATTAAAAAAAAATTCTGCTCAGGTATGAGACTGGCATAATAGCGCTGAAATCTAACAGGATCAATATGCTTGCTTGCAATTAAAGCCCTTGGATATGTCCTTTAAAAGCTCATACGAGCCAGGCATGAGAGGCACATGTTTTTGTCCATCTAAAGGTCAGCTCTCAGGCTCAGTAATGCAAGCAGGCAAGCAGATGCAGCTCCCATCCACACGAATTGCTGATGCATTAAGTGTGTGCCCTTAAGGCCTCCTGCTGAAGGCAATGGCAAACATCCAGTTGATTTTAACAGAATTAGCTGTCATGGATCACATTGAATTGCAAGATGTTGGAAGGAACCTCATCTGAAAGTTTTTGTCCCTTATAGCTTTAATTTTTTTCCTCCAGCTGGGTTAACCTGCAGCTGCTTGTGGCCAGAACTTGCTGCCTTTGTGTTTGCTCCTGGAGCTCTGCCTCCCCACAGGTGGTGGTACCAGGGAGGAGGGAGAAAAGTAGGGCAGGACAGTAGAGCAGGGAGGGCTTTCTTCTGCAGCTGTAGATTTACAGATGTCTAGAGAAGAAGCAAGCAGTTTTCTGCCTTCAGGAAAATGGGTACTCCTTGGCTCAAAATGTTTTATGTCTCTCTTGAGCAGGAATTCCCAGAATCACACCTTTCACCTGGCCTACTTTTAAAGCACCATCCTGGGATGTTTGTTAAGGCAGCAACCACAGTCCTTAGGTAACAACGAGCATTTGTTTAGGACAGGCTCGAGTTCCAGCTTTGCCTGCCTCTTTGCACCATGGGGGCTGATGATCTGCACTGCTCAGCACGGTGGGTGTAGGAGAGCCCTGCTGACACCTGCTTTTGCAGCGTGGAGGAGGCACAGCTTTCTGGGCTATTGGTGAGGGTGTTTCTGATGAGGCTGTGCTTTCATGGTTGCATAAGCAACTATGACAGGCTGCCAAAAGAGCCGTTCTGCATCCTTCCCTTGCACACACTGCAAGTTCCCACTGTCCCCTTGCACAGACAATCACGATTGTACAGCTGAAAGGAAGATATGTGTTTATAACAGAATATATGCATTTGCTCTGTTTGCTCTCAGATTTTGTGTTGGTAGTTTATTTTCTCTGCCCAAGAGATGGACTGGAGTGGTAAACCAGGAGGTGAAAAAGAAGTGAAGGTGGTGATGGCATTTTTGGGAGCAGCCAGAACCTAGATAGACATAAATTGATTCTGACTGCACTTGTCTGCTAAAATCTCATTCTTTTTGCAAAGCTGCAACCTCATCCTTCATTGCTGTAACAATATTTTTAAAGGTGTAGATTCTGTGATAGCTCTATAGGGAAAAAAGATGGGGCATTGTCCAGTAGTAACATAATGAAAGATTTAAAACTAGTGTGTTTATGTTCAATCTGATTTCTGCAGACATAGATTATAAAATGTTGGTAACAGGTGTACCTGGTGGATATTTTCCATGAGCCTATGGGTGAACTATAAAAAACTCCTATTTACTAATCAGCCATTTTTGAAAATTGAGAATGACTTCTAGGAGAGCAAATCCATAGTGTGAAAACCTCTCTTGAACCTATGCCAGAAATGCTAGTGAAGGGTTTTTTTCCTGAAAAATTAAATTACATAAGATTTTATTGAGTTTGTAGATGCAATTAGCTTACTGCTCTTTCCTTTAAAAAAATTCATAATCTTGATTTTTCTTTCATTGCCTCTATTGTATTTTAAAGAAACATAAAACACTTAAAAATGCAACATAAACCAAGAAGTTTATATTCCACCACATTTTGTGTTGTTTACTAGAACTAATCACTGTATAATTGAAATCATGCTAATACTCACTTGACCTGCCTCTGTGATTCAGCACGGAGATTTCTGATTTGTCTTAAACTGCTCGGAAGAAGACTGCGTTTTGAGAAATAAAATTGATTTTGCACAATCTGCTGATGATCAGCAAATCTTAATGAGTGATCACCTCAAGAAACCTCATTAAAGTCACTTGGATGGATGAGCAGGAGTGAAATGCAAAAAGAAGAAAACCTAGTTGCTGCTTGAATGTGTCACTTAATGATATTTGACTCTAGAGGTATCCAAAGCCAGCACAAGGAAAGGATCAGATATCCTTGCTTTACTTCCCTTGACACTTCCAAGTTAGCTTGATTCCTTTGGGGAGAAAAAAGAAGACAAGTTTTTGATTTTAGTAGTATTTATTCTTGAACAGAACAATGCAGTTATTTCATTCCTAGAAGTGTCATTGTATCAACTTTACAAATGGTGGAGGATTCCAATCCATTATTGTGTATTTTTTTCATTTTTTCAGGATAGTTTAAAGAAGTCATTGCCTTGAGGCTGTGAATTGGGTGATTGCTGAAGACTTTTACTTGTGTATAATCTACTGGTTAGCTCCCTAGAAAAAGTGACAGTCTTTTGGTCAATCTGGTTTCATCTGTTCAACTCACAAAACTTTTCTGTTACTGACACAGTGTGGTGATCATTTAAGAGAGACTCTGGAATAATGTAGGTAGGAAGAAGCAGAAAACAAAGTGGAAAGAAAACAAAAAGTACCAAAGCCTTGATGGGCTGAGATAAAATTTTGAGCACCCTTCTTATGCTATCCATCCTACTCACATGTTCAATTTCAGGGATAATAGATATTCCCCACATACCATCCTCTGCACTTACTTTTATTTAGGGCCATGCTACAGCACTGGGCAGTTCTTGAAATTGATTGAAATTGGGGATCAGGTAGTTCTGGCTGCCAGTCTCTCCTCTCTTTTGTCTGAGAGAGTGGTTGTTTTTCTGACAGAACCTAGGCTTTCATTAGGACCTAGCTGGTTTTTCCTCTCGGTGAGGAGATGATTCTGTAGTCCTCAATAACAGCTGTGCAAGGGAATATCTGATGTGAAGCTTCCCAAATTCTGTAGGAGGTAGAAGCTGCACAGCAGAGTAAGAGTTGAGATAAATGATTTTGGTACCCCCTGGTCTGGGTGCTGAATCTCAGGCTGGTGATCTGGTGGCTGTAGAGCACGGCTTTCACAGAGAAAGCTGTCATGTAGCTGGTTAAGTTAATATGACTATGCCCCCAAATTGCATATTAATTTTCTAGTTTCCTAGAGCATTTTAGAGTGAGTTAATCTAAGATTTGCTGTCAGCCCTCCACTAACCTGTTTTTAAATCATTTTAATTCTTGGTTACTCATTTTTTAAATCTCTTATTGGGAGTAATATTGGTTTGCTCTTCCTTTTGGGAATGTTTTTAAGTTTATTTCATTAGTGTTTGTAAGGGAGTTGGAGATCGTAGACACTGGACTCCAAAGAAAAACCAAAAGTTATTAACTTTTTCTTGAGTAGATATATATAGATATATATTTTCTCTTAGAGTAGCCTTACAAGTTACAGTACTATTTCAAGTTATGATTTTAAAACTTAACCCTAATGAGGAATAGAAGGCACTGATTACCTCTCAAAGCCCTGTAATAAATATAAACAACTCTGAGAGTCTGGTGAGTTATATTCTGCTTGGTCAGTACACAGAGAGATTAATAATGGCTGGATTTTTGTAAAACATTAGGAAACTTAAACTTTAGGTTATGTGGGTGTGCATGTATTTTGGTATCTTCAGGACATTAGTCTTCCGTGGAAGCAGGCAATGCAACAAAATTAGAGTTTTATGTTAGAAGTCATGCTTCATTTTCTTTCTTGTCTCCAAACAATTCTTTTTTGATCTTATTTTACTTTAGTATCAGGTTGGCAGCGTATCCTTAGTGTCATTGAAGTTTTACTGAAGAATTAGGCTTTCATTCCCAAAATCCACTTCTTAGTGTTGTGGTAAATCGAGAGAGGAAACACAGGAACACACGCAAATCAGGCACTTAGTGTATCATGCATTCTTGTATCTTAATCATATTTATGTGTGCAAACTGCTTCTATTAGTGTGGACCTATGTGTATAAAAAATAAGTAATGTGGGTAAGTGTTTATCATCATGCAACTGTTAACATGCATTTACACAGATTTTATGAGTTAGGGCAAGGGTAGCTTCAGCAGGCTTCACTGAGGGCTGTCCAGGACCACTGCTGCCCGTAGAGTCTGGTTAAGTGGATCAAGGTGGGCTGCAAGCTGTGCTGTGTGACTGGAGAGTGGAGCTTGCTTCCTTCAGCTCTCAGCATTTGTTCCCTTCTCAGGAGTGGTCCTCACATTGCTGCGTGGCTGTCCAGCCCCAGCATGCTCTCCCTGTCCTGTGTGCTGTCTCAGCATACACACACACACACACACACACACACACACACACACACGTGTCTTTGTGATTTAATGTGTGCTCCAAAATCTGGGTTTGTGGCTTTGATGGTACAGTGAGTGGTGCACCTGGAGATGATGGATTCAGTCCAAAATTGGAATGTTACAGGTGTGTCCTGGTTGTTAAGTACAACATGCTGATGAGGGGTGCAAAGAAGACAGAGGTTGAAAGACTGAACAGCCTGAGGAAATGAACAGTGTCAAGAGAAGCTGGCATTTCTGTGGCCCATATTACCCAGGGTCATAAATTTCAAACATAAATGCTGACAATTTCTCCCTTTGTACTTAAAATTTCTATGTCCATGTGAATTTTATATCAAGTAAAGTTCCACTGACGAGATGAGAACTTCACAAGGAGAGAAAAAAAATTATACTTTCTGGTGCCTATCTAAGTGAACTAGGGATTTTTGTGTTGATTTGTTTTCTGCCTGCAGGTATCTATAGCTCTTTTCTTTCTATTGCAGAAACAGCCTGCAAAAACAGATAGGCCTGCTCGACTCTCAAGGTGTGGATGATCATGGGGGAACAACTGTTAAAGAACAGCATCCTTGATCAATTTGTTAATAGCCATGAGCAGTCATATGAAGAGTTTCTTAATACATTCACATATCTTTTGAAAGGTATGTAATTTCCCAAATCTCCTATTAAATACTACAGACAGAAGGAAAGGTAAAAAGAGAAGCAGTGTCATTTAGTGTCATTGTGCTACTCACCTACTTTGTGACTTTAGGCAAATCTTTGTGATGCTTTTGTTTTTCCACTCAGCAGTGGGAACCCTAAGGACAACGTTCTACAGATTGGTTCCCAAACAGCTATGTCTCTACAGGTGGTTACCCATTTATGCTTACTTTAGGGAGGTGGGGGGAACATGCAGTGTTTGGAAGGATAGATGTTTCCTAAGTACATCTTGCATTGTTTTGCTTGAGAAATCTCCCCATTAAAGAAGAGCCTGAGGAAACTACTTAATAGTGTGAGATGGCCTGAGGTTAGGAGCGTGCAATTTGGGTCCTTTTATAGGTTTACTGACACTAGCCTACTGTGCTGTGCCTCTGTGTGTGCCTTCTACAAAGTGATTGCCTTCTGTGATGAAACAACTACTTGGAGGGATGTGGATTTTGTCTAAAGTGATTTCAGCAAGGCTTTCAACACTGTTCTTCACAACATCCTTGTAGGCAAACTCAGGAAGTGTGAGCTGGATTAATGGACAGTGAGGTGGGTTGAGAACTGGCTGAGTGGCAGATCCCAGAGTGCTGTGATCAGCAGCACAGGGTCTGGTTGGAGCCCTGTCACTGGTGGTGTCCCCCAGAGTTCAACACTGGGCCCAGTCTTGTTTACTTAATTCATCAATGACTTGGAGGAGGGGGCAGAGGCCTCCTCAGCAAGTTCCCTGCAGACACAAAGCTGGGAGCAGCGGCCCATACCCCTGAGGGCTGTGCAGCCCTTCAGAAGGGCCGGGACAGGTTGGAGAGATGGGCAGAGAGGGACCTTCTGAAATTCAACAATGGCACGTGCAGGGTCCTGCTCCTGGGGAGGAATGGAGGAATAACCCCCTGCACCAGCACAGGCTGGGGGCTGAGCTCTTGGGAAGCAGCTCTGTGGAGAAGGACCTGGGGGTCCTGGTGGACAACAAGCTGTCCATGACCAGCAGTGGCCAAGAAGGCAAACAGGATCCTGGAGTGCCTTAGGAGAGCACTGCCAGCAGATCAAGGGAAATGATCCTGTCCCTCTGCTCAGCCCTGGTGGGTGAGGCACATCTGCAGTGCTGTGTCCTGTTCTGGGCTCCTCAGGACAAGAGAGACTTGAGGCTCCTGGAGTAGGTCCAGCAGAGGGCTACAGGGATTATTCAGGAGCTGGAGCATCTCACTTATGAGGAAAGGCTGAGGCAGTCTGGCCTATTCAGCCTCAAGAAGAGATGAATGAGAGGGAACATTATCAGTGTCTGTAAGTATGGACAGGAGGGTGCCAGAGGATGGAACCAGGCCTTCCTCAGTGGTGCCAGGCAACTGGACAAGAGGCAGTGAGCAGAAACTGATCACAGAAATTCCACCTGAGGAAGAACCACTTTACTCTGTAGGTGAATGAGCACTGGAACAGATTGTCCAGAGAGGGAGTGGAGTCTCCCTCAATGGAGATCTTCAGGATCTATCTGGACACAGACCAGTGCAAGATGCTCTAGGATGATCCTGCTTGAGCAGGGAGGTTGAACGATCCTGCTTGAGCAGGGAGGTTGAACCAGGTGATCCACTGACCCATCAGGTGACCAGCCTGACCCATCTGGTCCCAAGCTAACAGATAACTTGGATCAGGGTACAGCAGGACATTAGATAGATGATTAGGCAGATTAAATTAAATGTGGTTATAATAATAACCTTGATCTGACCATTGCTGAATTACAGAATTCCAATTCTGTAGCTCAGGTTCACTTTTTTAACCATATTCAGACAGATGCCATAAAAATCAGTGCAAGCTACATATTACTCACAATTCTCTTTACCACTGCTTTGCACTAAAAGTGATGTCCTCATATTATTGCAGAAGCACTGTAGTTTTCAATTACAGCAGGTGGCATGCCCCATTGATTGGTACTCAGAGGTCTGTCCTGTCCTTATCCTTCAGGCAGAACTAAGTGTCAGTCACAAGCATTGAGCAGAAAATCAGTGGGGGAGTTGAAGCTGCCTCAGAAATGATCTTGTGGCAACTTTCTGTCTCTCCTCCCTATAAAATATACAAGAGAAAGGATACACTGGGGGATGAGATAAGAGGATTGAAAATCCACTTCTGGTCTTCTTATGTATGATTGATACACTGAGGATAGCTCCTATCTTAGAAGCATGCTGCGTATCATGATGCTACTTGCAAAAAGCCTCTGCGTGTATTTCAGTCACTTTCACTGTCACTGTAGGCATTTGCCACTAAAATCATATAAAAGGTAGAGCTTTACCTGAATAAAATGCTTAAAAATGCAGGTGCTTATGATGGTATGAACTGAACAGTTCAACTTGTTTTCCTTCCACTTTCTTTTTCCTTTAAAAGTACTCAACATGCTGGTTTGCATTATAAACCAACAACCTGCAAAAATTCTACTTAGAGCATAAAACATATATTGTCATCTGATAGATTTTTGTCTGTCATAACATTGGAAACAGAAGACACACAAAACTAATTGGATCCCATTGTTTTCACAGAGTACCATATTTACAGAAGACAATTTTCACTTGTGCATGAATGTATACTAGATGTGCAGTTGACATTGCTAGGATATTTTCAGCTGAAGTTTCTATGTTATTCTTGAAAGCGTCTCAGAAGAATCTGATACCCTAGTATTTTTAAGTTTTATTCATATGTTAAATATACACGCAGGGAAGCTGTAAAGAATATACCTTGAGTAGAAAGACCCAAGCATCCTTGGCTCTTCTGGCCTAGCTAAAAGAACCTTTTGAGGCTCTAAGTAGCCTGGAGTGACCCCCTATGAACACATTAGGACCTTCTGCTGAGATTATAGTTTCATTCTTAAAAATGTAGGAAAGAAGATTAATGAATTTTTACATTCCTGACTTCAATTTGGCTTTTTAAGAATTGCTAATATCCTAATCAAGGAAATCACGTTTTTTATAATATCATTTTTTTATTGTATCTGAATGTGTGATATTACCTTTGACTACTTCTATTCTTCCTTGTACTATTTGAAAAGATACTCTCTTAGTTCACATGGAACAAAATCTGGAGTCAAAACAAGTCCTTCTAAATTCTGTGTAATTGGTTTAATGATGTGTATTTGGTTTAACAAGCACAGAGATATATATGTTTTAACTTAGCTGGACCATAAAATTGAATCTTTGATACGGGTTTTTAGTCTTCCAGATTTTAGTATTCCTAAAAATCCCAGTGGTTCTGTTTTTCAAAATGTGTTTGGTGCAGTGGGAGAATTCATAGACTAATTGTGAAGTAAAACCTATAGTAAGACTATTAATTCATATCTACAGATCTGATGGAAAATGCATAAACATACATATATATATATTTAAAATTAATAGGTGAAAGGGCTGGTGAACCCATGGGAATATAATTTAGTAATTAGAGCATGAATCCAGAAAGATGAAATCTTTCCTACTTGCTGTAAAGCTTTGCAGTTGAGGGAGCCTCAGAAGAGCTGAATTTACAAAGGAGTGGATGATACAGGTCTCTGTAGATGTGGTCAATGAGTGGTATGTATGGAACTAGACACTTCCTAGAAAAACTTTGGACAAAATCTCATGGAAATCCATCCAACTCTGCTTTTGAAAAAAATTGCCACAGAGGACAAAAGCCTTTTTCAAATCTTAGGAAGAGTGTTTGAAATCTGGTGCAGAGCTACGATGCTCAAAATCAGAAGGCAGCATCTGCTCATTTTTTAAAACTCAGAGGAAGAATGGGAAATTCACTGGAGCATAAAATATCTCATTTGACCTTGTACAAAAAATACAGAAACACCTCCCTAAATGGTCCAAGCTTCAAAATTTTCATCTAGATTTTGAATTACTCCTCTCCCACTGCTAAAAATACAGGATTAGGGATCATTCAGCCAGATAGGAAAATGTTGTCATGAATAAAATTCTTACCCAAATCCAAGTTTAGATTGTAATTCTTTTTTCATGGTTCTGGGCATTTGACCACTAGGATTAAATTAATTCCATTCTTGGTGTTGATTTTGCTCTTTCATACACCTCCCACTGGCTGGCAGTGTGTTGGAGTCCAGAGGCCTTGATTAGACCCATCTAAGCAAGCCACAGCTTGGATTGAAACTTCATAGCCTCGGTGCTGTTGTTTTGATGCTTCTCTGCTGAACAAACTGTCAAATGGAGGGAGTTTGTAAGTGACTGATCCCTTCTGTGCTTACAGGTGGCATGCAAGAGCCATATTCTGTGTTGTGCTCAGATTAACTTAATTCCCCAGTGAAGGTTGGGCAGGGTATTCAGTTCACAGTCCATTTGACTGTAGCTGTCTGCTTCCTTTTTACATTAACCACATTTAGGAAAAATAACAACTTTAAACTTCCTGTGTGTCAGTGGAGGCACTTTACAAATGTCAGTCTTCACAGCAGAAAGTGTAGCAGAGAATTATATAAGAAGTGACAGTTAATGCACTTTAATTTTAAAAACGGACCAGTAGGACAATGCTAACCCCAAGAGAAATTTCAGCCTATGAGTAGATTTGCCAATAAAAGCAACTAGACAGTTCAGTAAAACTAATTAAATTAATCTGTCATCCCCATGGAACTTAAACAGGGCATGAAATAGGGAAACAGCATCAATTCAGAGCTTTTTATTGATGTGTGCTGCTGGATCATTTGATAGAATTGGTTGGGAAACAAAATTTGCAATTTTCTATTGATCATAAATTCAGTAGCTATCTCTATGTAGCCTTTATTCAATATAGTATGAAATCAAATACCATACAGAGCCCCTAAATGTAGAAAAAAATCCCAGACATAGAGATGCAAACTTAATAGATTATTTTTGAAATAATAATAACTGATCTGTTTTATGGATATTTGTTGTCCTGTTATTTGCTCTGCAAGGTACTTTATCTCAATTGTATAGACAGAAAAAAATAGGTCCTAAAGAAGGGAAATGACTCATGTGCATTTGCAGAGTAGCTCAGTGGCAGCACCAGATAAGTACAGAGGCACTCAGGCTGCTGGAAACCTGAACAGCCCTTGAACAGTCGTGCTTCCCTAACAGCAATTTTTTGTTCTTTTCTGTGATGCCTTTATTACTAAACAATTTCTGAAGAGTATCTCAGATTAAAAAAAAGTATTTTCATTCTCTTACATAACCAAGATTTTTTAGAACATAGAAAAGGAAATATTTAGTAATTTTGCTGTTGATACTTTGGTAGTGGCATATTGGCAGTGATTGAATTCTAGTCATATAAAAAGCAATAACACAGAATGAACTCTGCTATACCTCATCACCTTGTCTAGAAAGGCATCAAAGTGCACTAAATGCAGCTGTTGGCTTAGTTTCATGTATTGCAGTGAGCTGAGGAAGCCCTCTTTCCACATATGGGAATTACAGAAAGCAAATAATGTCAGAGATCAGAGCTCTGTATGGGTGACTCAACAGGACAATCAGAAATAGAAGTCGAGTGGCCTCACTTCCAATTTAGTGCTGAACTCTTTGGAGAATTGGGTACTTTTCAGTGTTCAGTATAAAATGAAATAGAAATGCCTAATTTCAAGAAAGTAGGTATTTGCCTTAAAAAATCAAGCCATTTAGGGATGCCTTAATGTTGTGCTTTTAATGTCCAAATTCCCGCATTTTCAAAACTCTTGGGCTTTCTGACATTTTATTTTGTTCCCACCTGCTGTCATCTTTTTTATATTACTTGTTAAGAAAGGAATACTTATGTATAAAGATGTCAGATACTTCTAGTTACATACAATTTGCTCTTTTCTTACAGCATTTACCTGCTCACCTACTTGTGTTGATGTACTTGTGCTGTAGGATGCAAGCACACAGAAAATCTTCAAGATTGATTCTGCCCTGACTGATTAGTACACACATGTTCTTTTTAAGTGCTCCCAACATATGTATTTGATGTAGTTTCCTTGTGCTGAGGAGAACTTTAAGCAAATTTGCAGTTTCTTCGACTGTAAAAAAAAAAACCAACCAAAAACCTAAGTATTTAAGAAATAAACTCAAATACATTCTGTTTTTCCTAGCTAAGGTTCAAAGTATGGCTTAGCATAATCCAAACTCAGAAAGAAGTCTGGAGTTCTTGTACCTCTGTTGAAAGAAACAGGATTTTGCTTGTACAACCTACTGGAATGATGAAGTGCACGTTTGCCTTGTTATTTAACTGACAGCATTAGTATTCAAATGGAGAACGTATACAGCAGCAACACTGCTGAGCTGTGAAAGAATCATATGAATTTTTAAATGATCAGATGGAGTGAATGAGGAATAAACAGGAAATACTGCCCGTTTTCTAACACTGAGACTATGAAAAGCACAACAGAGACATAGATATTGATACAGATAAACACTGCATTAAGCCAGAACACATAGGTTCCATTAAATACAAAGGGAGAGATACTGATGCAATAAAAAAACAGCTAAACTTTTGAAAATTAGGAGCTCAGTTTTAGAGAAGTATGGCTGTACATTAAGCTAGAGCAGGTCTGTGAGAGTGGCTGAAATATACTTGAGAGTAGCAGTCATTCTTTCCCCTGAAGGAGCACATAAAAAAGTCCTTTCCTGACTTATTTTTAAACATAGTACAGTAAGTATCCAAAAATGGCAGTAACTACTGGGACTTACGAGTTTACCCTTTTAGGTTAGAGTTAGTCCCACTGAAATTACTTGTCCCAGTCCATGGAATGTGTATTTATCCTAGCTGAGCAGGTAATACAGTGGAATTTCCTTAAGAAATGGGTAAATTTAAATTAAAAAATCAAGCCCATATTACTGATTATAATAAAACTTGACCTTTTATGAAGGGGGAAAAAAAAAGCGAAACAATACTTTGTGCTGATTATTTGTCATTTAATCAGGATAAGATCAAAGACATTAGGGAAAAAGGCTATACCAGCTGAGTTTTTGTGTCTCAAATATTAATTTGCTCACTGAGATAAATGTTTTAAGCAAGTTATTTGCTGTAAAGGAGTTCTGCTTGCTTAATACTATTGTGAGATAACTGCCATTGAAATTAGTGCAGATTTTGATGGGATAAGATTGGAATGGACCTTACAAGAATTCAGATAGTTACGGATAGACAATTCAGGTGCTGAGTGTGGGCAGATATGGTACAATATTTGTAAAACATCCACTGCCTTTTTGGGTGGCATCAGGAGGCTAAGCCCTTAGATTGTTAAAACAGGACTACATGACAAAATTTAGGTGCCTGAATTACACCTAAATTGCTCTTAATTTTGGACAAGTACATAGGACTCTAATACTGAAATCCTCCAGGTACATACTATATGGGATAATTGGACTTCTTGAGTTGAAAAGTCAGACAAACTGCATTGATTTACAGCAATTTATACATAAAAATACATGGAAACAGAATGGTATCTGGTTAACATAAATCAGAATGGCTTTTTTGGGCTTAGTAACTTTAAAACATGTTCTATTCCCAACAGAACAGGATAAAAGCCTAGGGAGACTGCAAATTTTGGTAGGGTTACTGCAGAAAATGTAGGAGCTGCTTTGATTGAGTTAACAAAAACTAATAGAAGGCTTTAAAAATTATCTTCTCAGCAAATTGGATTTTTGGCCTTGAAATTTCTTTTTTCTTTCCTCTTACGGCTTGTAATTTAGGATAAATGAATGCAGTGCTGTACAATGGTTTACATAGTTGCAAATAGGTAAAAACAGCTAGTTCTCGAGTGTTACCACCCTGTGAACATGGCAGAGGGGTATTTTGTGGAAACCTTTCAATGACAGCCTTTTTTCTTGTTTCAAAATGTTTGCTGATGGTGTGCTTGAAGAATGGAGAAAGTGAATGAGCGTGACATTTGTACTTGTGACCTCTGTTCAAGACAGTAATTATGGTTCTGTGAGTAAAATTGTTTGTTTTTTTTTTTTTTTTGTTTAGGAGTCCTGCAGAAAGTCACTGTAAAGTGATTCATAGGCCTTCTGTTAGTCCTCAGTCCAGAATTTAAGGACAAAAATTAAATTGGAGCTTAAAATAGTAGCTTTGCTCTATGTTTTTTTTTTGTTGTTGTTGTTTTATAAATCAACTGGTTTTTGTTTTTGAAATTAATTAATCCAATTGAAAAAAGGTGGGAGGTATCTGGCAGTTTGAATTGTTTTGTCCAGTGTATTGTCCCAAGCCAGATATGCCATGCTATGTTATTGATTGCTGTGTCTGGTCTAGCTTTGAAATGCTTCAGACCATGAGAATTTTATCATTCTTCTGGGGCTACTATGTCATCTGAGAGATTTCACTGATAATAAGTTATTCCTGAGAATAAAAGTAGCTCTCTTCTCTGGTTTTGTGATAAGTGACTCCATTATTCCTTGAAATATGTGGGTGATCACTAGACATTCTCAAAAAATTCCCATCCAAATTGGAAGACAAAGAGAATTTTAGGCAATATAGAGGATAGATAGCAGGAGAGAAAAAAATTTATCAAGCTGGATATCCTTTTTGATTGAAACATGTTTCTGAAGTCTGTACCATACTCTTAGTGACACACTATTATGATGGATACTGCTCTTGAGAGACTCAGATGTACTTTTCTAGAGACCTAAGTTGGCTTGTTATTTCATTTTTAAGATACTGACAGTGAAATGACTAAAAGGTGAGACAGAATCTGTCTGCAGAATAAATATGTGAATCTTTATATCATTTCAACTTTCTTCCTCTGCTCCATTTTGTTGTGATTGTATCCCTTATTTTTGATTTTTATCACATATTGTGAAGGCCAGTGTTCTACAACAGGATCTTGGCAGGTTGAGAGCTGTGACTGTGAATAATGAGTCAATTATCACTTAGTCAGGGGAAAGGCAGAATGATCCTCTTGCAGGCTTGAGTGTGATCCTTCCTTCTTCCCCTTCTCTTTAAAAAGTAAGAACAAAAATGATAGAAATTTAGAACACTATCAAAGAAATACACCTGTGATTCTTGTCTTCAGATTGTAGTTTCTTTAACTTCAAAACAACTTATGCATGGTTTTTTTAATAACACTTTTAAAGTTCATTACAGTTAGTGCTTCAAAGGAGCCAGGTATGTGATGCATGCATTGGGAGACTATAGGTGCCAGTAGCTGCTTTGGGCAGCTGAAGCTGCTTCTTACTGCTCCTGAGGGACTGTGCTCAATGTCCACAAAATTGCATTTAACAACTGCTTTGTGTTGCTTAGACATTTTTCTTCTGAATTTGTCTTCACAAGCAGTCATGAATCTAGTATCACATTGCCGTGCTGAATGTTTCATCAAATGTAATGTTTAATATTCTCTAACCCAATAACTTTGCGGTGGTCTTAACCAGAAAAAGGTTTCTGTCAAAAGTTTACGACTGATATCTTAGGAAAAGAGATAGTGCTTCTAAGCTGTAATCTGGGGTTGGTAAATTGCACATAAATACTCTGAATGCACTTAATTTCTTACTAGCTCATTGAATCTGTCTACCTTTTTAGATGTGACGATGGCTTAGGTGTCCAGAAAATATATAAGCATGTTTGTCAGCTCGTATGTGTGCCTAATTATAACTGCCCAACTGTGTGTCAGAGGTCTTTTGATGCTAGAAGTGGTACCATTTTCTTTGAAGAATTCAGAACCTGTGTTTTTGAGAAGGATGATCTGATTTATAGCCCAGAAGAATGACCACAGTGGTATACAAGAAAAGCATGGGCTAGTGCAGGAATATAATGTGTACTCAGTCTGTTGGCTCTATGAATTATCCTTCATATCATTCCAGTGATGATTTCTTTTGTCTCTCTGTTGGTCTGGAGAGCAGTGTGTGGCTTCCAGAATCTTTTTGTCCCTTCTCATGCAGAAATGCTCCTGATGTGCACAGGGAGGACACTCAGGCCCTGTTGGTACTCTACCAGTCTGCAGATGTTTAGCTGCGTTATTTGCCAATACATCTTTGCCCTCAAATACATTAATATTCTTTTGTGTCTTTCAGTCTTTTAGATAAAACTTGCAAGCTCTTAGGATAAAACAGGAAGCCCGTCCTTTTTAACTGTTAAAGTAAAAAAGATGAAAGTTTTTTGTTCTAGGCATCTAATTCTTCCTGTAAAGTGGGGTGACAGTAAAATTATCTTCAAGTAGTGTGTGACCATTTTACCAGTCAAGAACTTAAAAGAGAGTTTCATGTCTAATACTGCTTCATTTCCATGGCTTAAAAAGAGAGTATGTTGGAAAAAAGTGATGGCTCATACGTACTGCTGTATCCAAATACTGTTTTAAGAAAGTTTTTGCTAAAGAAGTAGGGAGAAGCAAGATGTTACAGAGACCTGGGATTTAGGAATTATTCAGAGGATCCATCTGTTATCTGAGCATGAAAACCTGTTTGTTAGATTGCTCTGGTGTGGTGCAGTTTGCTTTCTGTGAACCCTGACTCGCAATTGTAAGTGTGAACTTCAGGTTATGCCCAGCCTGCCAGCCCTTTCTGCGTGTCACAGTAACTGCAGCACAGAGCTGTCCCAGGGGATTAATAATTCTTTGTGTATGGCTCAATGTAGTAACCCCAAAGGCATCATTAAAACTCTCCACAAGAATTACTTCAATGCTTATAATACATAATTATGCTTTAGAAATGCAATGCAATGTTTCTTACTGTTGCAAAGGAAATTCTTCAAACTAAACCCAAAAAGCTTAATTAAATGAGTATTTCTTTTTCATTAAGAACACGTGGTGTGAAGTTCATTTTAATCAATTGACCTAGAGCTGCTTCTTATTTGATAATGGGACTTTTAAAATAAAAAGTACTGCATTTTTATTTTGGCTGTGATTACTTTGTTTTTTGCCAGGCTGAAGGGAAAAAATCCAACTATTCAGTGTGGGTTTGGAAATCCATACTTCCATGCACATAGTGGTCAGCTTGTACAGCCAGTAAGATGTAACCATACTGTCTTGCTTTTTGGGGTATTTCAATTCTTGGTTGCTTTTATGAAATTTTCTTTATATTACATAAGCTTTTGTGATGATGAATTCTTCAGTATTGAGGAATAGGTAGGACTCTGTGCAGCTGAAGTTCAAACTGCATATTCAGTTTTATGGTAAAGTCTGGTAAAGTTTTATGGTAAAGTTTTATTTTATATATAAAATACATGTATATGTTGTACATAGAAGCTTTCACGAGAGGAAAAGTGAATGCGTAAAAAAGTCTAATTAAATACAGTCTTTTCTTTTTCTTGGATAGTGCATTATGTTATCTGATCTGGTGTGATTCTCCTTGCAGAGAAAGAGGGAAAGACAATTCAGGGAAGTAAAGTGGATTCCTTAAGAAAAAAATGTTCTACTTCTGAATTACCAAAGAGAAATAAACAGGATGGCTCACCTGAAAGAAGCAAAGAAATGTGGGTGTCATTTCCACCACGGATGCCAAATGAGAACGAGGTAATGAGTTAACATTTGTCCATGTAGACAAGTACCACATTTAAACAGATGAAAATATGGAGAGATTCACTGTCCAAATGTTAGAGGCTAGTGGTATTTATCCTATTTGAGGCAAATATTTAAAACACTATCTAAGTGTTAAATGCTTAGAGAGGCACCTGCAGAGATCTTGTTTGGCAGTGGCATTTGCCCTTCTGAAGAGCTGCCGTAATCTGACTAACAAATAAGGCACCCTGCAATGAGCTAAGTAATGCTTTCACTGGAGACTGCAGTTTGTGCTAGAGGTTGGCAAAAAGGAAAAAAATCCTGGGAGTATGGGTGCTGGCATGGACAGATTTATTTTGTTTCTTGTAGATTTTAGGAAGTACAGAGTTCTGTGTTACTGAAGCGGTGTTACTGCCTGAAGTAAACAGTAGGCAGGCCAGGGGCATTTTTGATCTTCTGAAACAGAAGGGATTAGGGATTTAATGTGTAGGGACAAGAAAACAACAAGAAACAAGGCATCATCTGGAAGGGAGTGAGGTGGAAATCTGAGTCAGCTTGTTAAGAACTTCTGCCTTTCTGCCTTTAATAACAAATAGCAAGTAGTTAAGCTGTGATCCAGTCTGTACTCAAAATTTCCCTTCATTAAACTTTTATTAAAAAAGAAGTAGCAGGTCCCTTTGTGAAATACACAGAGCAACACACTGAAGTGCTTTCAAATGATGGGCCTGCCAAACCTCAGAGCACAAGCTGCCACTTTCCTCCTTACTAGGACATGTCTTTGAGGTAGAGTCAAGCAAGGCTTTTAAAACAATTACATTTTTGTGTAATAATAATGACAATATTTTTAGCCATTTTTTCATAAGAAGTACTGTTTCTTCATTGGTGTAATTTGTCTTTGTGTCTCTTTAGCTGCATTGAATTGTCTTTCTGCCACATAAAGCAATATACCACTTCAGTTATCCTTTATGTAATGGAACTTCATAAAAGTTTTTGTAGGATTTTGTTTATAAAGAAGAAGCAGCTTCAGACATGCCTGCATGTTTCTGTCACATTGGCAGTTTAAGAAACAAATATAATAGTAGGAGAATGCAGCAGAAAAATTGCAGTGTAGTAACAGGAAGAGGCTATAATGCAGTAAGTTGACTACTGGAACCTTTAAGCCAGCCCTGAGAAAGGAAAATGGGGAAAAGACTGCTATTGAAAACAGCTGAAAAAAATGCTGCTTTTTAGGCATGCTGTGATTACTTGCACTGTTGTTCCAATTGATTCAGTCTGGTCTCGTGTAGGTTTTCAGAGAATTACCTGTACCTGTTCTCTTTTCAGGAGCATTCCATTCACTTTTAAAAAATTTTAATATACAACATCGATAAAGCTGAGCAGTGTGTTCTAGGGGACCCTTCTTGAGCAGGGACAAGGTGACCTGCAGTGGTGACTCCCAGCCTTATCCATTCAGTGATTTTAAGAACTAGGTATAAATTAGTAGGAACTTTGATTGTGATTTTGATTCTGTTTTGTGCATGTAAGTATTTCTGCCCATCTATCTACAGACAGTGATGAGTGAGAGCTCAACAGCTGGTGTCTCTGATGGAAATAATCTCAGTCTGTCTGAAAGAGTGAAGGTGAGGTTTTCTTTGATTTTCTTCAAAGTGGGGTTTATGAGCAGAACATGACTGATTTTTCCTGTATTAATTTACAAATTGCTTGCAATTTGTTGATACATTTCTTTCCCATCTGTGGGAAAGAAAAATGAGAGCAATCCAAATTTTTTCTAGTGTTAGTGAGTATATACTTTTAAAGTGTAAAGGTTATGTAAGTCTTGATGAGACTGTTTTCAAACTAGGTTGGAAAAAATTATCGGAGAGCATCTTTAATTACTTCATGGAAACACAGAAGAAAATCCAGGGCATGTAGGCAATCCTCCATTGTAACACTATTTGCATATAGGCTGGGAAAAACCTTTCATTCTTACCCAGTGCATCTATTCAGAGTGATACCTGAAATGAGAAATATCTTATCTTTTTGGATGTTTTAAATAGTTTACATGGTTCAAGGGACATTAGCCTGAGAAAACAGTAGAGGAAAGCCCCAGGTGAAATACTAGAAATGTAATAATTCTTAGTTTTTTTATTTCCTAATCAATTCACCATTAGTGTCAAAACAGAAGGATCAAGCTCTAGTTTGCCTACAGCATGTACTCTCTTTGTGCCATATGAAATGAGCTTGCAAAATTGCATAGTAACTTATCATGCATCCTTTTCCTGTGAAAATATTTTACTACTTCATCTTCCCACGAAGTCCTTGGAAAAGTTACTGTACAGCTTGAGCTTCCTTTCCATCACTTAAGTTGATATGTGGCAATTTTGGCAGTAAATCTTTGACTGTACCTAAAAGTATTTCCTTTGGGTTACATATTTCGAAGAAAATTCATATGCTTTCTTGGAAAAATGCAGGGGGAAATGGAGAAGATGAAGGAGACAATTTAATGCAATTTTGCTTTGCTTTAGATTGTACTATAAGGAATGGAATTGTTATGTTTTCATCTATTTTCCAATTTGGGTTTTTGTGGCAGGTGGACTTAAACTTGGAAGATGTCGACACAGATGAAGAGACATGCAATGGTGGGTTTCCCCCCTTTGTATTCACCATCATTTTCTGTCTTTGAATGCAAGTGTGTAAACATTGATTAAAGAACTTCTTCTCCCCTAAAAAAGATGATCTTCCTGAGTTCTTCTGTTGCTAGAAAATTTCCCACATTGCCCCAATTCCCCAAACTGAAGTACTAATTTCCCCACTCTAAGAGGTAATGAAATAACAAATCAAGAGGAATATTTATTGTATTCTCCTGGTGAATAGTTGCTTTTTTTTCAAGCTTTTCTAGAAGTGCAGAGCGCTTCTTGTTAGCAACATCTCTACATATTTATACATTTCTATTTTGTATGGAAATTATTTTGATTACAAAGGTATTTTTTGTAAAGTAATGTGGGTGCTAAGAGACAGTGCTGTAAAGTGGAAATATTTAATGAAAATGCTGTCCCTTCCTGTTAAAACAATTTCATCCTGGGCTTAAAATAGATTAGACTAATTCTGAATTCACAGTGAACTTATTTAAGAATTCCAATTAGGAGCACTTTGAGTTGTGTTGAACTGTTCTGTACATCTTTAATAATTTTAATTGTCCCACCTCCAAAAAGTAAATGGAATACTAATGTGTATAGTCATTTGTCTATCATAGGTCCTTGTATGGTCTTTATTACAACCAGAACTGACAACTTTTAGTATTTAAATTCATTTTCCTCATGACTGTACAAGGAAACCAAGACACAAAGATCAAAGGATTTTCCTGAGGTCACAGACAGAAGCTGCAGGGCTTTGATGCTTGGTTTCTTAGTTATTGCCACTTGACTGGTCTCCCCACTCTACCAGTAAAGTTTTGATTAATCTTTCCTTTCTGTGAGTCCTGAATTCCTGTGAAGTCTGAGGGCTTAGAGACTTTCAGGATCTCACAAGAAAATAACAAACCAATGTAAGTCAGGTTTATGGTAAATATTCTTTCTTCAACCTTTCAGAAAAGAGGTAGTAAAACAGCAGTCCCAGATCAGGTACACATGTCAAGATTTCTTTTGAGGACAGTGTTTATACGTGCCCATTTTTCCCTTTGTAGGGCATTGTTCTATGTTTATGTCTTAAATTCTGATAATATCTGTTAAAAACCCCTGGAGTTTACTGGTGGAAGCACAAACCCACATTTCACTTGAATCATAATGAAAGGAGAAATGCCTATATTTACTTCATTAAAATATTTTTAGATGTCTCTAGTTCCAAACAGGCGACAAATTGGTTGAGAAGAATTAAGCCCAATGCTAAAATACGAAGCAGAGCAGTGAGGAAAAAGGGTTCTGCTTAAGCTTGGGGATAACTCAGTGTGTTCAGTGCTGTGACAGACCTTGCCCCTCGCCAGCTTTTGGGTCATTTCTGTGTGTTTGTGTGTGTCCAAGAGTAAATGTTAATGACAGACATATGGAAAGCCCTGGTAAAACACGCTTCATTTGAGGCAGATTGCCTCAGTGAAGAATGAGACTATATCAACAATGCTCACTAAAACCATTAGGCTTTTAGATTGTATTTTATAACACTGAAACACTGCCTAGCCAGAAATTAATTGTTCTTTCTAAATGCTGCAAGGAAAGTGAACAGCATCCAAATTTATACCTGGGAAACCCACTGCTTGGGTCTTGCTCAGGGTGTCTGTAGTGAAGATAGTTGTTGAGTCAGGCTAAAAATTTTCCCTTGACTCCTAAGTGCAGAAAATAGCACTTAGGGTTTGATTGGGTCTTTTACACGTCAAAATCCACTCCATAGATTCATACTTTAGTCCTGTAGAAACTACAGCAACTACAGCAAAATGCAATTTAAAATATAAAATTATGTCACTTCTATTGTTTGCAATGTTAAAGTAATCTAAAATCATATCACTATTGAATACCTTAATAAAAGATTAATTCTGGAGAATTCCAGTTAGTTTATAAATGAGGTAAATTGTGACACAAATTAGACATTCTGTTGTTGACATTTTTAAATGCTGCCACCTTATGTCAGAACAAATGATTGATTTAAGACTTCATGTTGTCAAAACAAGCTTAAAAATATCATAGCTTATTTTACCCAGTAAAAAATATCATACCTTGCTAGTAACTGCAATGAGCCTTTATCTCACCTTGTTATTGGCAACAGTTCAACATCTCTGTGCTTCACTTAGCTTTAAAGGGCAGATCAGTTAGCTGAGTTAGCAACTGTACATTAATACAATAAATATTCACACTTAAGGGCAACTTGCTCAAAGCTGACAGTATTAGAGGCATGATAGAAAAATAGGTGTTAAAACATCCCATCTAACCAGTGCTGTTTGGCAGATGTCCTGGAAGAGTCATTCTAGTGACCTTTTTTTGTTTGGTTTTTTTTTTGAGGGGTTTTTTTCCCAATTTTTCTTGCAAAGTTCAGAGTCTTTTAAGGTGTGAATGAATGTGACTGCTTCTTATGAGTAGGAAAAGCAGCCCACAGATCTGGCCAGTATGCAAATTCATTGTAGCTGTTTTTGTTTGATGGCATTGGGCTGAAAGCTTGAAGCAGAGGCAATGCTTTGCATTGTGGGACTTTGGCACAGTAAACCATGATTGGCAAAGTGAAATTGCTGCCCTAAACCACAGCTTTAATGCATTGTGCAGAGACAGCATGGGCACAGTGTACTGTAATCGCTCTTTCTCCCTGAATTTAATCTCTATTTGTAAGGAGCTTAGGGCAACAATAGAGATGATCAGGCTTGCTCCAGGGATGGATGGTTGCTTCCTAGAGCCTATGTATTGGCAACAGAACTTTCCAGGACTGGAAATTTCTTACTGCACAGCTGGAGGGATAACTCAGTAATAATAGGTAATATTTGAATAAAGTACCAAACACGTTAAAGAATGTCTGGAGATCTTGAGTGTGCTATTGTTTAAATACAAGAGAAGATTAAGACAGGAGGAGTTAAATGTATGGGTGAGGCTTCATAGGCAAGGATATAATTGTCTCATCCTAATCCAGCTTGGAGCACTGAAGTGCTGCAAACTTGTCTTTTTAAGGTCCCAGTTGTCTGTAACCCCACAGAGGCTGAGCAGAACGTGATTGACTCAGTAACTTTGAAGCTGAGGCCAAGCGTAACTATTGATTACTTAAATAATTCTTTAGGCAAATTATATCAAGGTCTGTTATTTTTTGTAATCTGTGCCTCTCCATTTATATTTTGACCCTATGCTTACATCCAGAAAAATTGGGTTGAGCAAGAGGTTTCAGAGTTAAATGAGGTGGATTTTTTAAAGTGTGGGGCTCCCCTCAGCTGGTGAATCCCTTTCTTGTTTTTCTTCTCTAGTCTCTGCAATCCATTTAACACTGCCTTGAAATGATTTCACACTCGGCAGCTCTTTGGGACTAACAGCCTGAAGCATGAGAATTAGAGGAGACTGCAAAATTTAGCTTTTAAGCTTTTTTTGTTATCACTCTCTTCTCAACTCCCCATCAACAGCGTTTTTGTGAAATGTAGTGTCTGAAAGTGGTAAAACCTGTGTCAGTGTATATATAGCTGTCAGTGTATATATAGCTGGGCATCTTTTGGCTACAGTAAAGTTATAGACAAAACTTTGAACTTCCTCACTCTTGAATGTTAAAAGCAGTCTTGTGCCAGTAGATTATTTTTTTTTTAGACTCACAATTGATGTCTATGGTACACAATAAGGAAAAATCTCCAACTCAGCAGTGTTGACAGACTTAGTAATCACTTTCTGGGATGTGGTAGGGAGGAAATAAAGAGTATTGTTCACTTTCCAAATATGTTGTCATTAAAATATGCTGGACTTGAGTAAAATTGTCAGCCATGTCATCCAGGGAGTTGATTCTTCATGGTATGAGAGGTGCATTTTAAAATGTCTTCTCAGTTTTTTTTTGCTATCACTGCCTGTTCAGTTATCTCTATATATGGTGCCATTGGCAGTATCCAAGCCTTTCCTGTTGCTAATTAATCACCTCCACAGAGAACATAATTAGCAGCTTAATTAGGATCATCATCCAGTAGTGCTGTAGCAGCAGCCTAAACAAGCTGTGAGGTACCAGCTAGAACTTACAATGGCCTGGAGTTCCTTTGGGTGCTCCCACTGAGAAGGACGACTGTCAAAACTCTCTAATTTTTTCTCTCTGAAGGGGTTTCTTTATTAAACATTATCAGGGAAAGCAGCGTTTACCAATTAGACTTTCATATGCTGTCACACAGCCAGGATAGAGAGAGACAAAGCTCATTTCTGGCATGTCTACTGGCAAACAAAGGTTGATTACATTCTTACGGGGTGATTGAAGGGAATTTGAAACATTGTTTGCATTACTAACAAGCCTAAAAAAGTGGAATTGACATTCTGAGTATGACAAGCACTTCTTGCTAAAAGCAAAAATAAATTTCCTTCTGTTGTCCTAATTCTTAAGAGTTATCTTTCTGAGCCATTGCCAAGCTGTTGCATAACAGTGCTTCCTCCTCATCTTCTCTCTGCTGATTGGTCTGCGGGGGAGAAGCTATTAGTGCAGAAATAATCAGTGTTTATATCAGTAGGTGATAAAAACCTCTTGATGTCCAGACTTCCCTTGCTTTAGTAAGGGTGTAGATTTGGGTTGCAAGTTTGAAACCATAGTGGAAGATGCTATGTCTTTAATGAGCATTAACATTTTCCTTCTGTCCTACAAATACTTTTGACCCAAATTGAGAAAAAAGCAGCTGCAGAGCATGTGTGGACATAGCCTAGATACCTGTGGACTTGCTGTCCTTTTCAGGAAGTTTTCTCATATAACTGGTGCAGAATCAGAACACATGCTATGCTGAGAACAAGGACTGAAAGCACTTAGGTGGCTGGAGATAGACTTAAGCAACCAAGAGAATAGGGATGAAAACAAATCCACTTATACATGAATCAAGAAACAAGAGACAAAAATCCAGAAATTAAATACCCAAGGGAATTAATTCAGCTCTTTTTAAAAGAACATTTTACTTTGCAATTCGAAGCTCTGCTGGCTTTTAAGTAGTACACTATTCCCAGAAGAAAACTACATGAAGAATTTGATAATGGATTTTTTACGAAGACCTAGCTAGGAAATATTTATTTCCAAATGCAGGTTCATGGAGAAGAGGGTAACTCCACTACTGTGGTAAAATTGTGCAGGTAGAGATAAATACGCACTTCATCCATTTCACCCTGGATCTATACTCTTTTGTTGCTTCCATTAAGTAACATTTAAGCAATGCTTTGAAAATTTATTCTGAGATTACAAGATAAATGTAAATGTAGTATAAAACTGTAAAGAAACTTGTGTATCAGCTGAAAAAAATAGTAGGTAGATTTACATAATCCTTTGACTAAATTGCAAGACATATGGTCCCTTTAAGTTCTTTCATAAAAACATTACTGAGACACGATGGACACATCTGTGCTGTGGCAGAGCTGAGATTGATTCATGTTAGAAGATATTTCTAAACCTAAGGCATATCCTTCTCATCTGTCACAGAATGCAAACCCACTGGTCCCAGAATGAATGTTTTGCTGAAGTTTGTAAAAGAAAAGTGATTCAGAAAAGCTGTTAATTTGTGAGCTGTGGAACAAATCCTGCCTGTATGGAAAGGTTACATGTCACTGCATCTCAGATATGGGGGAAGTCCTCTCCAGTACCTCTTATTGGAAAGCTCAGGGAGAAACAAACAGCCATGAAATACCCTTAGACAAGAGAGTCATGTGGCACTGCAATGGGGAATATTAGTAGTCTACCAGGTGTTTTTTCTTAACATTCTGTGAGAGTCATACTAAGATGCTTTGCAATAGTTCGTTATGCCAAATGTATGGGTGGTGAAGCTCTAGCTAATGAGAAATGAAAGAGCCTGCTCAGTTCATCAATGGCAGACAAGGTGTTTTATAACTTCTACTGCAGACATCTCTGCTGAGGACCTTCCATCTTTGTTCTGAAAGGAAGGAATGCTCTCTGAGTTTAAGAGCATCTTTATCCAGATTTCAATTCAGCACCCTTAAGAAAGAAGAGCTATCTGGCTGTTTTCAGACAAGTTTGGTTTTTCTCAGTACAGTGCTACTATTCAGATTTTAGCTCAGAACTGCATGGATCTGTTTTAATGGCAGCTTATACAACAGTAAGTACATCACACTCTGCCCAACAAGCTACTGCCCATGGCTGAGCACTACAGGATTTTAACAGGATTTTGCTAATTTATGCATTGAGTGGAAAGTTAATGTTGTCTCTTTTTTATTCAGCAGGGTCATTAGTTCTCCCAGGAGAAGTAGAAGAGACTGTGACTTGCTGTACACCCTTCTTTGATAAACCTATTCAGTCCAAGTTCAGAGCCTTGTCAGTCCCCCAGCCACCAGACAGCAAAGCCCAAGAGGTATGAGATCAGGTGTATTCATTCAGACTTTGGGGGTTTAGGGTATTTTTATTTTTCCTATCAGCTTCTACTGTTATTTCCAGAAGAATAGAGGGATATAGATGTAGTATGTGGAACTTCTGTGAGTTAACAAATCACATTATTAATTTTTAAATGAATAATGAATTCTTAAATATGTTAAGAATTGAAATAGACACTGTTTTATCTTGCACACTGCTACTATATGATCTTACATTTTCAAAATGTGTACTTCAATACTTCAAGTGGTATGTGGGCTTTTTAATATTTAATTTGTGTAACTCACAGAATATTCAAGTAAGCCCTTGCACTTTTAAGCCTTTTAGCAACCTTTACTTACATAGAATGATGGACTATTTAATTTTCCAGTGATCTCATGATCTTATGGCATACTCATTGGCTTAATGTAGGAGCCATTTTCTGCAGCGGGGAGGTAGTGAATGATCCCTTTAACATGACACTTAAAAGAAAATAAAGGTTTTAGAACGTATTGTGGTCAGAATTAAGATCTGGTCCCTTGGAAATGAGTAGTAGTTGCAAGATGCTGCTGAGAAACTGCATTGTAAGGATCTGGTGTGGGGAGGTTTACTTTATGGCTTCTCAGCCTTTTAATTAGACACAGTCAGTGCAAGCTTTAATTTAGAATTGCTGTCTTCCTTCAGAAATTCAGTTCTTCTCAAACTGCAACAGAAGGTGTGGATTGCTCACAGGCTTATTTTAAGTCATTAAGCTTCCTATCCAGATAGTCAGCATGAGCATTAACTTTTGAGGGTGTTTCTATTGCAGAGAATTCTTCACTGCTCTTTTCCCCTGCCTGATCATTGCATTAGAAGCTGAAGTTAGCTTCCAGCTAAAGTGGGCCAGTTTTGAAAGCTTCATATGCTTATTGATGTTCCCGTGAGGCTTAAATCAAGTTTATAAATGACGCGTGACCAATGAAGGTTTGGTGTTATAGCACTGCATATGGTGCCTCCTTTCCTGCGCTCAGTTGTGTTTAGTTCCTTGCAATAAACTCTTTACTACAAGGAACAAGTCTGCTTTGGGAAAAAGTAGATGTTCTAAAATGACCTTTCAAGCTTTAATACCTACCATTCTGTGAATAAAAATACTCACTCTTTTCCCTAAGGATTGACATAATTCAAGGTTTTTGCCTTTAGATATATCCATTGGATGCAAAATAACACCCAAAAAACAAGAATGAGGTTTTATGGCTTTCTCATTTCATAACTTCTGTAGAGAAGAAGGAGGGTTGTAGCAGCCTGCAGTGTTCATAAAGGACTGCATATGATTCTTTAAACTATAGTTCATGAAAAATAGATAAAGATCTGACTGCATGCAAAATTCATTTCCATTTGAGGGAAATTTGGGTTATGAAAGAAACTGAGTATTATTACATTGGCTATGAGTTGCTGCATTTTTCAAGAAGAAAGACAATTTTCCCAACCATTTGGTTGGTGCCAGGCTACTTAAAATGAAGGCAGTCTTTCCCCTAAATTATAAACATATTTTTGCCTTCATTTAGATAATATAACTGTGGCCTGATTTTTAGAACTGTCAAGACAACAGGTCCATTTTAAAGTCCCTCAGTGCTTCAAATTGTCATTGCCTTGAAAATTAAGTCTTGCATTGCTTATGGCAGGACTAGTTTAGAAAGAGAAAAAGATTTTCCCTGGAGACATCTCTGCTTTAAAATGAGACTGTTCTCTGTCCATCAAAACAAATCTGTTAGGGAAGGGCAACATAATGTGGCTGCCTAATTGGTTTTCTTAGAGAATGGAAGATATTCTGTATGAAAAATAGGAGGATGAGAAATGTCTGTGCTATGGAAACTCTTGTGAGGCACTTTAGTGTAAATTGTGTATCTCTCAATATAAACTAGGGAAAGTTTAAAAAAAGAAGCTCTGCTAAGACCCACTTTATAACTTGCATAACTGTTAAAGAACAACTTGTCTCCCTGAAAATGTTTTTCTGTCAAAAGGTGTTAGGAGGTGGCTTAGTGAATGACACAGCAAATTATTTGTGTTGTCCACCAGTATTGCTTCATTTTTCTTTCCTCCCTTTAGACATAAATATATTTCAGGATTTTAATATCAAGAGTGGAGCTTACATGACCTCCCACAGGCCACTGCAAATTGAACCAGCATTCATTCTATGTTTGAAGTACATTATCACAGGACATTTCCCTCCCCTACCCAGAAATTTGTTTTCTCCCTTATTTCTACTTAATATATTCTTTCATAAAAGATATCATAGTATTTTTATGTTTTAATGCCTGCTTCCTCACGTCTTTATTCATTCTTATTTCCCTCTCTGCATACACGAATGCAGTTGGTGCATATTTTCCATCCACTTGCTATAAACATGCACTCAAAGTGGGATTTATCTCACCTAACTTCAGCTTTGAATGTAGTTTTAGACCTCCAGTCACCAAGAGGCAGAGATTAGCAACTCCAGAAAGTGATTAATCCCACTTGCTGGAGGAATTTGTTGTAAAATGTAATATATCTCCATCCACAAGCTCAGGCTGGGCTATTTTTGGCTAATTGACTACCTTAGTCTAGGAACCTAATTTTTGTATGGCTGGGATTAGGAAAGAAGAATCCTGCCCTTCTATTCTCCTTTATTTGTCTGTAGGTTTGAACATTGAAAAAAGTACTTAGCATGTCTGTCATTTTATCTTGATCTGTGGTGCAGCAGCATTTATCCCCTAAAATACAGCTTCCATTGAATTCCTTTGGTTAAAGTTTTACTGATAGGCCTCAGCTGAGGTTTGTTTCTGCTACGTGCTCTGCATAAATGCAACAAGAGCATGGAAGAACTTAAAGACAGGATTGACTAAGTCAAAGAAGATGGAAGAGTTATATCTTTTCAGAGGCCACTAAAGACACAGAGATTGAATGACTTGTCCAGAATGATGAAGCAGAAGTGGAAAATTGGCCAAGATTTATTGACTTCTAGTCCAGTGCCCCAAGCTCAAACAAACTTTTTTTTCTCCCAGGTACCGCAGGATATACTAAGCTTATATGAGATCATAGCATATATGCCTTCCCCTCAATTCTTTTTTTTTTATTTATTGTTAGTGAACTAGTAAGTTTTCCCTTGAGCATGCAATGAAATCACTGGTGAGTGTACGTGCAATCTTTACATAATTTGAACAAGTGAGTCATAGAGTGCCATAATTACACAGAAATGCAAGTTTTAGAAGGACAGAGTAAAGCTGTTCAGCTAAGTGTAACTCTACAGAGATTAATAAAAGAACTGAGTTGTCAATTATTAATAGACTTTTGAAAATGTCAACTTTAAAGTATTTTATTTACAATATTACTTTGTAAAACAACCTCTAGGAAAATATTTCAGCTATTAATATGAGTATTTCATTCTTTCCCTCCTTTAATTTGGACATGCAGGAGCTGTAAATGAAAATGATTTTTTTCTTCAGAGAGTAAATCACAGAAGCAATCTTAAGTAAACTGGCCGTTTTCTAATAGAGTAGGATTCTATTCCCAGAGAGCTCTCAAAAAGATTTCAACTAGATGTTAAATTAGACACCTGAAATTCACATATTTCTCTCAGCTCCTTAGGCAAAAATAACAAGATAATAACTTGATCAGCTCAGAGGATTCAGCGTTCTCTCATAAAATGTCTTCCTTTTGACATAGAACAAAATCACAGTTTGAAGTATAGAAGTTTTAGATTGCTTGTCTTCATGGAAGTTTGAAGTCAGTGGCTTCTTGGGAGAAGAAATAAAAAAGGAATCCCTAATGCTTCAAGTATTCATTTGGGAGATGAAGCACACTGATAAATATGCAGTGTGAATAAACTTTTCAAATGTGCAATGAGTGGGTAACAGAGAAATCGTTAACACAGTGAAGTCGGGTGTGTTTTAATTTGACATCTTATTTCAGTTAGCATTGTAGGGTTGAGTTTTGTAAACAAAAGTTTTTCCAGTATTTTGCTGTGTCTGCATAAAATGTTCCTGGAATGACATGAAGGCCAAGACAAGGTCAGAGTGGATGTGTGTATACTTTCTATAACTGTTGACAGAGGAAAATAGATTTGCTTTTGTAAAATCCCTATAAAGGCTTACTGCAGTTTGAACTCTTCTCAGCTCAGTGGCCTTAGATGTGTGTCATGGCTTAACTCTGGGCAGACACCAAACCCCACAGCTGCTCCCTTTCTCCCCACCAGAGGGATTGGGAGAGAATCACAAGTATACCCTTGAAACCTCATGGATTGAGATAAAGACAGTTCAAAATGGAAAGTAAAAGCTGCACTCACAAGCAGAACAAACCAAGGAGTTAATTCACAGCCTCCCATGGACAGGCAGGTGTTCAGCCATCCCCAGGAGAGCAGGGACTCATCCCACGTGTGACAGTCACTTGGGAAGACCAAGGACATCACTCCAAACTCCTCTTTTCTCCTTCTTCCCCCCCCTTTATGCACTGATGACATGTCCTGTGGTGTGGAATATCCCTTTGGTCACTTGGGGTCACCTGTCCCAGCTGTGTCTCTTCCCATGCATGCACCCCCAGCTCCCTCCCCACTGTGGCTGTACAGGCTGAAAAGGCCTTGGCTCTGTGTGAGCCCTGCTCAGAAATAACAAAAACATCTCTGCATTATCAGCCCTGTGTTCAGAACAAATCCAAAACACAGCCCCATACCAGCCACCGTGAGGAAATTGACTCTACTGCCATCAAAACCAGCTCAATGTTGTAAAAAATATTGTTACAAGCAAATAACTGAAAAATATTTGTGCCTTGCATTATATTTTAAAAGAGTGCTTTGGATTTCTGCAAATGAAAGACAGGTGGTAGAACTCTGCTTGCTGCTACCATTTGCTACCCAGTTGCTGGTAGTCTTACTGATGAAGAATTCTACAAGGCTCTGCCTATGGAAAAGATGAAAATGAACATGAATATGCTGAGGAGGTCAAGGAGTTGACTTTAATGAGAATGAGAGTTTGCATGCAGGCTTTATCTCCTGTTAACATTTTTCAAATGGGCTATTTATAAAAGTTAATGATGGTTTTCCTGAAATAGTCTATGGACATAATCAAGATAATCTTTGTGTGCAGAATGAATAGTGTTTTCTAGACCAACTATAGCTACAAAGTTTTTCCCATTTATAAATGCTATTGGTCTACACATCTGCATTCAGGATTATTTGGCTGCTCCAATATGTAAGCCAGATCCTTAGAAAACTGAGCAATATAGATGATTAATCAAACTATACAGCCTCAGAAAAAATATTTCCTGTTATTCATGCAACATTACAGTTTATTAATAAAGGATTTAGGTAATACCCAAATGCTCTCTGCCATGTCTATCAAGTACTTGGCCACCAGAGAGGAATCCAGCTACCACTTCTCTGACTTACTAGATGGCATTAACTGTGTCAATGCTTCTTCTTACAAAATGTCACATCAAATTGTGCAGGATACTGTGCCTTCTAAACTGAGCAGGATCACAGGATGCTGAGTGTTCTTCCTGCTTTTCAGCAAGTACATGTATCCTTAATTTCATATACATCAGTAGTCATGGGCTTCACCGAGGACTTGTCAGAAGCTTGGAAAAATAAGCATGTGCTTAAATGCTTTGCTGATTTGGTGCTGAAGTACTTAAATCTTTGAAACACATTTCTAGACAATTTATATTAACTTCCCATGGGATAGGGAGCATTCCTATACAGTTTTAATATTGAAGATGTGTCATGTGTCTCTTGTGTTGCCCTGGAATTTATTTTGTGTAACTGCTAACCATAAACCTTTTGTATGGTGGCCTCCTGCAGTTTCTTATCAGCATGGAGCCTGCCATAATTATTTGTTTTCATTGTTTCATTTTATAGGCAGAGTGTTTATTCTAAGATATTTCAACCGGAAGCAATGCAGAAATGCTCTACAATATGTCACCAAAGCACGTATTGGCAGATTCAGTTAAGAGTCTTATGCTCATCATGCAAGAAATGCAAACTAGCCAATTCCATGTCTCTGAGATGGTGAAATAAATTATTGGAGCCTGAAAATTGGTTATGTGTCATTTGGCTCATTGCAGGCCTTTCTTTCACTGAAACTGTGTTCTGGGAATCATGTTACATTAGTATCAGATGCATGTGTGCTGTAGCTTTATGTAACACTAACTCACATTTTGACGATATGGAATCTGTCTTTGAAATTTAACATAGCTGCATATAACATGTCCATATCCCTACAGCCTTGCTGCTACAAGTGGCAGGAATATAATAGATGTGTGCAAGGGAGGTTTTTAGATTCCTTGCCTTAAGCAAAATTACTTAATGATATTCATTCAGATACAGTACAGTACAAATGGGGCACATTAAATGGCTTAAATTAGGTCAAATTGAATAATTGAATTTATTCTTTTACTTAAAAAGAGCTTAATCAGCTGAGAGTGTTGGAGTCAGAAAAAATAGTTTAATTAAATATTAATTAGAAGTTTATATTTTGAGCTTCCTTATTATCACTTGCAGTAATATTATTTATGTATCTGTTTTTCCTCATTACAGCTACTGGGCGATGATGTTCAACCATTCTCACTTGATGAAGAATTTGATTATGACAATGTAGCACTGACCCCTAAGTTCTCTGAAGCTGAGCTGAAGGCCATTGTAAAGTTGTCTGAAGAGAAAATGGGTACAGATGTCAAATCAGCACGAGCTGAAGACTGAGTCAAAGGTGTTCTGTGCAGGGCTGTTGGAATGACCTTTTTATGGGATGAATGTGGCTCCTCGTTGTACCCTTATTCAGTGTTCTTATCTGCGTGGCCAGTAAAAGGCATCTCTGAGATTTGTCATTTATTCTGTCAAGGTGCCTTGGATGCTGTACTGGCTCAGGATAGGTGTGCTGGAGTGACTCCTCTGTAGGAGCAAGACAAGCTGGTGGATTTTAGAATAGCATCGTGGCCACTCTTGCTTAGATCTGGTACTGAGTAGTGCAGAGCTGGTCCTAAAGCTGCCTTTTACCTCATTCTTTCAGTAATGCAATTAAGAGCTTTTTAACAGCTAACAGATCTGTCTATGAACTCTTTAAATGTATAGAGATACAAGAGTGAATAAATCTGGGAATGTTTTTTTTCTCTGTCTTTTGAGTTACTTCAGTTCTGCAAAAAATAAATATTCCTGTTTCCAACAAACTTTCTGTGTTGATCAAAACTGATGTGGTACAACTCCTAAAATTAAAACAACTGTAAAGTAACTGTTCAAACCACCCCTTCCACAGAGGGGAAGAAATAGGGTTCTCATCCATTAAAGGAATTGGCTGTCAGATTTTACATTTTATCACAGGAGATGGTTCCAAATAACAGCTTATAGCTTACAGTCCACATCACTGAAATACAGCGAGTGGAGCTGAGTAAAGGTCAGCTGTATGGGTGGGAGAGGAGAGTGTGCATCTCTGACACAAGGTAGTGTGTACTCCTCCTCTGAAGGGTTTAGAATCCTTTGTTTTCAGCTAACTGCAGAAGCTTTGCTGTTGAGGCTTGGTTTAACATCACAGTGCTGCAATGCATTTTTGGTGTTTTCTGGTATAACTGCATCCATGAAAGTTTACTGACCAACATTTTGTCCTTGACCTCTCTCTGTTATTTCTGAAGTGGATGATTAGCATGATAAATATGGGAAGAGTGCCTGAGCAGACTGACAGGGCAACAAACGATAGATTTGTTTAAAGACTGTGGATGAATTTTCTGTGGCCGGTTGGCTGCTTCATTGTCAGTAATTTATAAAAGCAAAGAAAGGACTTCTGATGTTCCAAAGGAGATTTTCTGGTTCAGTAATTTTGTAAGCCATAATCATGCTCCACTGAAATTTGAATAGCATGGGTTTTGAGGAATGGTATTTACCTTGATTAGGTGATATAATTTAATAAGAGTGAGATTACAAAAAAAGAGAATGAGAAAGAGCTCTCACAAAAGATACTTAAGGAGACTTTTACAAAATTACAAGTATGTTGTATGGAAAAATTGATCTTTACAGGACCTTGCTGGTAGAAGGTAATAAGAATATTTTTAATACCTACACTCAAAAATATGCCTTTGCTCTGGTTAAAATGTTTTTTTAAATGTAATGGGCTATGTAGCAGATTCTGCTGGGTTTTCTGAAACTTTTTTTTAATGTGAATTTATTTTAATTCAATAAGGTGTTTTGTTGGACCCAAGGTATTTTAAATTAAATGGTTTAGATTCAACTGGGGTTTTCCAGCAAAACCTTAAAGTTAAAAATTTCTGAACAGATCTAATTATTAATTCATCTTCCTCTGAAGGACACAGATAATGTGTATAAATCAGAAGGATAAGATGTAAGTTCTGGAAGAGCTCCATAACAAATGTGGGAGAAAGAAATGGAGAAGTGCTGTATAATGATAGCAAAGTCAGCCTTTGAAAGCCTCAGCAGAAAAATAAGGGAGATAACCTCATTAACATATGTGTGTATAGCAAAGATAAAGTAAGGAACCTTCTGTCTGAGAGACCTCTCTGTACAGAGTTTGCCATCCTGCTATTCTTTACAAAGAATCAGCCCTAATGGTGAACATTTGTGGCTTTATGAACTGGTGAATTAGGTGCTTCTTGTGTGTGGTTTTTTTAGAAAGGCTTGGGTCACACAAACTAGAGATCAGTCCTGTGGGAATCCTATTGCCAGTAGAGTCAACGAGAAAACTTGTCTAGGGGTTTACAATATTCTTCAGGCCACATCAGCTCTGGAATCTCTTAAGTGCATTTTCTATTCATTTCATTATCAATTTTTCACTGTACATTAGGGATACATGCAGCCATTCAATTCCTTCTCTCATAAGCAGATGATTCTTACCAAATGTTCAGAGTACCTACTATGCTCCATAAGTGTCATTCAGGATAGTCATTATATGGTTTCCTTTGATATAAAGAAACACTTCACTGCAGAATACCCAACAAAATTGGAACTCTTTAGTGACATTCATCTTACACAGAGAAATGGGAATAATTCACTTACATTTACACCACTCATGAGTTAGGTTTTTACTCTTTGTTAACAGGCATGAATATCACAGTGAAGATTAGGCAATATAGGCTACATTTTCTGTACAAGACATTTTATTGGCCTGCCCCTGTGGTTGTTTTTGGCTTGTACCTTTCATTTGATTACCTTTCACAGAGGAGGCATATTTTCCTCTTAGCCATTACCAGGTTGTCATTTTTAAGAACATACTTTATGTGCATGTTAAATTTTATACTTGCTCATGGAGTTAGTTACCTGGAATTGTTTTAGTGTTTGTGAGGTGGTTTGAAGTCTGAATAATATATATCTTTTCCTCCTGTAGCTTGTATTCTGTTTAATATTTAATATTTTCAGCAGGGATTGGCAAGAGACATTAATCTTTTCTATTTATGGTGTTTTCTAAACATTTTTCCTGTTTTCCGAAGGAATTACAAGCAAAACTCTCAGGAACAGGAGACTTGGAGTTCTGCTTGGGGTCGACTTAGGGGCTGCTGCAGTAGGGGAACAGCTTTCTCCCAACCACACTGACAAGGATTTTGAGCTGCAAAATCTCTGACATTGGAAGAACCCGTGGGAGGTGAGGGCTGCGTGATGCATGTCTCCAGTCCCTTTGTATTAATGACTTCATTGATGTCTAAAGAGCAGCAGAGATGGGCATCCTTATCAGTCACTGAGCTTATCTGTGTTGAGCTTGTGGCTGCCTTTGGTGTTACCAGAAGGATACCGAGTGTTGCTCTCCACAGTCTTGATGCATCCTCAGTTATGGGGAGGAACTGTTTGTTTTAGGAGCTCTTTGAGTTTTATGAGAAGTAAAATAATCCACTGGTGATGGAAACTGAGGGATTGTTTCCTTGGCTGGCTGAGGTGAAAGCTTGAGTATTGTTAATGTTCAGGGTTAATGTTCACTTCTCTGTAAAAGGAGCAGTAATTACTTGTTCAGATAATGGTTGTGGAAGAATGAGATAAAGACTGAAGAAATAAAAAGATATGCAGGCAAATCTGACTCAGATATTGTTTTGGGTATATTTCCATTAATGCACAGAGGTATCCTGGTATATACACTTGTATACACACAATGCCACTGAAGGAAAATAATTTTAGTAGAGAGACTACCCACCAGATAATTCAGAACCTTATGAAGAAGATGGCATGGAAACAAATCCTTGCTCTTATGGAAAAGACTGATCCTTTGGCCTTGATTTTCTGCTGCTATAAACTGGCAGAACTCCACTGAGGCCATTTGTATTCATATAGAGCAGACAGGAGTTTGGTGTTTACAGTCTTAGCCAAAAGAATATGGAGCCAAATCAATTCCTGATTTAACTTCACTGAATATATAGTTATGTATGTGACCCATTATCATTATGGGAAAAGATTTAAATGAAGAGCCAATGCAAATGAAATGTGAAAAAACATACCTTGCAACTGTTCAGATACTACACAGGTTCTTTGGAGTTTCTGTAGTTGTGAGTGCTTAAAACATTGCTTTATGCTTTAACAAAAATATCACATATGTTTTCAAATCCTGTGAAAATCATGAAACTTAATTACATACATAACTACTAAAGATTTTCACCACCTTTAGATTTAAAGTGTTTTTTTCCCCTCTTCATCTTGACAAGGATTGGAAGTGGACTTTGTCTTTGAATTGTTTTTAAAATATCTGGCATCCTTTGTAAAAACATACGTTTTCTTATAAAGGTAGACTGTCAGTGATGCTACTCTAAATGCAGAAGTAAAAATAGGACCAAATTCCTGGTTGCTCAGCAACTTCATTTACATCATAGTGTGGGTAAACAGACATTTGGTGTAAAAGCGTCTGCTTGGAGGGCAGGCTGGTTTATATCCTGTTGTCCTCTACCTTGAATTTTTCTTGGGAGTCCGAGCAGTAGCTGGGTCTCACCAGGGTATGAGTGTTCACAGCCCTGCGAAGAGGCTGTGAGACAATTCAGTGATCGAAGCAGCTGGAGCAGCAGCCTTGGTCTGGGGCTCCGAGCACGCTCCAGTAGAGTTTAGCCAGGTGTGGCTGTTCGCCTCGGAGTCACACCAGCCCCGTGTCACGCCAGCAGCGAAAGCGCCGCTCCTGAAGCCGTGGCAAGGGTTGGGGCCGGGATTCCTTGGGCTCGTTCCGTTCCCGGCCCGTGCTGAGCCGGCAGCTCCGTGCCCTCCTTCCCGGGCCGCGGCTCAGCGAGGCGGGGAGCCCCTGCTGGGGGTGCGGCTGGCGGCGCGGGGCATCCATTCCCAGCTCGGAGCTCCTTCCTGTGGTTTCCAGCTGTCGGTTGGCACAGCTGGCCCGGCTGCCGCAGCTGGCCCGGCTCCGCCGCACCTCCTGCCCCCTGCATCCCGCGGGAAAACCGGGCCGGCAGCTTTCTCTCCAACGGGGTTAAGCTGAAGAGCATCTCAAAAGGCGATGAGTTGGGGAGGTTGGTGATCTGTTGGAGGCGGCACCTTGCGTTTTGCTAGCAAGGCACTGCAAGCCGGCGTTGCAGGTATACGGGCTGTGAAAGACCACAAATCAGACTGAAAATGATTTTGGTGCTTGTCTGTGACAAGTTTGTAAGAAAAAAAGCAAGTGCTAAAAGGTACTGTCGTTTTTATAGACAAGCTACTTTATTTGCAATTGCAGTGCCCCACAGTTAAAATGGAAATCAATTTTAACGCCTTATGAAAATGCAGAAATATTTGTCTCATTTGCAGCACTTCCCAAAAGGGCAGATAATAAAATTCTCCTGATTTATGATCTATAATTTTATGTACTCTGTGGTATCTTCTTCAGTACATCTCTCTACATAAACATTCCAAATGAATGAGGAAAGAAAGATCTGAACAAGATTTCTGAATCTAACTTCACACTGAATTTCAGATTGTAGAAACTATAATATTCAAAATTCTCTTTGTTCTGAATATTCCCAAACTTTGGGGAAGTGGATGCTTAACTTTAAAAATCATTAACCAAACATTTCTCTAGCAACCATGTGGTGTTGATCTGGACAGAAAAAACCTAAAAAAGTAAGGCACCTGCCTATGTAATAAGAACCAGTGAAATGTGAAAATTGGCATATATGCACTTTGTATGAAAATAATAGATAAAGGGACTCTGAAGATAGTGGAATTAAATGAAAAATGTTATTTTTCTGGAGAGTGAACCATACTAAAATATTCTATTGAATTCTTGAAAGCCTTTGAATACCCAACTGAAAATTAGTGTAATCATTTTGTAATGCATGTGGATATACAACACAGTTATCTTTTGAGCTATTAAAATGAGATTAAAATTTGTGTGAGATTCTTCAGTATCTTTTGTGCCAGTGCTAACACCATAAATTAAGGCTTTAGCCTCATTCTATCATATGTTACAACAAAGTTTGTTCTTCTGTGGCTGTTGTGGTTGTTGAGGATTCTCGTGGCAGTTTCTGGAGAACAGGTGTGTACTTACAGCAAGTAAACTCTTAAGTTTTCTTGAATCTGTCTCCTTTTATGTCCAGATGTATAAAAACTTGTAAGGTGCAATATGCTGTGTATATTTTTTAGAAAAAAGCAAGTGTCATTTATGGTGTTGCTTATGCTCTGCAGAATAACATAGCAAGAGGACAAATTCTATTGATTACCTAAAGTCTTGATTCTGCCATTTAGATTTGCTGCAGATTGTACATTTGGTGTTTGAGAGGGAAATGCTGGAGTGCATTTTTCATCCTCTTTTCCTTATTTTTGATTTTGTCTTTCCTATGTCAGTTTTGCAACTAGCTTTCCAGAAGTTGACACTACATTAATCCGATGAGCTACTTTCCTGCTGGATAAAATTTTAAAGTAAAAAAAGATGGAAGGCTGGTGTGTGGGCCAGGAAGCATCAAAGCATGGTTAGCATTTCATGCTCAAGCTTAGCATTTGCAAAGCTGTCAAAACAATCAGGAAAATACAAATAATGGTCATCCTACTTATTGAATGAAAATTTAATTCCAAATTGCCTTTGTTTAAATCAGCTGCTTACACTTCATCTCCTCTGCTCACCAAGGATTCTGTTAACTAACATATTTCAAAATCCAGACTGCCAAAGATACTGACAGCTTTCATTAGCTGAACATTTCCCACCACAAAATTGTGATCCGTTTAAGGCTCTTTGTTTCGGGTTGTGACACATCGCCTGAATTCCTCAGATTTATTCCACATTCATGAACATTAGTGATGTAAACTGCACAACCCCCCAGTGGCCCAGTGGATATCCTTCTGCTGAGAGCAGGGAAAGGTAGTGGGAAGAGAGGACTTGAGGGAACTGAGCAGCCAAACATTGCTTGTGCTCCAAATGTGATGCTTGATATTTTCCTTTTAATTCTTTTGCAATGTTTGTGTGAGAAGCTTGGTTGTCAAGAGCCAGCTGAATAACACCTCCCCCACTGCACCCCCAAGCCCCCATGAATGAAGGTGCTGGCAAATAAGATAACCAAATTCAGCTGGCTCCTGTTTCAAGGGTAAAAGTATTCATTACAGGACATGTTTTACAAGGTGCTGCAACTGATACCATTTCCTAACTGATAGGATTGGGCTCTGCTCACTAATGTGCAAATGAGTGTTTATCTGGCACTGCTTGTAATTCTATGTTCCCAAAATTTAATTTTTGAAATGTATATTCTTTTGATACTTTTGACTTGCTGCCCCAGAATCAACAGATCAACATCCTTCAAAGGTGATACTAAAACAACCATGACTTTGAGTGCCCTGAACAGAAGTGATGAAATTAAGAATGAAGTAAAATTAGGTGATATAAAATTTAGTAAAAACATCATGCTGAAATTCAGATTCACTAGACTGCAAGAACTAAAGAGATGTTGATGGAGGTGATTTGCTAAGATCAGTTAAAAGAAATCTGGAAATAAATATTGGAGAATATGCTATAGGGATGGAGTAGTGCATCAGCCAGGAGCTGGATTTCATTAAATATTTTTCCTCTAAGATTAAGATACATGAGAATGAATGGTTGAGGTTTGAATAATTTTACTTGTTAAGATTGTTTTATTTTGAGTTCCAATTCCTATAATGGAAGAAAGGATGGTTCAGTTTAGTGAAGCAGGTTCAGTCTGATCGTTTTAGTTCCGGAGCATCTCTACCAGCTCTTGATTTGTACACAGGCTGGCAGCCCATTTGTGAAGCATCACTGCCAGCATTTGCAAAAATGAGCAATGATATAGTATTTAAATATTCTGCTTTTTTTTTTGAACAGTCTCATTGCATTACAATTGCACAGTAGGTAGGAGATGTCCTTTTTTTTAAATGTTCTTAAAAAGGCAACTTAGATTAGAATTTGGAAGTGGAACGTTGAATCAGAACCCCATGTCTTTGCTATGTCTATATGTAGATCTTTGGTTGATGACTGCATGGCTCAGCCTTGAGCTCTTTGCTGAAGTAAATGACATCATATTTGGTCTTACTTTGGAATAAGTGAAGTTATTTTTTTTTTCCAGAATACAAAATCTCTGTCAATCTATATTTGCAGGGCATGCTTCTTTTATTGTTTTCTCTCCTTGCCCTTATTGGTCTCAGCTTCTGCTATACAGCAATCAATATAATATAGAGTACAGAGGACAAGCTATGGCACTGCTACATTTTCAGTAGGAAAAGGGAATCTTCTCCGTACTGAAAGGTGAAGAAGCTGTTGAAACTCTCTGGCTGACCATCTGTAAATTTGAATAGATGCATGTTGAGGCAAGCTGGTACTTTTGTGTAGCATTTATTCTGCCCAAATCAGGAAGGTGCTGCTGGTTGAAATAATTCAGAGCAAAACTCAGTTCAGCCAACTTCAAAATTGTCTTTTGGTCATTACAAATTCCTTTTGATGCTCCCATCCCCCTCTAGCTCTATCAGAGTCAACACAGCAAACACATGGACACTCTCTGTCTTTTTCAGCTGGACTCTTGTATAATGCTGCCAGTTCTCTGGGACATTTCCAGGGAGCTGCAGCTCACCAAGAGACTCCCCAGAGGAGCATGGAGTTTGTATTTATTTCCTGTTCCAAAAAACCTCCATGTAATCCTACTTCACCCTGCTCTTCCCAAAGGAATGATTAGGGGAGAATACCAATATCTAGATTGATTACTACTTTTTGGTGCAACAGTGCTCAATTTTGCTTTTCAGTTCACCTTCCCCAGCCTTTCCTTTCCAGATGGAATTTGTCCTCTCGTGCCAAGTACTGAGGAAACAAAAATGTGTGTTTCTTCAAACCACCCCTATATTATTAAGATTCAGAAAGATGTTTGCTGATGTATTCAATAGGAGAGGAAACTGATTGCTACCTCACAGTAAAGTTTCTCTGTTATAAATGTTAGTTGTTTTAAGCACTCTGGAGTTTTCTGTGACCTCTAGGCATTTTTTTTTTTTTAATAATTGTTGATACAATCTCTCAGAAGAAGAGGAGAAAAGAAGTACTTTGCTGGCCTAGTTTCAGGTAAGCTCTGGTTCAAGTGGACCAATTACACATAAAAGAGCAGTAACTTTTGTAAAGCTTCATTTGAATCCCAAAGGGGAAAAATGATAGAAAATCAATTAACTTTCCACATGAAAAAATAGCTCATATTGCAAAGCTTTCTTTGCATAGTTTTCTGATTATGTTTGGAAGCAAATTACCTTGATTATACCTTTGACGGGGAGGAAAGTCTTTTAATTAATTTAATACATGCTATAGCAGTGCTAAATTGTATCATAGAACAATTAAATGGGTCTACACTGATATTTTTGCCCTGTTGAAAATGGATATTGCTCACTTAGTGAGTCATGCTCTTGCTGGGTTGACGCAATTATCCATTCATCGCAGAGCATGTGACATAAAAGTTATTAGGACCTTTTGTGTAGGAGAGAGGCTGGATGGAGTAAACAAAAAGCCCATTTCAGTGAAGAGTCAGTGAAAGTCAGAGCCTGTACGCTCACTGGGGGCTGAACCCAAACCCTCAAGCCCTAACACAGCCCCTACTTTGGGAATATTCAGGCTTCAGATGTATTTTCTAGGGTTCTTGGGCTGAAAAGAGGAGTGGTATTGATTGTCTGTTAGTCACGTGTTAGAGCTCATGTGCAGCTAAGAATAACTGATAGCAAATTTGTAGTAGCATCTAGAGTAGCTGCTGCACTAGCTGCTTCTGAAACCAATTTTTGCCTCAAGCTGAAAACGATTACATTTGTTGTGTTTGCTGAGAACAGGATTTTTAAATGACAATTTAAATTTAAATGTTCTAAATATAACAAGAAAAACAGTTGATTTTTTTTTTGCAAATCATGCATGTTCTTATAATGTTACATTATGTTGTTGAAAAAAAATAACATGAGGAATCTTCTTGATATGTCTGTTTGATATTGGACATGTTCTTGTCTTGCTAAACTAGTACAGCTGGGTCACATCACTTTCCTTGTTGGATCTTGTCTGCTGGAAATGTATTTGCCTGCATCCTGCTTTTCATGCTGGAGTGGGTTAGGTTTTTTCTAGAGAGCTGTAGAATCAAATATCCAAGAATTAAGTAATAAAGGAAAGACTCCTTCAACAGAGACTGTCTCATGAATGAACTCATAACCGTCTAACCTCAGACAAGATATTATCACAGATTTTTCTAATGTCTCAAGGCCATAAACAATGAAAAATAAATAGCTGTACAAAAGAAGAACAGTACTCTCCTTGCATGCTCTCGGATCTTTCTGGGTTCTTAGAAAAAGCCCAGCTGATGAGGGATTTGTTTATAGAAGGAAGCTAGTAACTATGGTTATGGAAAGACCTGAGATGGGATAGGAAGCTTTCTAGCAGCAGTGTGAAGGAGAATCTGTACTAGAAATGAATTTCAGACTTGAAAAACTGTGGCTGTGAGCACTGTACCACAGGACTGGTAAATTCTGAGTTACTGTGTTCTGCATTATTTAGACATTTGATTTGATTTAATTTAATTAGAAGCCTTCAATTTCATAATTAACATTTTGAATTGTGACGTAATTGGGCTGGAAAACAACAGTAATCAAGGAGTGCTGTGAGATGTACTTTCTAGTCTTGTGTACCAATAAAAATATTAAGTGTTGACCAGAATGGCAAAGCCAGGAACCAGAATAGCTGCATGACATTCCTGGCGTTAGGTAGAGAGGTGCAGTTTGTGTCAGTTGATTCAGTAGACATTCACTTCCTCCAGGATACATTTCAAATTTGCTTGTGGCTCACTGAGGGTGTCCGTAGAGTGGAAAGGCCAGCTCAGTACCTGCTCCTTCCTGGTTCCAGCAGGTTTGCTGCCTGTCTTCTGGGCCAGCTGAGGACTGTAGCTTCAGTGGCCTTGACCATGGTGGTCAGGCTGAATTGACTGTGTGTGGTCAGTATCCTGCTGGTGCAATCACATATTTACTTTTTCCAGCTGTGGCATGAATGGTTCATTGTAGCCCTCCACCTCCTCGTCAAGTGAGATTATGAAACAACAAAAATCTTCTTTGTTATTTAAATTTGCCTTTCCTACCATGGAAGACACCATGTATTTATGTGCTTCTTCAGTTCTCCCAAGTGAAAAAGATCAAAAACATAGCATACCTTCACTTTACTGCAGCTTGCTTCCACTAAGGTTCTTTGTTTAATATTAAGCCTTTTTCATCAAGAGGAAAAAAAATACCTTCTAGCCTTGTTGAAAGGCAAAGATAGATTATTTGTGAATTCTATTAGTGCTGAGATCAGCATCAGACTTATTCAAGATCTAGCCCCTCTGAAAAAGAGCAAGGTTGTGTCAAAGGTGATTGAAAATGTCACTGATCCTGAAAGGCAATCATGTATGGCTAATCATTCCCAGTGTAACTGGAATGTGATTTTCATTGGATTACTCTAGGAAAGATGCTGCTTGGCAGTTTCAGCAAAAATGTTAAAGAACTACGGTATTTTTAGGAAAACCACTCCCTCCTGATCTATTTCAGTTCTTGAATTTTCCACTTAAGCCTGGGATCATTAATTCCTAATGCAATTCGTGTGCCCCATGAGAACAACAGACCAATAGGAGCCTCCCAAGTGTGCTGCCTGCTGGCTGACCCAGTAAAGTGACTGGTGGCCAAAAGGCAATGCTCCAGACGTAGTTTCCTGGTGCCTAAATCCACAGTAAAACAGAAATTTTTGTTGGGGAGAAATTACTTACTTACCCTTATTTTTTCCCATTTTCTCTAAAATAACGCAGAAAGGAGGGTATATGTACTGACTCCATGAAAGCATTTCTCGGTGCAGAGCACACGGTGGCAATGTTGCACCGCTCCTGAGCAGCTCTCGTGTGGCACTTACCCAACCCATATTAATTTACTGTGCAATAAATAGATAGATGCAGCAGAATGCTGCTATACCCAGGGAATATTATACTTGTACATGGTAGCACTGATTGTGTTTTCTGGTAAAATAAAGAGTAAGGTATAGGAAAAATAATTTTTCTTCCTTTTTTTTTACCACTTTTGTATTATTTGCATCCATCCTAGGCACAGAGATACAGTTTAAGTTTTGCAGAAGTAATGTAGCTGGTATTGGAAAAAGATATGACAATTTAGTTTCATTCCATAAACCAAGTACACCTGTCTTAGAGGAGCACTTAGGATAATAAAACCCTCTACCCATCACGCACACAGAGAAATCAGAAACGGAAGGTTTCTCGCTTTTAAAAGAAGGCTTTGCTATTTAAACAAGCTGGCAATGAACTCTTTCTTTGAAAAAAACATCTCTAGCTTAAATATAAGCTTTCCTAAATGTCTTCAAAAGTGGAAGGGAACTTTTCCTTAGGTGGAGAAATTCCAGGCACATGTGAGTTCCTGGGTTCAGTGGCCGTGGATGGCTCTTGGCACAAACCCCTGAGAGCCTGTGTGGTTTGGCTGAACTCTTCAGTGATCACTGCAGCAAAGCAGCCAAGGATTCATGTACCTCTGGCTTTCCTCCCTGTTCAGCCTGACAGGAGGGCCCTTCAGAGGCAGACCGAGCAGGGGAGTACTTGCATTACAAAGGCAGCCCTGCTGACTCTTTCAGGTCTCTGGGGCTGTTGTCTTTCATATTTGTCCTGCTTTTGGTGTGCTATTGCAGCTCTAGCAACTCAGTTCCCAAGCCACAGTCTTCCCTGGTGTTCCTCTGCTTTTAATGATCTCTGTGCCCTGCAAGACAAATCTTTCACTGTGCCTGTCATGGCTAATCTGATTTCCATTCCACCAACACAAGACGAATGAGGTTTTTTTTTCCTTCTGTTTTTTTGGCTTTTTAGATTGAGGCATGGTATCAGCCACTGCCTGGTTATTCTAATTCTCCTTAAAGAGTCTGGATTCAACTCTAGATCTTGATGGCAGGAGCAGTGAAGTCAGCAGGTATCCCCAGACTATGTCCACACTGCTTTCTTTCTCTTGGAGTGGGAGAGGCCAAAGGGAAAAACAGGTTACTTCAGCTAACAAACAATATCCTGCTTTGTTCCCTTCTCCTAATTCTATCAGATACAACTGTAAAATAAAATATGAAAAAGCAAATGTCAAAGTGTGGGAGCAAGCACTCAGAGTAAGCCACACTCAACCAACTGCTTAGATTGAATTCACGAGAGACAAGTGCTCTCAAACTTGTGGGTTTGGTAGAGTTTTGTGAGCAACACATATTCACAAAGACCAACAAAATCTAAATATTAGGAATAATAAAAGTATTTGTATCATGTTGCTGTTAAGGTTACTGTAAATAAAAGCCATCTAGAACCACTGAAAATATGTTGAAGTAATTGATATAGCAATAGCAGAGAAAATAGTGATGGTTATTTATTCACAAGAGAGATAGCTTAATTGGTAGTGGAAAAATTAGAGTGGAAACTGGCCAACAACAATCCAATCAGGATTTTGGTATGTGTTGCCTCTCCCTGCATCCAAAAACCAAGATGGAGGCCTTTAGAAATGTATTGAGGGAGGAAACTTAAGTGCCATACAACTATTTTTCAGATGTGTAACATAGCCCATATGTTATGATCCTGATTTCTACTGTCAATATTTTTTAGAAAGAGAAATAAATAAGAAGAAACGGCCATGGTAATGAATTTTCGCAAAATGTGTCATCCTTGAGTGATTCAACTGGAACTGTAAAGGTCCCAATTCAATCTGTGCACATGAAGCAGACCTGCTGCCTGTGCCACTGACTCTCTGAGCCAGACTGACACAGTTCCTAATCTTTCAATCCCCTTACCCACCCTCTATGTGTTGCTGGTGAAGCTTCTTGCAGCTGGCCATGTTCCCTGTCTCAGAAAGGCTATGATAGCTCCCATACCCAGTGCTCATTATATTTCATTTCATTTCTCCCTATTCAGCCTCTGCCAAGTCCCCACTTGCCCAACACCTGTCAGTAGTGTGTCAGGGTTGTACTACTTTGTGTGATTCTCTGTGCTCTTTGCTTTACAGCCCACACTGCTGGAGATTAACAATGCAGTGAAATTTCATTAGGAGCCCTTGGCCCAGCTGCCTGCAGTTGCAAAGAAATGCACCATCCTGTTTCCCTCAGAGATTTAGTTTACCTTCATCTTTCTGTTTTGGTTTTAAATCAAATTTGAAAATGACAGAAACAAGCTCAGATACTACTAGTAAGAATATGATGAATTCCTTTTGTAAAAATTATCATCTGTGAAGTGCAGACAAATAGCTAAGCTAAACATCTGTAATTTAGAAAGAAGGGTATTAAGATCCTTTAAAAAAATCTTGCTGGCTTTTTCTCATTTTCTCACACATAAGTAAAATATCTGTTTGCTAATCTGAAACAAGTGCTAAAAGCCCAAGCATTTGCCAGTTGGTCTAAAAAAATTGTGCTTTTGCCACTTTGTATTAATGGCAGGGTGATCTTCTGCAGCATCTTCTGCCAATCTTTTTTAAAAGCCAGTACAAGTGTCACTTTTACAGTCGAGGCCTTAAGTCCCTGGGAGTCTCAGCAAGGCTTCATTGGTGTGCAGATTTATTTCCACTGAGCAGCCAGAAGTATTTCAGCAAGGGAAACATGCTGAAGAGAAATGCAGTAGCTCTAGATAGTAAAGGCAGATACTGTAGACTACTGACTGAGGGCTAGAAAGTTACAGAGATTGTGATATTTAATGCTCATCACTAGTTCAGAGATGATACATCTTTACTCTCCTACCCTGATAATATTTTACTTAGTCAATGTTTGATGATAACAAGCAACAAACTCCGTAGTACATCATATATTTTCTCTTCTGCAGGAGCAGCACATGGAAAAAGTGTGAAAATTATATTTACATGTTGAAATAACAGCCCTACTTCCATGAAGTGCATCATAGAAGGGATTTATTGTGTGAGTTTCAGATGTAATTGGAGGCAAAACCACAGAGTAGTTCAGACAGGACCACGGAAATACAATTGTCCAGCCTGCCCAGCAGCTTAAACCCAGTTTGTCCTCATAGGAAGTGACACAGAGGAGAAAATGGTTAGTGGAGACAATGGCTCTGCTATCCTGGTTATCTCACTTTATTCTTCTCTACTACCCTGCAATCACTGGGCAATCTGTTTTGTAGCAAACACCATTTGAGATTGCATTGTCTTTGGGGAACTTGGTTTTCATGTTTTATTACTTCTTGTTGGAAGCTACTTGTTTTGGGTGGTCTAGGCATCTGCTGCAGTATAAGAGAGCTGCAAGATGCTTAAAGTATATTCCAATATTTTCCTTACTGTTCTATGACAGATGTTTTGTCCAGTCATATTAACCTATTATCTTGAAAATAAGTTCCTGTTAAAGAAAATGCAGACCTAATTTCGCCCCCCCTTACTTCAAAAATCTGTTCTTGTGCACTGTTGAGGTCAGAGCAGTGAACCAAGCCATAGCATGTAGTAATTTTTACCTCTTCCATGAAGGTATTATCTTTCTGTTTACAGTCATATAATATTTCCCAAATTGAAAATTTATTAAAAATCCTTACTGCTCAGCTTGTGACTCAATCTGTTTTGTTTCTTGCTGTTCTGGGATTAAGTGCATCTGATTCATTTTACTGGGTTCACTGGGGGTTTGTTTCTTCCCCAGAAGCCATTATTTTGAGATTCTCAGTTCCAGGAGCAATCATGCTTTTGCCCTCATGTTCAACATTGTTGTTGCTACTGAAAAAAAAAAGATTAGGTTTTACTTTGTGGGCTACAAACCCAGTATTTTTATCTCCCTGCCAAATTCCTTGCCTACTACATGATGATCCCATTTTTTCTTTAATTAATATTTGTGATACAAAAGAATGTGTCTGATAGTGAAATTTACTGGTATCAATGCCAGGGAGTGCTTCAAATGTAGAAAAGGGCCAGAACACCACTCAGAGGACAATGTTTTCCCTGGAAAATAGAATCATCATGGATTAGATGAATTTCAGAAATATAGAAGGAAAGGAAATTCACATGAGGAGGGATTTGCCAGTAACCAGCTCTCCTGGGGATTCACCAGACTTCTGTCAAGAATGGGGACTTTGACATTATCAACATAACAGAAATTCAGCCCAGCTTGAAGTCAAGTCTTCTATCCTGTCCCTTTAAAATGTAGGCTTCCTTAACAAATAACATATTGGACAATAACAAAGAAGTAATGTATTTTTCTCCATGATAATATAAAAAACACTTCTCTGTTAATTCAATTTATTAATGTCTTGTGTCTTTGCAATAGAAGATTTTTGCCATTCCAAACATTTGAAAAACAGAAAGAAAAGTCTATTGTCTAAGTTTTTGTATTCTTTAAATATTATCTCTGAAGGCACATGCATTTGCTTGAAAATAATTGCAAATGGCATAACTCTGATTTAAGCCCATGTGTCACCTGAATTTCAGGCATAGGGGCTCTTAAGTTACTGGTAAACTCCAGCCTAGAAATATTCTGGACTTTTCAGTTCTGAAAACATATTTCATAAACAGCATTTCCCTTCTAGCCTGCAGCAACAAGGTCTGACATTTATATATTGCTCCACGCATATCACATAATATTATTAGATTCTTGATGATTAACCGAAATAATTGACTTCTGAGATAAAAAGAATTTTATGTGGGAGAATCCACAGAATCAAACAAAGTTTTAATTGTATCCCAAAACTGAACCAAGAAAGGGAGGAAAGAGATCTTTGCTGAGGACAGGCATTCCTTCAGGAAGGCAGGTGTAAGAAAAGCCATTGGATCAATACTGGTGAGAAGCAAGGGCATGCCAAATTTATCCCACACCTTGGCAGTGTGTCAGATCAATGTATCACAGAGAATGCAGGAAAATACAGAGCAGACATCAAGGAGGTCACAGCAGGTAAGTAGCATTGTCCAACCTGGGAAGAGGTCTTCTGTCCCTAGGAAGGACTGACTCCTTATTTTTTGGACTAGACTTTCACTGCTCAGGTATTAAACTTTGCACTATCACTCTGTACTACATCAGACAATACATCTTAATATATCTGCCTTGCAGATGCATTACTGGTACTACAAGAAAAAAAAAGGCTGGAAAATATACAGTAGATGTGAATAACATCATCAAATTTGCATCCAAAACTGCTGATCTCCCATGACATTCTTTTACTACCTAACATGTTGAACGGGTTTTTGTTACTGTTGCTAAAACCTGATTCCACAATGAAAGCTTTGAGCACCCCTAGCAAACACCTCTAACTTGCTTTGAAACCACCTGAGCATCTCTGGGCTCACAAATGCAGATTTCTACAAGAGCTATATTCATTCTATGTTTTTGTGGGAATTCAACACAATAGGAAACAGAAACAGCAACCTTCAGACAGTGGTGCAAGTATAGCACACAAGAAATCAGACAGGAGGGCAGCCATTTGAACGTTAAGAGTATTTTAGATCCTATTGCAGCTATGATGAGAAGAAAAGGCTTTTGTTGGTGTCTGGAAGACATGGCTTTGCTTGCAGCTATTGCCTTTTACCACTGTATGCCTGAATAAAAGAGTGTCAGGATGAGTGCAATTTTCTTGTTTGCTTGATGATGGAAAGGCTTCAAATTAGCCAGAAAATAACTTTTGTTGAATAATTTAATTTTCTCCCTGGAACATGGTGTGATTCTATAAAACTTACCTTCCTGATGAGGACAAACCCTGAGATGCCACAACTCCAGAGGGATGATTAGTGAGGCTGGGGTGAGTTGTATCCAGGGAGTGGTGTGCTGTGCCTCTGGTTTGAAGGGTAGGAAAAGTCTGTCTGACTTTCCCCTCTGCATATATTGAGAGTCCCTTCTTTTGTTTCATATTGCTGCTGCGGTTTGCGGGGAGTGGCAGACACTGTGTGAACCCCCAGCTAGTTAGTTTTTCAACTACAGAACTAACTTCAGCAAAGAGAGATAAATAAGAACACTTCAAAACCTAAAGAAACCTGTTGTTCTTCTGGTAATAAAAGAAAACTGAACAAAGGAAGGAATAAGACAGGGAAGATTAAGTGACTCCTTATCTCATAGCACAGTGACATTTTCTTATCCTTCTTAGAATTCGTGACCAGCTCTAGGAGCTGTGTTAGTAAACTTATGTATTAAAATTCCAACTACTTGCTGAACTTTAAAATATTTTCCCTAATGCCCATAAGATTGAAAAGAAATCTTCATTATTTCTGTATTTGTGAATGGCTTCCTTCTGTCAATGTTATTTTGTGAGGCAGCAGTAGCGGAGGCATTGCTTTACCTTTATTTATAGTGTTGGAAATACAGAGTTATACATACTACAAAGTAAGCAATAATTTATGACAAGGTGTGCAGTATGCAAAATGTCATGTAGTTTGTAGAGATTAATGCATGAGCCAAGTGCAAATACATTAACTTAACCAACTATCTGGAAAGCAAGCTTAATGAAAGAGGGAAATGAATGCAAAATATGAAGAAAAAGGCATTGTAGTGACAGAAAACACCATATAGCATATGTATTTAATATAGGGACCTCTGTGAAGTGATAGCTCATCTCTGAGTCAAGTGCACATATACTTGTCATGGTAGGGACAGTTGTATAAATCAGAACAGGCCACTTATGCTTGACAATCAAAAACAGTACGGGAGGCTGAGTTCAGCAAATCAGTCTGTTCCTGTGTTAAGGGTGTTGCACATCAAAGTATAGTATTTCAAAGTGAATTCCTACTACATTTTAAATCAAGTGTCCATGTCTCAATCTGCTAAGTCCCATTTCTGCAATGCAGATAGAAAAGGTAAAGCAACTCAGTGTCTTTGTGCATTCCTAATGAATTGCTGCATGTTGTGGTCTTTGGGAAAGCCATCCTTATCCTCCCAGGCACACACATAAAACCATGACCACAAATTTTTTCAATGTTTATCTGTGGTCCATCCCCAAGTCAGCTTCAGAAGAGTGTAGGCTTCTTGATTACACTCTAAGCCTGTTGGGTTTTCTGTGCCAACACCAGAATTTACACTGTAAAGCTGCTGACCTTCAAGCCAGGTGTTTTCTCTGAAGTCCTCTGTGTTCACACTGCTTGCCTTACTGTTGGCTGTGATTGGCACACACGAATTTCAGCCTGTGCAGACACTAGTAGCCTTAGGCTTAATGGAGGCCATCACAATCCCAAGAAATTCCACCATCAGAACATGGACCTGCCATCTTACTTTCTCTTCCTAGAGTGCCTGACTTTGTCCCCAAGAATTCTGTCTTCAAGTGCTACATCTTGTTAGGCTGCAGAAGAAGCTAGTCTGTAATTTCTTGTGATTGCAGCCCCACAACATGCAGACTTTTATGTGTGAGCAGCAAAGGCGTGAAAGAAAGTGGCTTGAAGACACAGGTTTAGAGGGAAGGATCCGTTCTGGTTGGTCCCCTCCTTCTGTCCTAGAAGCTGTGGCAGTCCTGCCCCGTGTGCACTGCAGACTCTGCTGCTACGGATTCTGAAGCTCATTACAAACTGCCATGGGTGATAAAGGTGACTAGATATGTATTTATTCCTGCAGAGTGGGCTACATTGTGAAATTTAAGAGTGCCTCAATATATAGAAAGTCCAAGAAGATGATTGAATGGGCCTTTCTAGCTTCATGGATTTCTGTCTGTAGATATATAACCATTAGGATCCTGCTTTCTGTAGGCTGCACCATTAAATTTATGGGACTTGGCAGTCTGCAGAGGTAGCTGCCATTCCGTGAGACAGAACATATGCTGTCTGCTACACTGAAATGCACACTACATTGTTCTGAAAGTCGGTAGTTCATATGAGTCTAAAATAACTCATATGTTGAAAACATACTGTGATTTTAGGGGCAAGGAAAAATATAATGCAGCCTTGTTTGGCTTAACTTCTCTCCATTTGAATTTGGAGCAGAAATCATCAAACGGTAACTGGAGGAAGTGATGAGAAGTCAAGAAATGATTCCTCAGAGGGGCTTTGCTTTTAGTTTTATTTCAACAGTTTCTATTTAGAGTTAAATCTTAGCCATTCAAATACAGGCTCTCTTGTCAGATAATATTCTCAAAAACCCCTTATGGAAAGACTACCACAATGGCTGTGATAAAATTAAGATGTTCTTAACTTGGATATGCAAAAATAAAAGTATTAAATCTCACTAATCACTTAGACAGTGATTGTTCATGTTTCAGGAAACAATATGGTTTTTAAAATTTTGTAGGCATAATTTAAAAAAAACAGCAAGAAATAGAAATGTTTTCTATCTTAATTCCTTATGCCAACTGACAATTGCTAGGACTAATGGCAACAGGAACTATTTTCCATGTGACTAGCAGAAAACTAAGTGCTATATATGGAATAGGAGTGTATTATATGCTGGAAATTCTATATTTTTAGCAAAACATGCCTTGGAAACCATTAACTAAAATGATGTATTTCTTAGTCAATAAAAATGTGTGTGGTCTACTTTTTAATTAGCTTATTCATAATTTCCCTAGATAATTTCTTGGTTAATATGATAAGGAAAAAAAAGAAGATATTCCAGTTCTTTTTTAATCCTTTCATAGCACATGTCTATAGCATGCATTGAAAAATACATGAAAAAAAGCCATGTCTTCTGTTCTATCTTTGTTTTGGGGACTTAGATAACATTGGTAAGGAGCAACAGTAGCTGCTAAATTGGCTTGCATGTGGATGAACCAAAGTCACCTTGGCTAATGTCAAACACTGGGTCTGAAGTTTATAACCAGCTCCTTTTTGGACTCAAGATTCAGGCAAGTCCCTTCAGTCAAAGTCATTTATGAACTATTTTTTCTCTCCTCACTAATTAAAGAATTCTATATATCCTGCACTCACAGCTTTCACTAAGTTAACATATCTCAAAAGTTTTTGTGCATATTAGAGAAAAAGGTCATATTCCTCTTAAATGCACTCTGAAGGCTACTTTTTGTAGGCTACCTCACTGTTAGAAAATTCATTAATTGGCTTTTTCCTAACAATGCATTCTCTCTTGCCTTTTATTGTGTACGGTGACTGTTTCAATTGTATCTAATCATAATTTTCAAGCATTGTTCAAGCCACAAGGGAGAAACTGTACTGACAATAGTGCTAAGCGTTTCGCGCTTCTGGCAATCTGGAGAGATTTGATGGTTCATTTCTTTTCCCCACAGTAACCTCATGATATCCATGCTGCCTGATAGTTCTATAAAGAAGAACATCCAAAAGTACCTGCTTTTTAACTTTAAGTTGAGGCTGTTTACCTCATTATTTCCTTTTGCATCCTTCTCCTTGGAGTAACTCTTAACCTATCTTTAAACTCCTTTCAGTTGTTATTGTGTACACTTAGAAGGCTCTTTGAGGAATCTGGGAATGGTGTATAAAGGGACCTGAGTCATATATATTTATGGATTAAAATCCATGATGTATCTTTTATTAATTTATGCCTCTTGATGTTCTGTTTGTTCAGTTTTGTCAAACAAACACAATATGCTGAATCCTGCCATTTTTAATTAAGCTGCATCCTTACATTTGCTATGCTTTTCCTTGGGGTTTGGCTCAAGGGCTGTCCCAGAATGGGAATGCTGCTCAGCTGGAGATGCTGTGCTCCTGTCTCAGGAGGCAGTGGAGGAGCAGCTGGGGCCAGGCTGCCCTGTGTAGGGCACTAAACCTAACACTGGGCTTTGGTGGGGCAGAAGGAGGAGAAAGGAGGCTTGAAGGAGGAGGAGGACTCAAAGGAAGGACTGGGGCCTCACTCTACAGTGAGACACTCCTCCAATGTCTTGCTCCAAATCATAGTGATGGAACCACTCAGTCCTCCCGGGGAGGACAGATCCCCCTGTAACCACTTGGGCAAGGTTTGCTGAAGGGACCCCATTCTACTTTGCTTGGGTGGCTTTCAGTTTTCCTAGTGCCTCATGAACACCCAAAAGCCTCATATGCATCCTCAGGGAGTGTTTCCTTAGCTCTCCCCTGGCCCACAGGTGAGTTAGGGGGAGGAGAGCCATCTGGATCAAATAGCACCTCCTCATAATATGGCCACAGGGACATACTAACGAGCCCAGCTGTGTATGAAATCTGTATCTGCATTAATGAGTTAAGACAGGGCTTAACAAGTGCAATTTAAGGACCCATTAGGCATTTCTACTTGGTAAATTTTGGAAGAGCCTCTGGGTTTGGTTATATAGTTACAATTTTTGCTTTTGATATCCTTTTGCTTCTTACATGATTTGTGAAATTAGATGTCATTCATAGAGGTGACATTAACAATGAGGAAAAAGGCTAGTTTCTTTTATCTTCTGCTCAGTAAATGCATGGTGATTTTTTCAGATTTAATCAACCAATAATTGATTTAGCTAAACGAGTTCTGCTAGTTTTCCGATGTATAAATTTTTGATCTTATTATGTTTAACTATATCCATCATAAACTGAATCATCATCTGCAATTACATCTTTGCACTCTAGACCTCCATAGTATTTATACCACTATTTGTGGTTCATGTGAATTTTGATATGTGTTGTCCACTAGTTCTTTCTGTTTCTTGAGGAATGATAGCGAAAAATACAGGAAGAGAACTTTATTTCAAGAACTTTTATTTCAATTATCTGTCTTTTGTCTGCTTTAGAAAGGAAAACTGCTTTGGGTAAATATTTTATTACTTGATCCCTTCGATTCCTATAAAATCAGTCTATAAGAGATAACTATATACCTCAGTCCTTTTTGTTTCTGTTCAAATATATCCAGGGTACCAATACTATCTCTATTCCTTTCACTTAGGTTCAGAACTTTTCTTTCATGTCATTTATCTTATAGCCAGAAATTGAGCCATATTCCTTTATTATTTTGAATAGTTTTCATATTGATTTTGAGGGGATTGAAATATCCTATAAAGCAGCATCCACATGAAAAGAAAATTTTATGAATGACATTTCCGAGTTTTACTGCCCTTGTTTTTTCTTCCTCTCTCTTAGACTATCAGTGGTTCTGCTGACATGATAAAAGGTGCCAATAGAATATCCCACTGTGGATAGGGCTCTGCATAAATAACTGGGCCGTATGTGAAATGTCCCTGCTCTTCCTTTCATCATCCTCCTTCCCTCCAAACAAAAAACTATGGAGCAAAACATAGGGAATGCTGGGAGTTATGTTTTTGAAAGACAGTAGGGATAATAGGGGGAATTAGGTTTTCCATATGGATGAGGCATAAGGTGTATAGGAAGGAGGTGACCTTCTCTACAATCTCCAAATTGGAGAAAGAAAGTCAAAGCCAGAGGGGAGAAATCTTAATCTCAGAAGATCCCCTGGGAAAGTTATTTTGTGTTTATGCTGCACAAGCGGGTGGTAAAGCGTGTTAATTCACCACTCTTGTTTGTCACAGGATTCTTTCCTGTTTTTGGACTGAAGCCAGCTCTGCAACTAGCTAAAAATTTGCACCCTTTCAAGGACACTAAAAAAACAAATATGGAGGTTTTGTGATTTTCAAAAAGGGCTCACAGCCTGCAGAAAATCTATGATTTCAGTGTAATATATATCTCTATATTTCTTTCTCCTTCCAAATGTTACAGAAACCACTGCAAAATCTTTTGGACTCAAAAAGAAATCAGGCAGCCATGGATAAGGATGCAGAGTTTGGGTCAAGTAGGTATCAGGACATCTGGCTTCTTACATGTTTTATAATACTTTATGGTACAATATTCTTTCATGTAAGGTGCAAAGGAAATGCTTGTGACATGACTTTTGAATGCTATGATGTTTCACAGTGTATCACAATTGCTGAGAAACTTCTGGCTAAATAATAAAGACCTTAGAATTTTTCATATCATGTCTCCTGCATAATGGTTTATCTGGTAGAACAGATGGATGTATAAATCATGAACAGAAATGGAAACCACTAGAATTATATGCTCACTAGGCTACTGATGAGATGCCCCAGTCCCTTAATCATCTTTGTTGCCCTCCACTGCACGCAGGAGCTCCTTGTCCTGAGGAGCCCAGAACGGGACACAGCACTGCAGATGTGCCTCACCCACCAGGGCTGAGCAGAGGGGCAGGATCATTTCCCTTGATCTGCTGGCAGTGCTCTCCTAAGGCACGCCAGGATCCTGTTTGCCTTCTTGGCCACTGCTGGTCATGGACAGCTTGTTGTCCACCAGGACCCCCAGGTCCTTCTCCACAGAGCTGCTTCCCAAGAGCTCAGCCCCCAGCCTTGTGCTGGTGCAGGGGGTTATTCGTCCATTCCTCCCCAGGAGCAGGACCCTGCACGTGCCTTTGTTAAATTTCAGATGTTTTTTCTCTGTACATGGATCATTAGCAACACTGTTTATCAGACACACTCTTTTAGATGCAGTGGTGGCAGCCTATGTTGAAGAGCCCACTTCTCACTCACAGACTACTTGGAGTAAAACTTATTTCAAAAGAAAAAGCCTGGACTGGGCTGCATGGGCTGCATACACAGTAACACACTCATCAATTGAGTGCCAGTCTACCATTTTAGAAAACATAGAGTCTCATGCATTAATTACATTTGAGTGAAAGATGGGGTATTGGATTTTACTACTCAGAGGTGGTTTGTCTCTCAGATTATTTAGCAATTGTAACAGCCTTCTAGTAAAGATTTAGGTACTTAGAAAGGTATACTGTGTAAGCCAGGTTTGTCATTGTACTGTGGGGAAGNNNAGGAGAGAAGAGAAAAAAACAGGGGGAGGAAAGGATAAAGGATACTTGTCAGCTATTCTTTTAGTCATTCTCTCAGATCCAGCTCAAACTTAGAAAGAAGGGAATATTCACAAAAATGGGACTTTTGCTAATTGTAGTTATGGGCACAAAACTGAATTGGAAGGACTGAAATTCAGTCCTTTTCCTTTCTGGAAAATAGTTACATTTGACATAGTCCAATGAAAGGCACAGTGATGTAAGGACAGATGGGTGTGAAGGCTGTGACAGAGTTGGTGGGTGGGTAGAGCAGATGGAGGGCTTCAGCAAAGAGTGTCACTGGGAAATGTCACTGAGGGGTAGGGTTAGAATGGAAACACAATGTGCACAAAAACCAAACATGTGGGGTTTTGTGGTTTTGTCATCCAGTTTCCAGCTGATAAATTATATTTTGCACTCCTGCCCATCTCACTGTCCTGCCAAGGCCATCATTGTCCAGTGTAAGTGTATGAAAATAAGTACTGTATGGTCTCTCTGATTCACACTCAACCCACTGACAGGACTGGGACTGATTAATTATTTCCACAGATTTTATCTGAAATCACAGAATAGTCTGAGTTTGAAGGGACCCACTAGAATCATCAGGTCCAGCTTTTAGATATGGGGATCAAAGCCCGTTGTTTATTAGCAGCATGCTTTAATCAGCTGAATTAATCTCAGTGGCTAAATGTTTAGCTCCCTGACTCCAAAGGGAGCTCCTCATAGGGGGAGCAGCTGGGGGAGCTGAGGTTTTTTAGCTTGGAGAAAAGGAGGCTCAGGGATTATTTGAAAAGAGGTGGTAGCCATGCAGGGGTCAGTCCCTTTTCTCAAATAATAAGTAGTAGAACAAGAGGAAATGGCTTCAGGTTGCATGAGGGTAGCTTTAGAATAGCTATAAGGAAAAAATTCTTCACTGAAAGGGTGATCAGGCATTGGAACAGGCTTCTGAGGGAAGTGTTGAGTCATCATCCCTGGGGATATATAGATGTGGCACTTAAGGACATAGTTTAGAGTTTAGGAACTGGTAGTGCTGCATAAATGGTTGGACTTGATGATCTTCAATGATTCTATGATCAAAATGATTCCATGAATGTGCCACACCAGCACCTGTCAAGTAAGCTTGGGAAATGAGAGTGAAGCCCTTGTGTGGGCTGAAGAGTGTGACACCCTGTGTTGCCTTGGAAGCCACACTGAAGCCAAAAAGCAGATGGGGAGTGAAATCCCACTGCCCATTCCTCTGTGATCTGGCTCTGCAGGAATGAAACCCTCTGAGGAGCATGGCAGCCTTTGTGCTGGCACCTTCTTTGTACTGTGACGTGTGCCGAGGTACAGCCAAACAGGCAAAAACATTGCCAGCCTACCAAGAGCTACTCTGAGGGGGAACCTATGACCTACTTCTCTAAAGGCATCTGTTCTCTTTCTGGCAGGAAGAACAGATTATTCTATATTTAATAGCAACACACAGAGAAAGTGTAGCTGTGNAAGGAAGGAAGGAAGGAAGGAAGGAAGGAAGGAAGGAAGGAAGGAAGGAAGGAAGGAAATTTGCAATGGAAAATCATTAGATCTGTCAGACCTTTTCAGAGAGCAGGGAAGTTTCATGCTTTTGAACCTAATGTTAGAGACTTGTCTTCATAAATTAGTCCCCCTTTAGTACTGCCTGAATCTATGCACATAATAAACCCAGGCTTTGCTTCAGATAACAAAGTCTCTACATGGCACAAGGAACAACCCTAAGGTGGTGGCTGAGTCTGTTTGTGGATGATCTGAGGGGAGGATTGGAAATGGTCCCTCAAAACGAGCAATGGGTTGTGACAATGATTAATGGCCTGGGAAATCAGAAAATCAAGCATTCTTCTGTGTTTGCCTCCCGGTGATGAAGCATTCAAAGTTAGGAGCTATGTCAACACAAAACCCTCTTGGCTTTCTACATAGCTTGCCTTTCTCAAAAGTGGCAGTATGAGAGATGAAGCTGAGTAGTCTGAATGGGCCTGTGGAGGCTGTCCAGACATTCTGGATGCCATGGTGTAACTTGACTTTCCTCCCTACACTGTAAATTGCAATCCCTAAATCTGCTGAGGAGGTGCTTGAATATTACGAGCAAAGGTGAGACAATAAATGGAAAGAAGAGGTGGACTCTACACGTGCCATCAACAAATCTTGGCTGTGACTGGAAGCACCTATAAAATCTAGAATCCTAATAGTTCTTTAACAGATAGGAGAGAAAAAAAATCCCCTTCAATAGCGTTGAGGAGGAGATGAGATTAATTTTTAATTATAAGTTTAGTTTTTCATCTGATTACTAATACATCTTAATTTAACACAACTTCTTAGGAGAGGCAAGTGAAAAATGTAATGTGGTAAGGGATAAAAAATACTCCCTGGGTAAACAATATGAGGAAAACAAAGGAAAAGTAGTTGCTAATTATGAATCGGCAGGGCAAAGCTCAAATAAATAATCAAAGTAAAAGACAACCCTTGAAAAAACGAATGAAGTATGGAATATCTCTCTGGAAGCACAGTGGTGATGCAAAGAGACTATTCCTGGTACTCATGGTACTCAAAATTGAGCTCCTGTGACTCCCTGGGGAGTGCCTGGCTGGGGAGTTCTGCCACAGAGACCATACAAACCTACTGATGCAGATGCAGTTAGAAATATTATGAGATATAACCCAACTTTATCCCATACCTGTCACAGTGTTATTTTAACAGACTGAATCCTGTAAGTCACCTTAAAAGGAAGAAAGCCCTACAAAAACCTCAACAAAACAACCCAACAAAAAACCCAACTACCAAACAATGGATTTCTGATAAGAAGGTGACTGTGAAATGATAAATTCACTGTGAGTTTATTATTCTTTGTGAGTCTTGCAAAATGAAAGTGGGGCAATTTATAGTACCCACCGTTGCAAAAAGCAAGGGGGTGTGAGCAGTGCATTGAGACCATGCATAGAACCAGCAGAATTCATTCATCCAGGACATTCATTTCTGAATGCCATGCATTTTTATTGCCAAGTTGATGCATTAGCTTTCTATAATGCAAATGGAACTGAATGTGTCAAGGAACACAACTGTATTTTAACAGCAGTTAGGAGATTGGTATTAATAATAGGCTCATATCCCAGGACAGATTTACTCTGTTTAATTTTGTCACCTGCAAAGGGGAGGTTAAATCTAGATACATTATTAAGCAGATAAAGCAACTTTTTATACAGTGCTTAGAAGAGCAACATCTGTTCCAAGGAGATTTGTCATCCTGCATCGACAAACAGCATGTTTATCAAACAGCTCCTGGAGCAGTTTTATTAGCTAGGTGGCCATTATTTATTTATTTATTTATTTATTTATCTATCTATTTATTTATTATTTATCTATCTCTCTAACTATTTATTTATTTATAATAGCAGATCTGACTAGAAAGACAGTTTTAAATCCTTACAAACTCAAAAACTTTATTTTTTTCCTTTTCTTGCCTAAAGGATATTTTCTTTTATTTTCTATTTTTTTTTTTCCCTACTTCCCTCCTTTTCTTTTTCAAGGTGGTGAAGAGAGGGGAGAAAGAGGCAGAAAAAGAGATGAGTATGGAGAGAGCAAACTCGATAAGAGCTCTGTGATTGGAGCTGTTTTCTAGGCTCAGCTTCTCCCTGAATGTGAGGGTGCTCAGAATACACCTTTTACACAGGAGAATGAGAAAATTGAGTGCCTGGCTCTGTGGTAACATCACTTACAAATATCTTACACCTGATCTGAAGCAGTGAAGCTGAATCAAAATTAGATCTTTTCTGTGCCATCACATTGAATTAATATGCCCATGTATCTAAATCAAACTTTGTGGCAGAAAGCAGGGAGCTGCCACCAGGCCAAAGTCCTGGAAGCTGGAAGAGGAGGCAGGATCTTGCTCACCATGTGCTGTGACTGCCTTGGGTAATGAGCTCTATAATGCACAGTTGTGTCTATGGTCTTCTCAAGTGCACAGCAATTTTTTGGGAGAGGCATTATGTCTTTACAACATATTTGTTCCCCAGATAACAACAATTAGTTTCTTGAGTTTGATATTTCCCACGACAGAATTCATTTTTATCTGTTTTTCAGACCTGAGCTGTTTATAAACTTAGAGGTCAAATTTGCTGCTCATAAGGAGGCCTATTATTTCTGAGCACACAAATATTTCCCATCTTCACACTGAAACTCAGGCACAGAGGAGAGACAGCTTTAGTCTAGCCTATCCTCTTCTTATCTCTTTCAAGCTTATTAACTATTCCTCAGCAGACACGAGGAGCCTTTCTATATTTCTGAGAGTTTTCACAAAGCTGAAAGATGAATATTACTAGTGGCTTCATAAAATTCATGTCAGATTGTTGCTATGTTTTATTTGTCAGAGTTGCTGAGCTTGTGACATCCAGAGGGCTCAGAATATATCACAGGCTTCTCTGGGAGTGCAAAAAAAGCATTTGCCAAAATAGAGTGCCTACTGTCTCCCCTGCCTGCATAGCCAACTTCTCTTTGATGCTGAGGGAGATGAAGACACATATCAAAGGGATGAACTGATGCCCTACAAGTTTATAAGGCCTGGGGTCAAAGATAAAAAAGCATCAGAAGGCACCAAGTTGTAAACAAACAAACACTATCAGCCTTGACTTTCAGCATACATTGAACTGTGTGCTTCACTGTGTGATAAAGGATAGAAAAACCCAAAAGATAAATTTGCGTGGAAGTTACTGTGTTGTTTATGAAATACGTGCTTTGGAATATGCATATAAAATATGAATTCATATACATAGCAAAACCACACACCACTAAACCAGACAATTTTGAAACATATTCTGAGAGTAAATTTTATTTTTTAACAACAAAAATACATGTTTGTGATGGTAATACAATTGCAATACTTAGGCTCCTAGGCGTAAGGGTTGAAAATTGGAGCTGCAGTAGAGTCCTCAGAGATATGTTTCCTAAAATTTAAGGTAACTTATCCAGGCTTGTGGCTCATAATAGGAAGTGTTACCTAGGGATTTGCCATGCATCTATATTTACATGGTTAGTTGGACCTCTAAAAGGCTTTTTACTGTGGCAGTGCCCTGCATTTCTGAATGTGTATGTTGAGTACTGAGAAACAAAGTCTTCCAAAATGCCTTACCATTTTTGAAAAGCACATCATTTGGCCTTCTTGCAAGAAGCAGAGTATCTTCTTGTCACTGGATATTATAAAGTTATGACTTAATTATATTTTTTATCTAAAGCAAATTTAATCAGACACAAAACACAGAAATCCTTTTGCTTCTGCCTTGTTTTATTGCACTGATGTTTGCAGATAGTTTACAGCAGTGTCACTGGTCCTTATTTCTACTCCATGTAGCCTACATTATTCATATGCTGTGTCTTATTCATTACAGTAGGACCCTTTGAAGTTTAGAGTGGCTTAGCTTCTCTGTGGACTTCTAATAATCCAAAAAAGAAAAAAAAAATTATGTTGAGCTCCTCTCCTAAAATATGAGGGGGATCATAGGATACGCAGAATGCCCTGGTTGCTATAAAACTGAAAATTTCATTTCTACAAACCTCGGGGACAAACTGCAAGGAGTAAATCCCATGACAGTATCCATTTAATGGTGTGTATTTCAAAGGCTGCAGGACTGAAGTGAGAGAAAGAGGCACTCTGAGAGAGAGAGAGGTGAGTGTGGAGAAATGGGAAAAACTTGGTAACATTAAATTAAATGACAAAAAAGTCCAATATTAACCACTCTGCAATAGAACTATTCAGAAGTTTCATATCAAAGTCTTAAACTTGGAAATGAATGGTTTTTAGGGAGCAAGATGAATGGATAGCACCTTAGTGCATCCATGTTGGCAGTGCATGCACAAAGTTTATGTGAGATTTGTTTGTTGTGTGTTTGATGTTGTACAGGGACAGGCAGAAGTTTGCATGGAGCTGGGCCCATAAAATGAGCCTTGCCAGCTTTTAGGAGAGCAGTTTTCTCTCACATAGAAAGTCTACTCAGGAGACACTTCAGGTTTACAAAATATAAGCATGGTCACTTTCTTTTGCCTTGAGAATGAGTGGTCTGTGGAATGCTGGGGTGGTCCTTCCTCCAGCAGCTGCCAGATCCAGCCTTGGTGGCAGCTTTGAGGCAGCAGGAGCAGCCTCTGGTGCTGGCAGCAGCGCCAGCCCTGCCCGCGCCCCACACCAGGTCACCAATTCTTGTGAGACATGTGAGATACTTTGATTTTCCAGGACTATTACAAGCTAAAGAAAAAGGCCAGGTTCTCCTATTTTGCACTGTAAAGAATTATCTTTGCTACATCCTGAGACTTAGATTACAAAGATGGAAGGAGATAAATTTAAAGTAGGCAAAAATATGGGAGTACAACCTCTTTTTCTCTCTAAATTTTATGAGTTATCTTGCCCAGAAGGACCAGTAATTTTAACACCAAAGGAATGACACTGTAAGGCTGAAAGGGTTTTAAAATAAAAACAAGGGAAGGAGGGGGTAGGGAGAGGGGAAAATTTACATTATTCCAGAGCAGTTAAACTATTAGCAAGAGAGGTATTATTTTGTTATTCACGTCGGAGATTGTCTCTCTGCCAAATCCATCAGAAGAAATTCTAGTAATTAATCCACACAGACACTTGTGCATCTAATCAGATTTGAGATACTTGTGCTCTTGGCACAAATAATGTTTTCTAGTTACTTAAAACCAGTATAAATTGGCATTTAGCTGAAGTTAGCACCTGCACTGAACATGTGAACTTGTGCTTGTCAGTAAACTACCTCAGACTTTTTTGATAGAAAAAAACCAGAGAAATGAAAGAAAGTACTGGGAGATGCCAAAACTTTCAAAGAATCATAGAATCATTAAGACTGGAAAAGACCTCTGAGATCATTAAGTCCTACTGTTAAGCTAGTGCTATTTTCACCACTAAACCATGTCCCTAAGTGCCAATTTCACTTTTTTTTATTGTTATTATTTTTTTAACACTCCCAGATAACTACTGGAGATTTGCTGAGGGAGTAAATCAGACTACTGAGCAGAGATCTGGTCCAGTGATCTCAACTACATATTGAAAATAAGGATTTTTAAACAAGTATTTCATCATGATGCTTTAAATGATATCTTCAACTGATTTCCTATGAATAACACATTTTGGCAATATGGAATTGTGACAATAAAAAGATGCTGGAGTCAGCAAGATAATTTCAGTTTTCAAGAATCTGAAAACTCATTTTATTATGTAAGGCATTAAAAATAAACTGGGACAAAACCTTGATATCTCCTTATAAAGTTAACACAGTAAAAATAAACTATTGGTACAATATATTTGTACTACTGAATACTAATTCACTCTCAGAAATTATGCAAAAAGCAAAGGTTTTCTTTTCCTCAAGAGCTAGGAGCTGGTGAAAAAAAAAAATCATATTCCTGTAAATAAATTCTGCTTGGATCATACTTATTTTTATGGAATTGATCCTTTTATCAAAGGTCCAAGATCATCTAATAAATGATTTATTTCAAAGTAAAAATATAGCTAAATTTATCACCATAGGCTTTAGTCCAGTATTTATACCTAAAATGTCTGACATTTGTAATGAAAATATATATTATTTCGAATGATATATTTTTTGAATGTGAAAATAATATATTATTTCGAATGAAATAATATATTATTTTCACATTCAAAAAATATATCTCTAGTAATTCGTGGAAGCAGTAAAAAAATTATCATACAAGATTTCTCATAAAACTTCGATTAACTGGTCTGAGAAGCAACAGCTATCATGTCACCTTGAAGCCTGACTGCATGGCGTGAATTATGTGCTAAAAATCATCAGTGTGTCCCAAAACAACAACTTAGTCTCAACAAGTCATAAAAGAATGTGTATTGCTGATTGATTGTCAAGTCTTGTCTTCCCAGGAAAACATTCATCAAGCAGGAGGGCCAGGTGAGCGTGCTCAGATTAGACACTGTGGAAATCACTGCTCTCATGAATTAGAGAAAGTGAACCTCTGAATATCAGTGAAAGGCTTTTAAAACAGAGATGGCGCAGTCTTTTACACAGGGCTTCCTGTTGTCACCAAGAAATGCTTTCCTTTATTCAATGCACACAGATTTTCAAGCAGAAGCTGCACTATTACCAAGTAATTTACATATAAATGAATCCATATTAGACCATATGAATCACTAACTCCTTCACAGGAGTGATCACCATCCAGTTGGTCTGATTGCCTAAGCCAACATATCCATCATAATAATTTGTTTTAAATCATTAGGTAGACACTCCCGTTAATGGGCCTTGTGCTACAGTTCTACTGGAGGTGGGCCTAAGTAACAAAGTCCAGCTCTGAAGTTCAAGTTTCCAGTTACTTGGCACAATCAAGAGTGATAATTAAATGTGTGATGCTGCTTCAGACTGTGCAAACAAGGTCTGATGTACAGGAACATCAGGGAATGTCAGGACCTTGCTGCCCCAATACAGACTGTAGGTGAAGGCTGTGGTGCTAAATGTTCCTCTCACACAACATCAGTCAATCTTCACTGCTTCCAACTTTTTCTTTTGCAACAACTGCCTCTAATTTCTGCTAAAGAAGTTGCTAGATTAATGCCTTCATTTCTTTTTCTGAAGAGAACCTGTTAAATTTAAGGAGTGAAGCTGTTTTGAGAGAACAGAAAATGCTGAGTACTTGATCTATGTGCCTGATAATTCCCAAACTCACCCAGCTCCCTCTGGGAATTACATGTTGGTATCTACCACGGAAGACAGTACTTCAGAATTAAAAAAAAACCCAACTAACCAACCAACCTAGCTCAAATCAATCTTGACTAATTTACCGCAGCAGATGTGTGAAAGATATGCATAGGATGCATAGAATTAAGGAGCTTTGCTTTTTTTTTTTTTCTTTATCTCTGGAATCAATTTAAAATGGAATACTGTCATTAAAAAGTTGTCTGGTGTAACAACTTAGTCAGTAAAAGGCAGAAGGAGAAGGATGTGTTATTCTGTGAATTGTTTTATGAAGTACCTCCAATACTGACAATCAATGACCTAAATCCTTCAACAAGGCGAGATTTAAAAGAACTTGTCCATAGAGGCAAAGTGTTTCTACTGACTTCAGACAGCCCTGGGATCAGGGATTAGCAGAATTGCTCATAAATAAGGCTTACAGCTACAGAATGCCACAACTGGGAGCCTTCAATAGGAAACTATGTGTAAACATGCCTATGGAAACATTCTCCACACACTGATCATGAATTGCGTGGGGTTTAATAGATTCACAGACCTATGTGTTGGACTTTGTAAAGGTGCTTTCCTTTACTAGCTCACATCATTTTATTTATGCCCATAGAATTTTGTTTCCAGTAATTTTTTTTGTTCAAGGTTATTTCAAAGTCTCCCACTTGGAAAATCCCAACCTGTGAGACTCCTGTGTGGATCAAGGAGGATCAAGGATGAGTGCAATTCTCTACCTGGCACTATTTTCTTAAAGGAATGAATTTTTGTTGTAGTTGTTTTTATTGGTTTTTTTTTGTTTGTTTTGTTTCCTTTTAATGAATGATAAGCATTATAAGATGGATCAGATAGAATTTAAATATCACAAGCTGTTAAATACTAAACACTTCAGGAATACTTAATTAAGCAGCAGTACGCAGCAGGCGGTCAGGCTGTGAGTGGCTATCACATTCCTGGGATAGTATCATGCTGGAAAAGCCCATCTGATTACCTTTATTAACCATCTCAGAACAGTAGTAATTAACTACTGCACAAATTTACTGTCTAAAAAGCACAGTGTTATCAATGAAATGAATGCAAGTTTTCACAACACTGCACTTAATGAGCATTACTGCCACACACAGAGCAGTACTGGCAAATCATTTCGCAGCCCATTTGAGTTCAGGTAATAGTAAAGCTGTTACATAATACAAATTTTAAGCAGGATTCAGCTGGATAAGTAAGTGGAGTAGAGGTTGCTTTTACCTGTGTGGTGCTGGTAATCTGTGACTAGCATCCTTTGATAAACAAAAATGGTGAATTTTAAGTCTGGTCTTCAGAGACTGCGGCTACATCCACTCTGTGAAAATGTATTCTGATTGCATGACTGTACTTTGACATTAACTGCCAAAACTGCAGCCACTGTGGATTTGATGTGGCTACGCATATCATTACAGAAGAAATTAATTCAAGGATCATCGTGTCAGGGCAGCTTAGTGACTGGGGCTGGTGTACTGCTGAAAGTACTGAGCTTCCTGTCTGAGCAAGGTAAACTATCAGACCCCTACAATTAATGGTCACTTTAGTCATTGCACCCTCCACCACATGTTGCTGCTCCTAACCCCATGTATTCAACAAGGGACAAATTGCTTTCTGCATAAGTAAATCTTCAGCAGAAGCAGGGAAAGATGCATGCTAATGTATCCCAGCTGCTGATTAAACATGTCAAAACCTTAAACTGCCTTTCTCCTTTCAGCTCGGTATGTGATCCTTTTCACTTCTTGTCTAAGCTGCTGGGAAATTGTGCTCTGCAAACCAGTGACTACCTGTACCTCATGGATCATTGCTGGGCAAAGCAACATCTCTATAGACTTCATTCTGACGTTCCAAAATCCATTAGGATGTCAAGGAGTGAACTATTCCAGCCCCCCGAGCAGCTTCAAGGACCCATCACCCTGTTTAAAATCTCTCTGGCAGAAAATATGTCTTTCGTCTTCCCTTAGAAGGAAGCAATCCCCCAAGCTACTCATATCCAGCCCAGGGTCAGCAATGGATTTCCCAAACATAAAATGACCTGTCTTGGAAGCCCAATGTCTCACTGCCTCAGGGTCAGAAAACAGGATTTTTATCCTTTTTGAAAAGGGGAGAATTTCAACTTGCTAGTACTTGCTTCTGAACTCTGGGATGGGCAGAAATAGCAAATGTAGTGTCATGGTACTGACACAGTGAGAAAAGGAATTTGAGGAAAGATGTGATGTATGCCAAAACCTGTGCTGTTTGAGTAAAAATTACAGAAACATCCAGTTTTACTTGATGAGTTAGAACATTTCTCATATAATGACTTAAAATTATCTCAAATGTTCCTGAAATAGTCTTTTTCTAACAAGTGTCATGAAATGACAATGGAAGAAAATAGTATATAATATAATAATATTTATATTATGGCCATTTCAAACCAATCTTGATCACCTCTTTGTGTCATATTTCACCACATATTATACATCAAGTCAGCAAAATACTCTAGCATCTTTCAGGATTATAAGAATTACATTGGGGCAAGATATTGTTATTTAATAATCAATCTAGTACATTAGTTATTAAATAAAGCAGTGTCACTATTGACACTTGTTATTTCATGCACACTATTCTTCTTAAGAATTTAACACTGGCTCATTTATGCAGGTGGAAAAGACAAAAAGGAAAGACAGTAACTTGTGAACCAGGAGACATTTTTAAAACACATTTTAAAATTATACTGCTATTTTTCAACATCTGCATTTGTCAGCCTTTCCTCCTCTAGCACAGTTACTAGTCAAGACATTATTATTGCATATGCTCTGAAGATACTCTTCAAAACGTTTTATTTAAAAGAAATAAAATCTGTAAGCACACTCATTCCCAACAGCACAGTATAAACATTTAACAGAAATAAAACAACAAAAATCTGGGGACCAGATGAGAAAATGAGTTCAAATTCATACTCATTCTCACTGAACAGTTTCATCTTTGGTCTCTGTACAATTTATTTCTCTTATTATGAAGAAAAAGTTTGAGTCAAGAGAAAGTGTGAGTCCCTGAAGGGGGACTGAGTAGATGCTGCAGCACTCAAAAATGGTTATATAGAGACTGATAATAAAAATAGTAGTGAATAACTTGACTGATGCTGAGTTACTACTGGAAGTACAGCACCACCAGCTTGCCTGATGCACAGACAGATCTTTTCTTCATTTTCCAGATTCCTGCAATTATGTTGTTGTTGCAAGCACCAAAATATTTCCAATAATGACAGCAATTAACAATGAAAACATACATTATGGGACCCGTGCAGTGTGCTCAAGGCATGAGCACACACAGTCCTTCTTTCTCTTGATACTGGGGAAATATCTTTACATTGTAAATGGCATTTAAAGTGTCCATTCTTTTCCTTTTGGACTTAAAATAAAATAAGAACTTGGGATTGACAGAGTAAAGGTGAGCCTTAATGCATTTCCAAAATTGAACTCTCAACATTTAAGCCTTACTGAGCACCAGGGACATAAACACCAACATTAAAGACCTGGGTGTCCCAAGTGAGATAAGGCAGCATTGATACGCCTGAAGTCCAAGGCTGTGGTCCTTAGATCACCTTCCTGCATCTTTTAGAAATGGATTTGGCAGCACCATGAGCTCTTGTCAGGAGGTTTTTCTGGGGGGCTGTCTCCAATTCCAAGGTTCCCTTCTCAGCCTAAGGAGGATCATGAGGAGCACCAAGGCTGTAAGCAATGTGTGTGGAGCACTGTGCCCTTTCTTGCTTCTCCAGATATCTTTACAAAACTGCAGCACTGGACACCAAAATAAAGTGCAAAAGCACTGTCTGAAGCCAAACAAGCCTGTAGGAAATACAGGGCATGACCTAGGTGAAATGATTTTGAAATTTGCAGACTGGTTGATGAGGGACTGGGGTGAGCACTGAAGCACAGACACCCAGTGAAGTGGCAAAATTTTATAGTCTTGAGGTACAACATCTCTAAGAGATAGAAAGGAGTTAATAGAACAGAATAATGAATATTGTTCTAATTCTGTTTTGTTGCTTGTGCCAACCAGAGTTAGTGACATGTAGAAAGTGAGAGCTCTATGCTATTAAAAAGATGCTTGAAAAATTTAAGGTTGGTTGTTCTTGAAACATATCTTTCACACTGGACAAAAACAACAATTTAGCTTTCTCAAAGAGTTAATGATTTTAGATTCTCTTTAAAATCAGCAATTTAATAGGAAACTGCCCCTTTGTACTATGCAAATTTGTTTACTCACAGTAGGTGTTTAAGTTTTTAACTTTTGTATTTCAAACACACACTCTTAAAGTGCACAAAGCAGCTTTTTTATGAAGCAAGATTTTGATTCAGATAAGACTGTGGATAAATGCCCTTGGACTCGCTGTAAAGGCCACTCATTGACTGCAACTCCCACTGAAATCAGTGGGAGATTTTTCACAGACTTCAAGGATTAGATCTGATCTGGGTGAATTAACTGTAGCAAAACTGCTGTTGTAAAAGCAGAATGTTGTGACACCAATATACAGCTCACAGCCACTTTTTCTAGTCAGTCTGTGAATTTGGAAGGCTAAATGCAAAGGAAACACTGGCTCCACAAAAAAACATTTCAAGGAAAGGTTTCAAGAAGAGGCCAAATTTTTAAAAGGAAGGAGAAATAAATACAATGACTTAAACAAAGTCATAAGGGAATATGTGTTTCCTCATTTGTAAGACAATTTATAGGTACTTGAGCCGGTTGAGGGAGGAATGAGGGCTAGAGGCAGGGAGAAATTGCTAGAATAACTGGAAATGAGGAGGTGGCCAAAGTCACAGCAGCTGAGGCTCTAAGAGCACGGATGCAGGTGGGGGATGTGCATTTACAGGAACTCCCATGGCTCCATGCCAAGCTCAGAGCTGAATTGACTCCTTCCTGGAAAAGCTGCCATGAGGTGAAGGTGCTCCCCGAGCTGGGGTCAAGAAGGCCAGGAAATCACTGGTTGTACAAGGATTTAGAAAAATTTAACTATAGGGAATTCGTGTCGGCCATGCTGAGGTTATTGCCCTTCCAGTTTCTGCAGGAGTCACAGGTATCTGTAGCTAGGAAGAGATTTTTTTTTTTCTTAATCTATGTCTCCATGGTGCAGTAACATTTAATCTGACAGCAGGAGGTAGGGCTTGTTGACATGCTTAAGCCAGTTTTTCTGATACCCTGTGAACTGAAGATATCACCCGGAAAGGTTTTTAACCCCACAAAGATTCTCTATTTCTAATTATTTATTATCTTTGCTGTTATAGAATTTTCCTGTCTTACATTTAGGACATTGCTTCTTTTGCAGCCATCTTGCGATAACATTAATAATCCCCTTTTTTCATTTGTATTATCGCCTTGGAAATATTTATAGACTATGTTCATATTCCCCTGATTCCTTCTTTCTGCAGATAGAATTAATTTTGTTTCCTCAGTCATTCTGCCTATTATATGTTATACCATAATCCTTCCACAGTGTCATTTTCTTGCCCTTCCATGCATTGTCTCTACTTCAACAAAATCATTTTTAATCATGGACAAGAGAACTATATATAGCTTCTTAAATATAATTGAATACATGTTATCTGCTCTTTCAGCTGCTCGACTGAACAAAGTGTAAGGCCAAGATGATACTTTCAACCTCCTTGTCATGCCAGAACTCTCCTGCTGAACTGCACTTAGTTTATTTTTGTCTCAAAATACTATGGAGAAGAGAGTTTCAGCCACACAGCATAAACATTTCCAATAGGTTAACAAGGAGGGGCAGAAGAAATGAGCTTTTATAATTTACTTGTAAAACTAGAGCCAGAAACAGCCATCATTGATACTTATACTAAACATAAATAGACATATTTTCAAGGCATATTGGAACAATCCCTCAAGAGGTTTTCAACTTTTAATTGCCTTTTAATACTTGGTAGGTGTCCAGCTTTTGTCCTATAATTTAACACCAAATCCAGCAGAATAGGTTTCATTCAGAGAGATGCTCTGTAGAGAAATACTGGTTCAGTTTAGATTAGAAAAAATATTAAGACTGCAATCTGTTCTTTTGATTCATATATCTGTTCATTTGTTCCTGTAATAGTACCACATCTACCAGCCTCATTAACCATAATAGACCTTTAAGCTCCTGGTGGGTTATAGGTTTCTAAAGTGTTACAAAGTAATTCCTGTCACTATAATTTAAACATGATGTTGTTGTTATTACTGAATCTATTTTATGAACCTTTTTTTGTAACCAGATATATGCAGAAATGCTTGGTTGTACATTGCTCTTGGCTGCAATGGTAAAAAAGTCTGGGTAATTACAGCTGACGAATGGTGGGTACTGAGTTCTTGAATACCTACAGCAACCTTCTGCTCTAGCACACCTCACAGTGAAAGTGCTGCAGTATAATGCTAATGAAGAATATTACCTACCTGGCTCTGAAAATGAGCCCAAATTTTGTTCATTATGCATGAAGGTGCTCATATTCACTGTCAGGAGCTTTGCCAATGCACCTTTTTGATGTGATCGAATGACAGAACAACCCAAGGCATGATTGAATCCTACACTCAGAACTCCTAGATTTTTGTCTGTAGAAAATATTGCTGCTCTAGTTTTTCATCAATAGTAGTCACAAGAAAATGTATCTTGTATTCCACACAAGGAGATTCCAGTCAAGCCCTAGATCAAGATAAAGACATATCTTTTATTCTGCCTTATACTTTATCTATGAAGGGTAGCAAGCAAAATAATGCATCTTGCTTTTATAATACTATTTCTTCATCTCATAGAACCATATTTTGTCATTACCCAGCATTACTTTAAGCATCTTAAAGGCTTTGTCAGCATCAACTAGTACAACCAAACAACCTCAGTGTTTGTCAAGTATATTCACAGTTGCTATTATATACCCTAAATGCATTCATTTGTCAGCTACTCACTATTTTAAAAATCTGTAGTAATGAGATGGTGGAGAATCAGTCTCTAATATTCAGGATCAAACTCCTCCCAGAAGAAGCTTAAATACATGTCAGCTGGCATCTCAAGTCAGACTGGGTAAGAGTGGACACAAGAGGCATAACTAAATTGAAACTCAAGAGCTGATCATCTTCAGTACCCATTACAGGATCCACATTACCTTAGCTGCTCTCTGTTTAGGTGAAAGCTGGGTAAACAACGTGAGCAACATGTTTAAATTACTCTGGAGTAGTTATAGCCCTGCAGATGGACAGTCAAAACTACTGGACAAACATCCTTTGCACTTAATGGGAAAAGAAATAGTGGGCCACTGAATGCTGGAAGTGGAGATTCTTTTCCCTGAAGAACATTGAAGAATGTATAATTCATGGATTAACTAAAGAACATATTCACTGGAAAAGCATAGGGTATAGGAGAACACATTCAGTCTGGTCCTGCCCACTATTTTTTCCCTAGAATTTAGGTTATCCTACAAGGTTTTGGGTTTTCACAGCCTATGTTATCATGGTTCTGTGAAATTCTTACTTTCCTTAGAATTTTTTCCAATAGAGTTCTCTACTTTTGTTTCTGGAATTAATTTGTCCTTTGCTCTTCTCTAACACTGGTAAGTAATAGATCAGAGGAATATATAAAACCCAGGACTTCTGGTCATGACAGAAACTTTGCCTGGAAAAGCTACACATCTTATAATTTTAATATTTACTTATTCTATTTCATACTTCATGAGTCTGTCAGGAATATCATAGACTGGCAGATCTTAAATTTTTTTTCTGTTTTTTTTTTTTTTTTCTGAACTAAAATGAAAAAAAATCCCACTGGAGACACTGGTACTTAGTTTTCATAGTGTATTAGCTTCTCCCCATGTTTTTTCTCTCAGTCTGGTGTTTAAACATGGGAGATGAAGAAAGAAATATTTGCAAAAACTCTGCTATTGCAAATGTCAAAATGTTCAAGGGTACAAGCAGATTATTAATCATCTGAAAGGACTCAGCAGACAATCCATAAAAGGCAAAGTTTTTTATTTCTGTAAAAACTATCTTTTCTCTCAAATAATTTTCTCTTGGCAGAGTGACAACGTTGGGTCAATAATTACTCCAACCATTGAAGCTGATTTTGAAACCTTAAATCAAATTCAAGTAAGACCTGGTGTATAATAACCAAGAGCTTTCCTACTGCTTTGCAATACTAAATAGACTCACATAACAGAAAATTACACACAAAACAGAAGCTAGTGGAAGCATTTTGGCTAAGATAGAAGTAATAGACCATAAGACTTAACTGGAATCCCCTCACACCTTCTACGCATTTACTGTTTCTAATAAAATCTCAGATATCCTGGAAAATGATCAGAAAGAATGTAACACTAAATAAATCTGGGCAGCTCAGAAGATGAAAGCAGCCAGAATTGTATCTTACCCTGGGGACAAAACTACAAATCTACCTTCAAGCCAACAATGATAGAATTCAACCCTGAATGAAAATTCTCATTCATGTAGGAATTTTATGCCACGTAGAAAAAAAACCCTACAAAATGACAAGTGACTCTTGACCAACATTGGCCTACATCGTCAATCAACAAAGTAATTTTTTTAATCTATAAAGAGTAGAGAATTTTGATTGCTTCTTGTGAAAGTGTGGAGGCTCTTTTCTGTGCAAGTTCCTTCTTTTAAAAGTGCAGAGGAAGATTATAGCCTAAAGGAAATGACTAAAAGCACCAGAAATAAAGCAAAAAGAATGCTGTTTTCTGTCACTGGAAAAATATTTGTGCTGCAAATATACGTGTTTTTCAGGGCATGGGTGGAAGAAAGTGACAAAAGTGAAAAAAAATCACCACAGAGTTTTAGTGAGATAAAAAAGTTTAAACAACTTTTCCCCTCTGTCTCCCAAGCTTACCTGAATCAACAAGAGCAATAATGTTTGGAAGGCTGTCTGGCAGTGGGTCTAAGAGCCTTTCCCAGCTGGCATGATTATTGAACTCAGAGATTATTTCCAGTGTTATTGCCTTTGGGCAGGACTGGATTGTGGCTGAACACTTGTGTGTGTCATGTACCCAGCACTGCCCACTGAAAATCTTCTTGCAGGCAGTCCTGGTGCCCCATGGCTGGCCAGAGCTGTTCTGAACTCAAACAGTAACTGGGGTCCTGCAACTAGGAGCCCATATATGCCCTGATGATAGCAGAAATGCTGCTCTCTCATCAGTACTGCTCAGGAATCAAAGTCTCTAGTAAACCAGGCTTCCTACTGAGAGCTCACAATGCTGAATCCTGCACTACATATGGTATTAATGATTATTCTCTTGTTAAGTAATCAAATAAGACATTTTGAGATTGCTTTGAGAGAGTGGAGAGAGACAGGTAAGAGGCACTTTTTTTTAATGTGCAAACTAGCTTAATTCTCTAAAAGTTGTTAAGCTACAACACCAGATGTGAGTTGGGCTGTAAGAATTTTGTAGTGGGTTGATTCCTCTGTGGGGAAAATAAGAGTGCTGCATATGTTTGGGAAATAATTTTGGATATGTTTTATTCACAAACAACAGATACCTAAGGTCATGTTCACCTTGTAAAGAGATTGCAAAAATCAACAAGCAACCTACATATAATCAATCCATCATCAAGACTTCAGCTAGAAATGCACCTGTGTCCCAGACTGCTATCAACAGCTGCTACCTGTCACCTCCTTACAAGCACTGGGATTACCTTTATTTATTTTGCTCTGATTATTTTTTTTGATATATGGACTTCTTTTATTTTGGATTTTGAAATAATATATTCCTGCAGACCACCAGTATAGATGGAATTTAGCCCACGATATCATGTCTGCTGCTACTGGATGGGAGTATTAGTGTATCACCTCTAGCACAAATCATCTGTAAACACACAAATTTCTGTCAAAAGCCAAGCTCAATCATAGTATCAAAAGCCAGTGTTCTGATTCATGGTTTCAGCAAATGTGTAGAAGGAGATAACTGATATTGCATTAAATATAATTATTCCCCTGCTTAAAATACCCCACAGACCCTGAACAAACCAACACCACACATTTGAATGGGTAGAATGTTTCTGTACTGGTTCATGACTTGGCTCATGGGGGCAGTGGTTTTTATCCAGTACAAAATACTGATTCAATGCCTGGGGAACCACAGCTCAAGGTTATTACTCATCAAGACATCACAGCTCTCCTTCCTACACAGAATTGGTATCAGCTGCTCTCTTTGCATCAAAGATTCACTGGCAGGGTGGTACTTGAGGGATGCTCAGCTCTTGACCTGCTCTGGTTCCTGGCACCCTCCCTGACAGGCTGGACTGGGTTCTGTGAAAGCCAAGGCACAAACTCCCCGGCTCCTTGCCCCATGCTGAGCTGAATCTGCTACTGCAGGAGTAGGAAGTATCAAGAAAGTTCCTTTCCCTCATTCTACAGCGAGGAAAACCCTGTCTCCTTCAGACTGAGGAATGTTGCATTTACTTATGATCCAGGGCTCTCATGTTTAATTTCTGTGAAAGATGCTACTGGAAGGCAAATGATGGCACAGAGCCAATAGCTCTGCCAGACTTGCATCAGAATGACTTCACTATTTGATGTAAGGCAATACTTGATGCCAGATATTCCTGTTCAAAAAGAAGAAAAAATTATATCCCTTTGCTCTCCTACCAGTCACTGGAAAAACATGCATGTAATTTCAGTGATATTTCCTTTTAAGATTGAGGGAAATTCCTACTAAGGATGAATCAGGTGGGGGGAAAATTTAGTGAGCACTTTTGTTGCTAGGAATAATTTAAGGAAATGAATTTTGGTTTAAAGAGCTGCCTTCAGGCAAAGCTGCGTGTTGTCTTGAGGGCACTGAATCAGTAAAGCCAAAGAGTTAAATACTACCAGGCATCTCCAGGTAAAGATGGGTAGACTAAAGCCAATTTTATTTCTATGTAATTGCTTTCAGAGGGCAAAGTTTAAGAGTACAATAAAGCTCAAAAGCCTTAGGGACACTACAGCAATAAAATTCCATACAGACAGAAGTAACAAGTCAGTATTGAATTATCACCTGACATGAGATGTGCAAGCTTAAAAAAATTAGCTTCTTATGCAGACATATCTGTGCTTTTTTATAAGTAAAGTTTCAGAACATATTCTTCTAATTTACTTTTTCATTCTTCCTAAAAAATTGTTTTAGGTAGGTTTTCAATCAATATCCAGAATTCTTTAGGGAAAGAAAACAAAAATTACAAACTCCATGGTGAGCCTGTTACATTTGAGCATAATAAATGTGGCCATTTTTGTGTGCTTTTTGGTCTCTAGCCCTTTCGTTTTAGTATTCCAAAGCAGTGGATTTTAGTGTGATATTCAAAAATTTCTACTAGTTTCTCTCTTACTATGGGAACCAAAAATCCTATACTTCATGTATGATCCCATTTCAAAAGTCAAGGTTTTACAGTTTTGTAACATCAATAATTTTTCATAATTGTAATTCCATAAAGTTCAAGAGAAATTGAACCTCTCTTTTCAGCTACCTTATACTAGTTTCACTGAATTGACTAGAAACCCTATTTGTGACTCAGAAAGCTCTTTCACTGTTTGACTTCTGATATTGTATCATTACGATAAAACTAATCATTACTTGGTTTTTCCATAGTTAGAGCAGATAATATGTTCTTACCTGGGGGGTAAGAATATATTATCTGTGATAAATATGTAAGTAATCAATGTTTTATGATAATATTGGTATATTCAAATACTTACATTATAGCAACTGTCATAAAACCCTAAAAGTTCATAATTATGTTTGACAGTCTCAAAAAGTATGGATAGTTCTCTTTCACTGTAGCATGGAAAATACTTAATTGTGCACCATCTAGGCTAGGAAAATGAAATCCTCAGAAACACTATTATGTGTTTGTTGAAATTTAATATGAAGGAATAAAGCCAATGACATGAATTTCATTTGCAGAAAAAACAACAATGTTGTATTGACAAATAGATAGATATGTTTAGTAGAAAAAAATCCTCTTTTATAAAATAAATTAAAGAAGTGTCACTGAAAAATGGACTGTCAGATTGGTGCTGGTCTAATGCTGTTCTTTCTGCAATGAACATTATGCATTAGTGAGCTGAGAGCAACAAGCTGAATTATTTTGAGATACTACATATTATTTCTTTAGAATAATAAAATCAGCTATTCCATCTCAGGCAAATCGGTCCCTTAAGCTATAAATGTATCCTGATTATTTGTCTCATAAGCAGCCAAATGGAACAGAAAAAAAAAAGGAGTTGTACTTTCTTAGTCAATTTCTCCTACGTGGTAAACATGCTTGCAGAAACAATTAAGCACACTGAAAAGAACATCTCTCATTTCCTGTGAAGCATAGCTGAATTTGGGAACCAGCGTCTGTGAAAACAAGAAAATTGCTGCAATACCTGGTTAGTTCCTACATATTTGTGAACAAATTGTCACTTACAATGACCTTCTTTGCTTATGAAATACGATCATGTTTTTAGGCAGTTTTGTCTTTTTTATTTTCAACAAACTATAAACTAGATGAAATGTCTGATATGTTTTGAGAATGTCTGTTTTTTTATTGGCATGCCTGATTTCTATTTTCTGGTGAAAATCTATGGAAATATTCCTGTTAGGGGAAACAATGTGAGCCCATCCTTGTTACTCCTCACTGTAATTCCTCATTTCAAGGGTTTCTCTGGTTAGAGCCATAGCTGCACCATCCCAGTTGCTTTATTCTACTCCCAAATCTGAGGGGCAGCTGGGGAGAGATGTGCACTCATCACAGACAAGCACAACCATCATCTTGGTCCATGGAGAGGGGTGCTGGAGAGCACAGTGTACTGCCTTTGAAACACAGTGAAGAAAGGCTGGAGTTGAAAAACATGTATAAAATCCCTGGAACCATTTTGTCCTTGTCTGCTGCAGAAGAAGATACTTAAAAAAAGTTCATCTGAGTGAAAAAGAATCCTCTGTGGGCTGGGTGAGGCATTGTAAATATGATCTTGAGGAATGCAATGAGGAGACAGAGTAATTAATTAGCTAATTATTACTTGGATAATGATAAGGCTTATCTTCATGTCCATGAGACACTCCTAGCTAAGGGATGGCTGGGATCTAGCAGGACTTTACTTGCATTCTTTGCCATTTTTATGGTATCCTAAATGCTGCTCAGAGGAGGGCTGGAAGCTGTGGCAATGGCACTTTGTGCTAGCAGGGTTTGTTGGCTGGTACTGCAGAGGTTTCCCTGTCCATAGCCTCTTCTCCCTCCTGCTTTGTGTTGTCCCCTCCCTGGGGAGAGCAGTCTTGGGTCACTCAGAGCCTGGACACCCACCCTTGTCTCCCCAAGCAAGGCCACTGCTGCCACATGAGCAGACAGGGGAGCAAGTGACCAAGACAGAATAAAGAAGCTAAATCTGCCTCTGGGCTGCATTTGCAGTGTTCAACCACTCCAGACCTTTCTGACTGCAGCATTTCTAGACTTGCTGTGCACTCAGAATAACCAGCTTGGCTTGGGCTTACCTATTTAAACAGCTTGAATGGGCTCATATGGGGCGAGGGTTTTTTCCAGGAATTTTGTATCTTGGGTCTTTCTTAATGCTGTGAATCTCCTGAGCTTCTTCAGTTACACTGAAGGACCATTTAGTTCTGTCTCACCAGGCAAATATGACAGTTAGCAAAAAAAGAAAAGAAAAAAAATTAAATGCTTAAATTTTAGCAGGCAGTTGAAAAGCAACATTGTAACACAGAACAAAGGAGAAAGAATATTTCTATGGAGTGATAAAATAAATGCTGTAAAGTTTATTTGCTCCCTGCTCTCAACTTCATACCTTGTCCCAGAGTCTTGCTGACTGCACTGATTCACGTGGACTCAATCAGAAGTTTTGAAGCACAACGATTTGAAAAATGCCACTTTCTTTGTAAAAGGACAGAAATAGTATTTATACATTACTAGTTAAAAGTATCAGCTACTTAACAGTTCTGAAATTTCTGTGTTTAATAGTAGGCAGGATGATCTGCAAGGTCAGCTGTGGACACAAAACTGTCTTGTGTTGGTTCTCTTGCCTCTGACCCACAAAGAAGGCAAGGTGAACAGCTAAATAGGCAGGGCTGGGAAGAGCCAGGCTTTGACAAAGAAATGGTAAAAAGTATCTAGATTTTCTTTTTCTTCCACTGAAGCGTTTCTAAGTAGCAACAAAAAAGACAGATGCTGGAGCTGTGGCTTGTCATCTTGATTGCCGTAGGCTGATTCTGTCACCAAGTCATTTGACTGGGCTCCTCTCCCCCTCATCTGCAGTCGAACCATGGCACTCTTCCCTCCCTTCTGAAGGGTGCTGTAAAGCTTAATTACTACAAAGCCCTTTGAGCAGACATTAAAGGAGAGCAGTGCTGGATGTTCCTCCTCCTCTGACTTTAGGTCTGAGGCTGATATTGGGCATTGCCCTTCATCAGCTGGTGCTACTCAGGTACCACATAAAAGGACGGGCTGCTCTCAGAAAAACCTACTTGTGATGGACACGAGTTTCAAATTGACCCAGCATTGCCCCAGCTCCATTTCAGAGGGGTCCAACTGTAAAAAGCACAGAATTAGGGCGCCTACTGAATCCACCTGGACAGTAAGAAGAATCCTGGGAATGTAAGAGATTTCCTGAGGGACACCCTCAGGAAAATCTCCCTTGTCTTGTAGTAGGAAGTCAGTGGGTGTGTTTTCATTAAATCTCCAAATAAATAAATCAATGCTTTATTTTTACAAGGTTAAATGGAACCTATGAACACATTGATATTTAAGGCACATCCTGGAATTTCACCCTCAAATAATTCAATAAAACAGCAGTCATAGGACCAAAGGTTTTTTTTACATCATTGTATAATAAAGTCACTGGAAAATGGATGTGAAAATTTGGGTTGATAATTCCTGCTGGTGAATGATGTAGAAAATGCCTTAAGAGGTCCTAAAAGAAAGCAAGCAGAATAATGGAGAAGACGATGGGACATCTGCATAAATGTCACAGATGGGAGCTTCTAGAAATTCTTTCATGTAAACCAGAAATAATTCCCAGAGATCATTAGTACTACATAGGTAAATACCGGTGAGAAATCAGAATCAGGACCAGAGTATGGATAAGAAGTGAGAACAAGCAGATAAACATTAAAAGGTGCACATTTTTTGCTGGCTGTACTGATGTGTTCTAATTAATAGCAGTAATAGGATTCACACAGCTAAATCCCTGCACATCACAGTGAAAATTTACTCCTGATGCCTGCCTGCAAGAAGATGGGTAGGGGGAGGAGGAAGGGAAGGAAAGGAAGCAGAAGAATAATAAAATGACATTTCACCCCACTCTTTTAGAGGAATCATCTCATAATTACTGAGCAGGATTGGCAACACCTTTTAATGTAAGATTTTCTTTTTTTTTTTTCTGTAGGCAGGGTAGTAGGAAAGGAGGGAGGGAAGGAGGGTGAAGTGAAGGATTAGTCTGGGTAAACAATGAAGCCTCAGTCTGGATGGTTTAAAACTCAGGATAATCCTAGCAAGTTGGGAGCTCTGCAGTGGGATAGTTTGAAATGTAAATGTGACATTCTCCTTGGTAAATTAACAAGACATGACTGCAGGCTCTCCTTGTTACTACAGTCACATTCAAAGAGACACTCATTCTCTCTCTTTTCATCTAATGCTATGACAATAGACAGTCACCAGGATCCTGCTTCAAATAAATATCAAATCAAGCCTTTATCATATCCAGAAGTGACATATGCACTGAATTATCTTTTATTCATTTTACACAGAATTGTTGCTATGAGCACCATATAACAGGATGCAGCTGAGATGCCAGCCCCTCTCCCCCATCCCCTTAACACCAATTTCTTGCATGCTTCCATAGAAAAATGGGCAGAAGGTATCTAATTCATGGTTATGAAGCAAAGTTTTAAATTTCATTATGCAATTGCCTAAATAGAGATGATTGATCATGTTTTGTTCCTGAACATTTTTGAGGGATTTATTGAAATTTTTATTCTATTACTTTAAAAAAACATTGAAAAAATGCCCTCACCTACCATAAAAATGCCCTGACAATAACAATCATCAGAAAATGTCAGATGATAGGATGTGACATCTATACAGTACAACTCCTGCTAATTCCATCTGTCCAGAATATAGAGGCACATTCTCCTGTTCAAATAGAAATGCAATGTCGTGTTTAAACTATTATTGTAAAATCTTTATTGCTTTCTGTTTTCTCAGGTGAGACCTGAGGATGGGAATGCTGTGGAGATGGCTCTTGCCCTGTGTTTTGTCTCTCTTAGGGCTGTTTAGTGCAAACTTGTCTGTGGTCCCTGCAGGAGGTCGCCAGGGAATAGCTGCCTACACTTATCACAACCTGTCTCTACTCGATGCCTTTTTGTCTCCAACATGCCTTCCAGCCTCTTCTCAGCCTCCAACTCTCTGTTAAACTCTTTGGAGATATGCCAGAGTGAGAACACCTAGCTTTGCACAACTTAGTGGTAAGAATTTATTCTTCAGAAGGGTTGCAGGGCAATTCTTTCATTACCAAGTGTATAGGCAGTGGTAGAATAATTTTCTTTGTGAACTTTATCAATAGCTCCACAATTGTGATAGCCCAGCATTTCAGAGATGAAATACATTTTAATAGAATATTTTGAGTGTATATTTTTCTCTGAACTTTGTGGCCCACAGGCTGTCCAGAGGAAGCTTTTAGCCACTTTAGCTGCATTATCTTAGACAGCCATGCAGACGTTGCCTCAGTAAACCCTCCTTTAAACTTGTGACATTGTGGTGTGCATGCTCAAGCTTGGACATCCCCATCAGAAATAAATGCTGATCTTTGCAAAGCTCTAATGAGTATTATTCTGGTTGTACATATCTGCAGTAAAGAGATAGCTGTTTCCTGCCTGTGGCACTGATATTGCTTTTCACATGTATTTTAAAAATATGACAGAGATCAAGGTGTCTGAAAATAAATTCCCAGAAAGAAAGCACTACCAACGCTTTAGCACACTCATTAATCCCTCAAAGCTAGATTGCTCCACAACAGAAGCTGGCCAGTTATCAACGGCAATCCTTTCCCAGAGGGTTTCATATAACTTAAGCCTTAGCCACATGCTAAAATAGCTTCAATTAAATATCACTTTCCATGTGCTCGCATAAATTCTCATGTGTCTCAACATATTCTTTTCCATGGTGATTTTATGTGCTTCCATTGTAGTCATTACTCCTCTTCAAAAGTGAAATCTGCTTTCTGTATTGTGAGTGAGGTATCTAACCCATATAAATTGCCAAAAGGTTATTAAAATTTGTAAAACTGATAGACATATTTGGACATTTCCAGCAACAGCAGCACTGCCATAATAAAACAAGGTCCTCAAGTAATGAAGAATCACAAACATCCCTAAAAAAATCCAGGAAAACCTACCTCTTGTGTAGTAATTCAGGTGGCACTGCCCATCTCCAAAAGGATGTTCAAAGATCCTCTGATGCAGTACTTTTGCCATGAGAAAGATTCTTGGTACTTCCCTGCAACCAAGAATATAATGGAAAATATCAAGGGTTATGACTCTAAAACATAACTTCTGCATTTCTGTATACTTTGTTTAACACTCTTTTTGTGTGAAATGGATGCTATGTCCAGAAAGGACATCCGAGAACATCCAAGTTCAAAAGACCCCTAGTAATATTGACATTCCCAGTCCTGCAAAAGAGAATGGAATGTACACACCTCTAGAAAGAAACAATATGGTGGTAGCTCTATGCTAACAGAAACCAGCCTCATTTGCACTACAGCATCTCATCACAACACATACAAATTGGTGTTAAAATGTTTGGGTAGAAAGGCAATTACATTTCCCGGCCTGGTTAGCTGTGGTAGCAAAATTGAATCTAGTTAAAAAATTAATAATAAATCTTGCATTACCTAGAGAGCTGTCTTTGAGTTTCAGGGCTGCAGACAGGACAGTAAACTAAGGACAGTGTTTTCTGACTTCATTACTGGTGCTAGAGATCTTCAGCAGTTCCACAGTTTAAATAGGACATTCCAATTCATGATTTGGTGAGTCTGTTTTAAGTCCCAGAGTGGCTTACTTGGCAAGTCCTTCAGAGCCAGACCTACACACACCCAGGTACCTCACTCAACAGCGTATGAAGTTGTTTTAAGTGAGAGCTCAGCTTCTCAGTGCATCTGCAGTGTGTTCAAGCTGAGTAACTCTGCTCTTTGTAGGTAAGTCTACTCAGCACAGCATTGTCCTGAGTGAATGAACTCTCCTGATGAACCTGTCCTTTTGTCTCATTCCTGTGATGCTTTGCTGTGGCCAGTAACACTTCTGATTCCTACAGCAGTCACAGACCCTCCGTGCCATGCTTTCCCTGGCTTTCAGAGTACTGACAATGCCACAGAGGCCATATGCTGTGAGGCTGAACTAATGCACATTTGTAAAAATAACCCTTTGAGATCTGAGGAGAGAAAGAGCTGATAGAAATGCAAAGTAGAATAGTCTGTCTCTGTCCACTGCTGTTAATAGTTCCACGATTGATTTCAAACATAGTGGTTTTAATTCATAATTGAAATTTCCCCTTGTGTTTGACAGGAAATGGGCAACATCAGAGAAAGCATTGAAGTGACTGTGTGCACTTACTACTAGAACATGCAGGTTGACAAGTAGTTTTAGAATTCAAAAAGAATTTTTAATGTGATGTTCTAGCACAGTACTTGATTCATATATACCAACTTGTGATCTGCAAAATAAATATGCTGATTAACTATGATGCAAGAATGCTTTAAAGTAGAACCCTTTGATTTCCATATTTTCTGACAGACATAAACTAGTTATTGAATAACATTTGCATGATCTGTCTCATATCCTTAATCAAATTAGAAGATTTAAAGGAAAATGTATTATTTATAATACTTTTATGTAACAGGATTTCATCTTAGCCTGTTGAGTATTTATTTATGTTAAGTACAGCTATTTTGACAGAATTTGATACTATCCAAAACCAGAAAAAATAAGGAAAGAAGGGGAAATAAAGTCAGGAGTACATAACAGCATCTCCTTGACATGGGACTATGTGAACAGCAACAAGAGTATGAGATTCTACATTTGACAGATATTTCATCCTCTGCAATCTTTTTTCTCTCATGTTCTGCTGTGTTGCAGCTGAAAGCTTTTTGTTTCCTCAACAGCACACAGAAATGACAACTGAACAAAGGTGGAACTAGTTTTCACCTAGGATTTTGGACATTGTGATCAAATAATGAAATTAAAACCAGACTAGCATCTTGCTAATGCAATGAAGAGGATTATAAATAGTGGCATCAAATGAAAAAGAGTTATATAGTAGATGAATTTCAAGGACATATGCTAGTCTTTAAACACCATGTAAAGAGCAGGAACAAATCTATTTTCTTTTTAGAAAGATAGTAATAATTGTAAAATTAGAAATTTATTATTTTTAGTCCACAAGATTATTGACTGGCCTCACTTATTCACATTGCAAATTATCCCTCCTTGTATACCAGGATGGACTTTTTTATCCAGAGTTCCTACTTTATATTTTCACAAATGGTTATCTGACATACATTCCTATTCTATATATCAAAAAGTACATAAAATGATTTACAAATCTCATAAAATCAAATGTCTCTTTTCATTGACTTGTACAGAACTTTAATATTGATATGACTTCATTCAATTTGGCTTGGTTTGATCTTTTTCATTATCCTGTCTTCCTCAATGTTTTAGAACTAAATGACAGATTTAGATTAGAGTTCGTTGGGCAAAATGATTTGATTTGACATCCATGTTCCAATAAACATAACAATGTCATTGTATTTTCTTTTGGAGTAGGATTAAGCATAGGGCTACCAATATTTAGATATGCCAGTATTAATATCAGTCCTCAGCAAAATGGATCACAAATGGATAAGGACATGGGGAAGACAGATACAACTGGAAAGAAAAACTATAAACAACCATTGCTCAGTCTGCTGCACTGCAGAGGAAATAGAAAATTAGGGTCCAACCATTTTATAAGATGTCCTCCCATCAAAACCACAACAATACTAGTGGACAGTGTTTCTTTGGACTGGGAACTACTACACCTCAGGTGGATTCCCTGTTTCTCTCACTTTGGGATCCCTTGGAAAAGCTGGGTAGAGGATCTAGTCAGGAAGCGCAGCTCACAGAAGCATCAACAGACTCCATCAAAACACAGAACTTTGGATATGACCTTTCTGGAGTTTTGACTTCATTTTCCCCCTTAATGTTCAGATTCCAGTGATCTGCCTCTTCACATTTATTCCACAGCTCTTCTTCTTGGCCTTTCTCCTTGTTTTCTTTCCCCTTCACGTTCTGTTATGTCCTTTTCATGATATTAAAAGGGAACTAATGTCTTCCCTTTCAACACATATGAAATGAAACAAAATTAATGTTTGCCTTGTCAGTTGATCACTGTGTTTGTGTATCATGCCCTTCTTTCACATCTCTTTGTGCAGGGCAGGTTCGTTTTTCAACAGTTGAGTCAGGACTGGGGAACAGAATTCCTAAGGGACCAGAGATAGTTGGCAACAGGAGAAAGAGCCTCTGAGACTGAGGAGTGCCAGTTCAGAGGTACCACAGGACACATGATCAGACAGGCAGCTCTCAGATCTCTTTGCCCAGCAACCCCAACCTGTCCTGCCCCATATGCAGAAGAGAGAAACCTCTGACCCTGACACCCAGCCCCAAGCACTATTTCTTTGCATATATTAAAGGATAGTGGAATAAATGTTCTGAAAAAAAATCGTTTTTAGCTGGAGAAATTTGTCTGCTCTAGGGACAATAATCTGCACTGCAGGAATGATAAAGTTTTTCTGCTAAGTGATGACAGTATATTTTTCCATGCAGAAGTCCCTAAATAGTTCTTCTTAGGTCAGACATGACTCCAAATGGTTTACATGAAGACAGTTCTGTGAGATGATTCGACTCATTGGACTGCTTCCAATTAAACCAATTCATGAAGAACTCACATTAAGACAATTTTGTGAAGAGAAACTGAACTGAAACAAACAAGCAACAGGTTCAAGGCCCAACAGGATGAGGACCTGTGTAAAACTCAGAAGACATGAGGATACACTTGGCTTTGACAAAGCTGGAATTCTGCCTTTGGTTGTCACTTCCCTCCTCTTGGGTTCTCATTTTCCAAGCTGAAGAGCGAGGTTACTGGAATTTCTTTTCCTTCCAAAGTGCTTTTATTTTCCCATCTGAAAGTTTTCATTAAAGGCTGGCTGATTACTCTTCAAGTCTATGTATTTTGAAATTTCCATATCAAAACCAGACTAATTAGTCTGTGTTAGCTTGCTGTCTCTCAATAGTGGTCAATGATTGATTCATCAGGAATTCAAGAGTTTTATAATGCATGTAATGGCATTATAGATAAAAATAATTCCCATGAGAAAACATTTCTTCCTGGCTCAAGCTGGTGATCAGCTTATGCTTTGAAGCATGTGGGCTGATAGCCCTTGTAATTTTATCCTTCCCACTGTAACTGCAGAAGCTTTTTTTGCAGTATTCATATGTGTCTAATCCTTTTTTAGAATCTTGCTAAGCTAGGTTGCCTCAATAATTCACTTTGCATTTGCTCAGGTTCTGATATAGGTGAAGATTTATAATATTCAGGACTGGTTCCAAGGCTCAGCTTCTTGGTTCTTCAAAATTCACAAAGAGCCTTGCCTGAAGGTTATTAGTCATGGCTTCCTGGAAAATGTTGTGATTATACAAAGTAAAATGAGAACATTAAACAGCATCCTAAGTTTACCAGTATGCTCACTGTATAATGCAGTGGCTTGTTTACAAGATACAACAAATGAACACACATCTATTAACAAAAAATTAATGATGAACAATTGCTGTAATTTCTCCTTGCTTGAAAAACACCTCTTGCAAATAAATTGGGTTAACGGTAGTTTGCTGATTGGCTTTATCTCGCAAACAAGAAAATGAACAACACTAATGAATTCACTTTGGTAACATTAAGATTGTGATATAAGAAGCAATAAAAATTTATGGGCTGCTATGGTGAGTGGGTGTAAGCAAACTTAAACTAGAGGAGCTTTTTGTCCTAGACGTTGTGTAGACATTGCACCTCATTTCTGAGGTCTGTATTTGCCGTGGCATTGTAGAAATGTCTTAGAGAAACAGCAAGTTATGAATCTATTCTGCTGAGGAATCTGTAAAGCACTTTTTGTGTTGGAGAATAGAAGTTGAATGTAAGAATGAAAATATTTAACACTGTGAAGACTGGCAGAAATCTGTCTTATAGAATATGCATGGAAAGGACTATTACCTTTTCCCTGTGTCTACATATGCAGTTACCATCTAATGTTTTATGAATAGGTCTTATCAGACACAAATGTGAAAAGAATGGTCAGAAATATATAAATGAAAGAAATTAACAAAAGGAATGGAAACACAAGGGCTTCCCTTCAAGGACTTCAGCTTCAGGGGATTCCAGGGCTCATCCTTGGCTGAACATTCTTCCCTGTCTAATACACAGATGTTTGGCTTTGACTTCCAGTGTGCACAAACACTTTTGTTTGGAAAATATTTTAAAATATAAAAATGACTATTTCCTTTTTTGAATGGGTTAAGTAAGACATACCTTATTCAAATAAATGCAAGAAACACCTTTACACCCACTGCTTGCAGACTAACACCAAGGAGGCTTCAGGAAATTCAAGCCTTGTTCTAGAGTCTAGACTACAACAAGAAATCCAGCAACACAATGCAAGACTGAGAAAAATTGTGATAAAAATTGTGATAGATAACTCCTTCAGGATTTGGGAGCTTATATGGTAGTATTTTGCTCTGACTTCATCTGAAGTCTCTCTTTTCTACGCACACAAATGGAAAGTCTCTGTGCTGTGAACAAAAAAAACCTCTTTCCAATCTAATTCTTTCCTAGTAGGATACTGATAAAACAGAACCTGAAGGAAATCTGCACAAAGTCAGGAAGCAGTCATCTCTTTCCTACAGACATAGAAGAGAAGGATCAACCCCTGAGAGTGAAGGCTGTGACAAGTTAACAGGTGTTCTGGGGCATCTGAGCATCATGTGCACTCATACATCATTTACATAAGAGATCTCATCTGTGATTCTTTGTGCTTATTTCCGTCTTCTATCATTTTCCCCACCTCATTTTTGAATTTATATGTTTGGGAGAAATTGCTGTGTAGCAATCCTGGAGAATTAAATGGTCTAGACATGTCCTATGAGTACTTCACAGTACGGGTACTTCAGTAGTCTGAAATCTTCCCATTTAATGGACCATGAACTCACTCCACTGTCTTCTTGAGAGAAATCTGAGTTTATGTGTTTCCTGTCTTCTGCTTGAGTCTGAAATTCCAGATAATATCCATTTTTCCTTTCTCTTGTGATTATTCTAATGATTTTGGATATTTTCATGAAATAGGCTGGCACCACAAAATGCATTTCGTAGTGGCCACCACACAGGGTGGCAGGGAATAATTCTGGGCAACTACTCACTAATAGGCTGCATATTAAAAGTGTTTAGAGACAATTTGTTTTGTAATTGTTTTAATAAAACACATTCACAATAGTTTTCTAAAGAACCTACAAACACAGAATTTCCAAGAGAGTGCCATTGTGTCAAAAAAGTGGTCTCACAGGCAATGGTGTGACTGAAAATCATTCCTAAGCTCAGAACTGATAATCATGAGGCAAGTAATATTTTCAAAATAGTCCAAGAACCTAAGCAATATATACCACTTTCTATGACTGTCACAGAATTCAGTGATGAAAATGTTTACATGGGCACATAATTGCTTTCTGACAAATGGCTAAATAAAACCTCCTGCCTAAAATTTGTAATGTTAATGTTGCCATTCTTGTGTCACTTTTCTGCTTCTCTCTGTGGGACCAAATCCTGAATCCCAAAACTTCACAAGCCTGCTGGCAAGATCCTGGAAAAACTGAAATGGCCAGTCTGCCTGAAAGAGACAAATTAGGCAGCACTTCAAATGCTCTCTACAGAGAGCATGGTAGGCTACAGGAAATCTGTAATCTAGCAATGTGAATCTGAGAGAGTAAATGCCAGGTCAAGCTCTGGACAGCTGGAATCATTTGTTTTTCCTTGGTCCTAGGACTACATACCAAGACCCTGAAATCCTCTGCTGTGAGTGTGACTTAGCATCAGGAAGGTGAAAAGTTTGCTTTACACCAGCCATGACGATCTGTAAATATTAAATCCAAATCCTCTTTAAATCAAATCAAGTTTTCCCCATGTAATTTTCAATGTCACTGAAATTCATACAGATGGTAAAGGAAATGGAAAAGGCTGTTCATTGTTCATTAATGGAGCACAATTACAGGTATGAAAGGAAACAATTTTCTTAATGTCTCTTTTGCCCCTGGAATGTGATTGAAGGTTGCTGTTACTAAAACAACAGAGAAAAATGACTTAATGACAAAATAACCTTTTTGTTAGACTGCAAAGATATCAGGAGGTTGTATTCCTCTAAAGCATGAATTCTTTCTGTAAGACTCTCAAAGGATTTCAGAGCTTCATTACCAATCTGTGCTACATAAAGGAACCCAAAGCAGGGAGAAAGCAGAGGTGCACTAGGGATCCTGGGTGGGGAAAAACAAATAAAAAGAAGAAGAAAATGAAAAGGGAATAATGAATCTGTGTACTGAAAAGACTAAACCCAGAAAAGGTTACATTGCAGTTATCTCTGTAATCTGTCCATCCATCTCCACTACTAATTGACTTCATTAGATGAACAACTTTTTAAATGGGGTTTGATGAATAGGATTGAATACTGAGATTGTGTGTGAGAATAGGAGAGTGGGCTCCCCTTTTGGTGCTGTTTCTATGACTACTGCTGAGATTAGGGATCAGACAGAACCAGTCTCCCTTGTGAGGGAGTCACAGTATCTAGGAACTACCAAATATAATTCCCTTCTCTTACAAGGCATGGACTTTGTGCCATGCAAAGAGTAAATAACATTGATTATAATAAAGGTTATTGGGAGAAAAGTAGCAAGCTTAGGTCATTATCATGAGAACATTTTCCTGATTTGTGAAATGTTTCTGCCAACATTCACTACCATATTTTTTCTTAATGTTAATTGTTTACCACTAAAACCAATCTGAGATATAAATAAATGTTGTAAGCTTACTAAGTGGTGAGGGAAAAGTAGTCACAAAGTTGTTTATTAAAAGGAGATATTGTACTTATAAGATCCCCAAATTAATATCTTCACAATAGTCATTACTTCATGGTATAAATGTCTCAGTGAATCATCCTTATTTATTGTATTATGGTAAGCCTTTGGCATATATCTAGAGATGATGACTACCTCTTCATTTTCATTGTCTGTAAAATACAAGCCATTATTATCACTACACAATGAATACACCTCAAAGGAGAATTAAGGGCTTTGAAGCCAATTATTTTATTTGGGTGTATTTGCGTAATCACTTGCCATTGTATGTAGCCTTTGACCATTACCTGGCTCCCCTGAACTCAGACAAAGCCACCCACACTTCACTCACTTCAAGAAGGAATATCTATTTTATTCTTTTGTCCAGGATGAAAGATTAGCATCTGCTTGTGCAGCTCAGCACTCAGGAAGCAAGGGGAAGGAGTTTTGGTGCTGTTTCTCCTAAATGATGGCCTGAGCACCTGAGCCCACTGGGTGGGTGAACTTCACCTTGCAAAGGACTCAGAGCTAGCTAAAGGTAACACAAGCAGACAATGTGTGTAATGTGTAGTTTTCGCCTGCCATATCCTAAAGGAACCCCCTTTGTCCTAGGCAAACTCGTTGGTAACTTTCTATTCTTTTACCTTCCTCCAATCTAGAAAAGCAGAGCCATGCAACTGAGAAGACAGAGAATATTATTTTCTTTAAAAAGATTAGGTAATTTTATCCCCTATTGCAGGTTTGCTGTGTACTCCTTGTGAAGACTCTTGACCATGGAATGTACCTCGCATTAAGTCATGGCAAACTGAGAGAAATTACTCAATAATAGCATCTAAGAGAGGCCTGGAGTTTACAGATATGTTGATGAAAAATTGAGCGTATGATTTACTGGGGTGACATTCAAAATGTTGAGAGGCACTTTGCATCTTGATAATAATTGCATGAATGATAATTCCAGTATGTTCATCAACATTTTCTAAGGAAGCCTGATCTAATGTTTAGCAACCTTATATTTCTCAGGAAAGATTGAGCAGAGCTTTGTCAGGTCATGTTCTGAAGAGAGTTTTCTCTATAGCATTTGGTGCTGATTGCTGCTGGAGGAAGGATAACAAATTAAATGGCTCATTGATCTGTTCCAGAACAGAAAATCCTACATTTCTCTGTATTTATCCTACTACTGAATACCCAAAGGCTTAATGTAACTCTCTCAACAACTTCATATGAGAATATGTGAGAAGCCTTTGAAATCAGAACATTCCTGTGAGAATTACAGAATTGTAATTTTATAAAGGTTAGAAAAGAGGACAACTATTAGCCTAGCACCACTAAAAAAATGTCCCTAAGTGTCCCTAAGCTATGTGGAGACATGGCCAGGACAGGTGACTACAGGGACATGCCAGACCATATGACATCCTGTTCAGTATATAAACAAGGGGAAGAAGGAAGGAGCAGGGACATTTGGAGTGATGGCATTTGTCTTCCCAAGTTTCTGTTACCTATGATGGATCCCTTTTTTCCTGGGGATGGCTGAACAACTGCCTGCCCAAGGCAAGGGTATTGAATTCCTTGTTTTGTTTTTCTCGTGTGGAAGACATAATTATATTGCTGTTTAATATTTATAGTTATTAACAATTAATACATTCTCAATTTTTGGATCTATTTACTCAGTTGAAAACAAACATTGCTATATTTGAGTCAAGCAGAGGACATCTTCCCACACACAGTGGCCTAAACTTTGCAAAATCTCAATTCTTAAGACAATATATAGTGGAAAATCTCCACAAAATATGCGAGTGGTGCCAGGGGTACTCCTTTCTCAACCAGTACCTACAGGTTACAGTTGATCATTAATTGTATCTTCAGCTGTTTAGGAATGGTTTCTGTGATCCAAGGTCTGTCTGGAGAACATCTCTTCCATGAAACTGCTCCTCCACACTGTCAGTGACACCACCACCAGCAGCAGGTTTTGCAATGTTTTGCTGAACAGCAGTCAGAATATTTAATCTGAATTAGACTTTGTCAATGGGACAAATTTACCTCTGGTGTTACTGTGCAAAAGTCAAAAGCGTAAAAGTATGGAAAGGCTTGGTCTGTTGAATTTATTGATTAAATGAGATGCGTACAAATCACAAGCCATATTCTATCTTTGGATATATAGATTCAACTTATGTTGTGTTCAGTGAAGGCCATGAATTTACATCTGTTACTGGAATATGGCTTGAAAAATTGTGTCATTATCTTAATGCAAACATAATTGTCCCTGATGTGCAAAGCAAGCAATGCCCTGACTCCTGAACCTGTGAAGAGCTGCTGACCCCATGCCTGAGCTGAACAGCTCTTTTGGCCTCGTGTACTTCAGTAAAATCCTGCTAAAATCCATGAGCTTGAAACCTGCAGGGGGAAAAAAAACAAATCATTGACAATGAATTAGGATTTCCTTTGCAAATAATTTTTGCTGTTGGTATAAAAATATCACAAAAATATCAATTTGAATCAGAGCTGCAGCTATACCTGAATAGATGCTAAAAATATATGATACTGCCATGAAGATACAGTGAAAAAAGGCTCAAGTTTTTTGCTCATAAGTCTTTGTTTCTAATGAGATACTATGAAACAGGTTTGCAGTTTAGGAGGTTTTAGCATTTGTTCCTTTGTTACATGCTACTTAGGTTATTCAGATAATTCATTCTAGAGTCCATTCTTGACAGAGCAAGCTTGTCTGTAGGGAAACTGAACATCTTCCATAGCTCTGAGAGAAAAAAACTTTTATTCCCTTTTCATAGAATCATAAAGTGTCTAAAAAAGTGAACTGCAAGAAAACATAGGCAGCTAGGTTGCTGGGTATTGATGTGCAAAATTGATCAATGTGGTGGAGGCATTTTGAAAAGGACTCTAATATTTATAGTATATAGAAAACATGTAGGCAATATCAAGAAAGTGTCCATCACTTAATGAATTGCCTTTGTTGAGCTAAAAAAGAACTAATGTACATCAGTGTAAAATTTGTCATATCCCTCTTGGCATTTTCATCTCCTTGCAAGGAAGAGGTAGTGCTTGAAAAATATTTTGAGCCTCTCACCCTATTTCTGTAACTGTTACATAGATGAGAACAAGGAGTCTGTGCTGCACCAAGAAAGCAAGCAAAATGGGAGCTGTGAGACATGAGAGGTAAGCACAGAAGGAAAGTGTATCTCTGAGCACTTCTCTAGAAGCCCTGCTGGGCCTTTAAGGCTGTTTGTGACAAGATGGTCAAGCTCTCTGGCTCTGGATAAGTCACTTTATTTTTTTGTCACAGTAATTGTATTAAGAAAAGTTGGCACTTCGGAAGTCATAGCAGCTGAACAAAGGAGGGAAATGCAGATGGTGAGAGCCCAGAGCCCAGCACAGGTTAGAATAAACAAGTTTTATTCACCTTGGGCCTGGCAGCACTCTCCTCCCCAGGACATGGGGATCTGGAGACCAGTGAAACACATGCTGTGCTTTTTTCTTGGAAAAAAAGTGACACAAATGAGAGAGTCTTGATAAAGGAAGTGAGCTAAAGAAAATAATTCTCATTGCTCTGACTCAGTAGAGCATCATGCTACATTTCTGCATGTGTTCCTGTGATTTTTGAGGAAACTCAGTTGAAAGCAACTCTTGATATCAAGTTAAGAAAATCACTAAAAGTATGACATGCATTAGCATTCAAAGTTTTAAATGTGTTTTTCTGAAAGTGTTAGAAATACTAAATCTGCAAATCAAAGTGAAAGGCCAAATACCTGGCAATTATTGTTACAATCAACAATTTCAGTTCATTTATTTTTACAAAAAGAGAAAGAGCCAGAGCCAGTATTTACACATGATCTTTACAAGCATATCCTGGCATTTCTTATCAGATTGCTCAATCTCTAATTTGAGCAAATGTAAACTTTTTTTCTGGGCTGAGAACTGATGTGCTCAACTGCAACCTCCTTCCAAACAATACAGGTTTGAAGTTCTAAAACAAAGGAAAGGCATTTGCTAATGAGAGGCCCTGTGAGTCACCTGCATATTTGCTCTTTGTGCCCGAAGGTGTTCCTTCCTTGTGGGAGTACCATACCACAGTATAAATGATGCATTAGCTGGGGGCTAGCAATGGAAATGATACAGTTTGTCATCTGGCTCTCAGGAGTGTGAGCATCACAGCCTCTGTCTACACACTGACAATGTCTAACAAAGCTAAAGTCCTGCCTAGAGAAATACAGGAGTCCTGTCTAACCTAGGCATTTCTTCTTACAAATACTGCAAATTTTACCACAAATCCTCCCAGCTGTTACTTAACTAGATTTATTGAAAAGTCCTCTGTTCTGCTTCATTAAAACACTACATTGGAACATTTTTCTCTTGATAGCCCTGTATAATCTGACTCTGTATTATCCTGGTTAATATTCTTCTCTTCCATGGTACCCCCTAACAGAGAAAAGAGGAGAAGGATTTAACAGCAATAAAGGAAAAGAAAAAAATACTTTATTTTAAAGAAATAAACTGAAGAATTCTTGCTGATTCTTGTCTTCAGGAACCTGATAATGAGTATCTGAGTAGGCACTTCTTATTTATTATAATGAAGTGAAAAATGTGGAAAATTAGCATAGAAATCCTTAGTGGATGTTATGGAAATAAACAAGAAAGAAAATACCAGACTCAAACCAAACAAAAATAACTCTGGAGAGGAAAAGAAATTAATTTCAAGAATAATATAATGCCATGCAGACCTGCTCTTACAGAAAACCATCAAGTTAATTTAATTCCACAAACCCCATTGCTCTAAGAAAATGTTGTTTAAATCAATTCATTCTTTCATTATGCCGCTTAAGAGCACTGTGAACTGATGAGAAATTACTGAGATGACTTTCATGTATCAGAATCCCTTCAGTTTCACTTCATTTTATATCCTGACATGGGATTAATGTGCTGTATTTGCATGCTAAAATAGTATATTTAATTGTAAAAGTGGTGTTGTTAAATTACCTTGCAATGAGTTTATTTTAAATGGTTCATTAAAGTTTCTAGAACAGCTTGCTGCAAGATTTCATCTCTGCATTGTTTTAATGGATTACATCTTCAACCAGTGGCTGCATTGTAGGAAGCCCTGACTTGCTGTTTGCCCTCCAACAGCAGGTTTTGCACTAGAAGCAGTTTTGGTCTCACAGGATCAGATTCAGATAATTACAGTACTTGAACAAAAGTCCATCTCCTTCTAGCACTGCACAAACATGATATTGAACTATTATATATAAAATTGTATCATTGTTTATGTTGGAAAGGACCTCTAAGGTCATCAAGTCCGACTTTTAACCCAGCTCTGCCATTTTCTCCACTAATCTGTATCCCTAACTGACTCATCTGCCTGTTGTTTGAACACTGCCAGGGGTGGTGATTACACCACTTCCCAGAGCAGCCTGTTTCAATGCCTAACCACCCTTCAGATGAAGGAATTTTGCCTAATTTCCAATCTAAACCTCCCTTGGTGCAACTTGAGGCCATTTCCTCTGATCCTGTCACTTGGTACCTTGGAGAAGAGACCAACCCCCTGCTTACAGCATCCTTTCAGACAGCTGTAGACAGTGATGAGGTCTCCCCTTGAGTCTCCAGGCTGGACAATCCCCCCTCTCTCAGCCACTCCTCACAGGACTTGTACTCCAGACCCTCTCTCAGCTCTGTTGCCCTTCTCTGGACACACTCCAGCCCCTCAATGTCCTTCTTGTAGTGAGGGATGCAGAACTGGACTCGAAGTACGGCCTCACCAGTGCTGAGCATAGCAGGCTTCCTTGTCTTTGTTCCTTTGCATCCCAGGTGTTTAGACACTACAGAAAGATCCCCTTGAACTTTATGTTTTGCAAACTGAAGTGTCTTAGCCCAGTTACCGTTTTCATTTCTCAATGATGCTTCAGTCCCTTACTCGTCTCTTATTCCTGTAAGTTCACTGCAGTAATTCCATATCTGTCTCGTACTGGGGAGCCCAGAACAGCACCCAGCACTCAAGGTATGACAGAAACACTGAGGGACAGTTCAAAGCATTCATCATCAGGAGCCATGGCAACAAAGCCACTCAAGAACCAGCTTCTCCAAACAACTCTGTCCATACTCTTTCTAGTAATGTCCACACTTGTCTCTGTATACATGGCTGAAAAAGGATTTTCTCTAAGTTTAAAAGAGCAGAATTTACCTTTTACTTTTAGTTTTGTCTGTGTACTTCCTATGATGAAAACCATAACCTAAAGGCTGTTTCAAAGGTGTAATTTTTAAACCTGGTCTCTATTTGTATCTGTTTACAGTGCTTATATCACTACACTCGGAAATGCAATGGAAGCATAACTCTTGATCTCAATGGAAATTAAGCACAAAAATAGCTTTGAAGAATCAAGTATAAGTCCTTGGCTTATAGAATAACAGTTCTGTTTTGAATACATGCTGTGGCTTTTCAGGGAGTCTCTTGCAAATTTACAAAATAGTTGTCTATATTTAGGTCAGCTATATGCTTGTGCACTGAAATGTTGCTTTCCTTACATGCTGATATGGAGGAATATTGTCCCTTAGGGAAGAATTCTGTATCATTAAACTAATCCATGCTATTACATTTCTATTATTGCATCTGTGTACATACATTTTACAACTAAAAATGGTGCAGATAAATAATACACGTTTAGAAAGCCAATGTTGTCAGTGCAAGTATCTGCTCATATTGGTTCTGATCAACTGTAAACTTCTGCCCTGTCCTCACCTGGCATGTGTTGATTAACTCAGAGGAATGGGGAAGAAGGGGAAATTTCCCTTATGTATGTATATATATGTATACTGAAAGCAAAGATGACTGATAGTGGATATGGGTTTTCTTACATTCAGGATGGATTTGAGGGTCAGGCAGGTGCAGTTACTGTCTCAGGTTCTATGCCTGTGAACAGCACACCTTCGAGCTGCTCTCTTCTGATATTATTGTTCCACTTGCTCTCTGTATTTCCCGTGATGCCCTCAAAAGGTCCTTAACCTTAAACAACAAAGGGCACTTTTTAGGTTTGTGAAAGACTAACCTAGCTTGAAATTAGACACAAGCTCTGCATAGTAAGATGTTTGAATGACAAAGCTGTATTACATTGTTGCTGCTATGTACAGATGTTTATCTGTAAAAGGATATTTTCTGTTTTCATACAAAGAAAGTATCACAGCCCTTCCTGGGTACAAATGGACTGGACTACTTGATGCTATATTATCAAATATTGTTTTCCTATGGTTTCTTGTTTTACTGTTGCAGAGAGGTTGCATGCTACTGATGCTAGTTCCAGTGAAAGAAGTACAGTTTTACTTCCTAGACACAGAATATGTTTTTGCAGCAAAAAGTGCAGATCTAATATATTGTTTTTAGGAGCTGTTTCCCCAGCCTCCTGGCGGAGTCTTCCGAGTACATAGCTCTGGTCTATGAGTAGAAGTGTAGAGAGTAGAAGTTCCTGGTGTATCTGCAGAACAGTTTCTGGGGAAATGATTGTACTGAAAGCCACTTCTGTTTTTAGCACACATTGCAGAATGATTTTTGATGATTTTTCTTTCCTGTTGTTATGGCAGGAAGAGTTTTAGTTCAAAGCTTTTTAAATAGAGTCTGTTTGCTCCCAATGCAAGTACTCAGTGGCTCCCTGAAGTGTCTAGTAAAACAATTTAACAAATAGAAAAATGTTTTCCTTAACCTTTCCTGTCTTCTTTTGATACCAGATGTGCTTTGTTAATCTCAAAACTATAACTTAGTAAAGGCTTTCATTTCCTTTCCCAATTTACACAAAAGCAGGCTCAAGTCTCAACTTTGTTATTAGTGTGCAGAGTTTTAATTGCAGACTATTCTACATAGAGGAAACAGAGCAGTCCAAAGCCATTAATATTAATTAAGGTCAAATGTTAATCAAGGTCAAAAGCTGACAATTTTAATTTAATAACATAGCTGCCTCAAATCTTAACACTTTCCAATTGCTACTGAAGCTATCAGAAATAGTCTTAGATATTATATATGTTTTTTTGATTATTTTCAAATACTGGCTTAGTTGCTCCATTCTGGGCTAGCTGGCAAATTTTATAAGAGGTTTTATAAGATGGCATATGTAAATCATGGATGTGATTTCTAGATGTTAATGTTGAAGTTCCAACAGTCTTCTCTACCAACCCTTACCTACAGCCAAATGCAGAGCTACTCAGCACTGGGACTCTCTCCCTCCCCTCCCTCTCTGGAACCTGCTGGGAAGGCAGGAGTGAAGCAGCTTTCTTGATCTTGCAATGGGTCTTGAGACCAGGAACAGGACCACTGGCAGTCCGTGCTTTCTATCCCTTCCACCTTACTCTCACTTTCACTGCGCATGTCAGAATATTAGAAAGAGATTTTTTCAGGAATTAAAAAGAGAAACAAAAAGATGAAAAAAAGCGAAAAAAAAAATAGAATCAGTAGGACAGCAAAAGTGGAAGATGGAATTGACTCTGAGAGAAAAAATTTAGAGTACAATGGAGAGGAATGAGATATGCCATAGAGGGGAAACCTGGCTATTTTGAGAAAATACAAAAGATATATTTACATGGAGGTAAAGAAGAGAATATAGACCTTTTAAATAACTCTTTTTCAATTAGACTGACAGCTCAGAACTACATATACCGTCTTCTTGCTGTCTGCCCAGAAGAAAAGGAAATGCTGTGTTAACAAGAATTCTCTCCTTCCAGAACACAAATCAGATAGTCTACTGAAAAAAACCCCTCAAGATTTCTGGCAACCACCTCAGCCAGAACTAGCTATTTTCTCCTTTTATTTTAAGAGGTAACAGATTTGTCCTGTAAGCCTTCTGCTCTAGAAGTCTTGAAAATTGGATCACCCTGTCCCCAGAAGCCTGAATGTGCACTACACTGCCCTTTGAACCTCTTCAAAGACAGACCTAGTGACTCTTTGATTTTTATGGACTACATCTACCAAAGTTTACTCTCAGAAGTGCTACCCTTATCTCTCCACAGCTTTTCTCATATTCACACAACCCAACAGACACCCCAGCTGTTTATAGGCTAAATTTCTGTGCTGTGAGCTGTTCTCCTCATCCTTTCCACCTGAGATGAGCCAATTGCAGTGCAACAGCACAGCAGCAGCTCTCACCAACCAGATCTATTTTGCAGCTGATAAAGAACGTGTCTTACAATAATAGAGCCCAAACTTTCCAAGAACCATATTCTTTCCCTCCTGCCACAAATATCCCTCCTTTTTCAGCTTTCATTTCCCTGGTTTCCCAGGCCTCATGTTTATGAGTTGCTTACCAGGCTGTCATCGTTTGGAATTCTGGCATTTGCCAGTTCAACCATGGAACTCAGTGGGATGTATTTCAAGAAAAATCTAGCCTCTCTCTTTAGGTGAGGTTTTCACTTCATCTCTTCCTCTTCCCCATCCTCTGCAACTTGCTGGCATGCTCTAAGTCATAACAATGCACTTCAAAGGAGCAGTGACAATTATGCAATTCCAGGGCTCATTTTTCGGCATCAGTATCAAAACATGAAAGGTGGCTGTCATCTGCACCATCAATAACTTCTGCTGACGTAGCCCTTCCATTAATCCACTGATTTGACAACAGCACTTGGAATCACAACAGAAATGTCACTGTAACTACAAAATATCAAAAGCAAATAGACCCCAGCACCACCTGTACGGATTTGTCGTTCTCTGAACAATCCAGTCTCAGCAGATAGTTTACTAGGACACATTTACAAGGCACCACAAACCTTATCTCTTGGAGTTTATGTTCTCATTTCTGGCAGCATCCATAAATAGCTTAGTCAGGTACAGTTTGTCTCAGTAAAATTTCTATGTGCATGTGTTGTTCATAAAATATGAAGCAAATCCCAGTTTTGTAATTCTTCAGACGTCAGACAGTGATAGCATTTCTGTTTCCAAGATCCCTTTGGAAGCAAATTTCAGCCCTCTACTTTAGGTGGATGGAAGGGAAAATTGGCCTGCCAAGATTTGGAGTGAAAATTAAGATACTGCTGGAACACCATCATATTTGAAAAAATACTGAGAGGTGGTTCATAGACTATCAGAGATTGTTTAGTAAGGGCTTTTAGTAGAGAAATTTTTAGAAAAATAGGTAGAAGCAAATAATACTATTTTGTGGTTTTACACGTATTTCGAATTGATTGTAATGGAATAATTTTCTCCTATTAAATTAATTGCAACTGAATGAAAATCAAGTAATTCTGCCTGTGTTGCTTGTACTCTTTATTGCAAAATATCTTTCAGATCATCCAAGATTTTTATAAGAAAGATGAATCACCTGGAACGTAAGCTACATCACACGTGCAGATTTCAGCATTGATGCTCTGACAGTGGCATACACTTAGAGAAGGATATGCTGTCAGTTCCTGGCCTTAAAAATTTGTGGCATTTTCTACCTGATAGAATCTCCTGCACAAGAAATGGACATGTTAAGCCATGTTTGTGTACAACAATTTTATTTCTATAGAATGAAAGAAGGGAAGGGGAAAGAAAAAGTGAATAAACAGCATGGCTTATGTATGAGGAAGGCATTGAGAAAGACAGCAGTTAAATGCATTTTCAGGAGAGTTACTATTTTTTACTGTAAAGCATCAACCTTGCAGCAGAGACGGATGTGAACAGCGAGTGGATGGATTTTCTACCCACCTACCCACGGACACCAGCAGCCTTCCTTCTGGGTCATGTGCTGGGATACAAATCAAATGATGAGAGGCCATTCCAGGATGAAAGATTTCTATCATCTAGGATTTAGCTGATAGGCTGTAAAGTACCTTTAAATCCATATACATGTAGGTAGGTGTCAGGAAAGTTGTACTGGAAAACACTATTAAGAGAAGAGATAACACAAAGCCAATGATTTTAGCAGGAACCATTCATACCAGAGACTATGAATTAAAGAGAGATGAAAGAAAAATAACAGCAAAAGAAAAAAGCTAAGCAAGTGGATCAGGTGAGGATAAGGAAATTGCACTTTTCACTCCACATTTGAAATGTTGGATGTTCAGATATATGCATTTCATTTGGTATGGATCTCCAGTCCCTACCGAAGGGAGGGATGTAGAGCATTATCCGATGTAAATGTAATTGTACAGCTTTATGGAAAGCAGTGAGCACACAAAATGTCAATTTTTTGATTTGTACTGTTTTCTATTTTACTAAAAGTGTATGTATCAGATTAAGTGTTTACTAAAAGTGTATGTATTACTGTCCTTCAGTAATACAAGAGAGGGAATTTTTTTTCCCTCAGGTTATAGTTTTGGTTCTGGTTCCTCTGTTGTGACTACATAGTCAGATAAATAACTTTGAATATAGTAATTTTATATTAAATAAAGATGTATTTGCAACTAAAGGTAAAAGGCTTTTTTACCTATACCTTGGGTAGTATCAGAGTAAACTTCATTCCTTGCCTTGATCCAAGCATGTCTGTGCCTTGACTGTATGTCTGAATTGGATGAAAAGGAAAAGCTATCCCTGAATGGCTCCTATTGTTTTATCCCTGCACGAAACTGTTCAGGGCAAACAATAGTCCTCCCGTGCTGATGCTACATGTGAAGCTTCAGACCATAAGCTACATTTGATAAAGGACAGTTTAAAGACTTGAGGTTTAATAAAAGCTGATGGGAGCATTTGCTGTGATTTGAAGGCAGCTGTTTTTCTAAGGAGGATTCTTCTATCTGGGGTCAGTCTCACAAGATTTTGTTTGCAGCAAAACAAACCTGAGAGTCATTTACTGTGCTAGATGATATCACAGTACACAACAGTATGCATTTGTGAGAGTCAAGCATCCATCTCTGTTCATTACTCTAGTTTTTAAGCACAACCCTTTTTATAAAGGAGCATTTTCAGCATGTCTCCAAATAACTCCATGGTCTGCTCCTGCCCTTCTCTGCTCATACAGACACTAACTGGTGCTTAGCTGCCACTTCTGAGGTGCTGTGTTGTGTCACACCACCTACAGGAAGCCTTAAGAACCTGAAGAGTCAACATAAGAAAGAGAAGGTGAGAAAGGGAGAACAAAGTGCAATAGCACCATAGGGCATTTTTCACCATATTGCACGATACTGGAAGTGCTCCACTCCTTTCCTGCACAACTGACTCACATTATTTTGTCAGTCACTGCATTCCTTTCTCAAAAGCTAATATGCATCCGAAGCTGCCAGTTAAACGCATCTTGAAAATTTTTAACTGCAATATCCTGGCATGTGATACTATCTGAAAGAAAAACTCTACTGCGAATCAGACAGTACTCAAACCCTCAAATATCTGGGAATTTTGGTGTCTGGTACTTGTATCTGCTGCACAGCACCGTGCTCTGCCGGCTTGCTCTGCGTGGTGGAGAGGAACCCGTGCCAGCCTAAGCACTGGCAGCAGCCTGTCAACCACAGCATGGCTTTCTCTGCCTGTTAATTTGCTCAGCTCCTCCACACAGCCAAACCTAGAACTGCTTGTGAGAATTTGGGCTTCCCGTGCAAGATTACAGGTCCTGTCAGCTGGAGAGCCAGTGCCAAGTGCCAGGCTGTCTGCTCCTCTCAGCTACAGCCTGTTCTCTTCTTTCAAGTGGCACTCAGAGGTGCTGCAGAGAGATGACAGGAATGCAGTGTTTGGCTTTGCTCACTCTGATCATCAGAAGCATTGCTCCTTACTGCGTGATTTTCTTGATCCCTTCTCACAGTGCATGAGTGCATCTTTCACAGGAATATGGTAAAGTGGTGGTTAGAGAACCTCCATGGAAATGCAGATTTCTTTTTATCTATTTTTCACCCATGATCGTGAAATAGCTTACAATTTTTAGTTTTACATATCCTATTTTCTCAGAAGATGGCAAAGATTGAGACACAATACTAATCCCAGAATAAGGATTCTGCTACTGAGATACTCATGAGGAGTTTTGCTGTTAATCTGGAGATACTGCATAAGTTTCTGCCAGGCTTAGTCAAAACCTTGTCTTCTCTGTCAATTGTGTCAATCTCTGAAGTAAAAGCTTTCTTATCGGAAACCCTAGGGGAGGAATAAGGAAGCAGGGACATAGAGGCCATTTCTCAGTTCAATGGTTATTAGATGAAAGCAGTTTACAGCCATTGCTGACTGGAATTAGAGTGCCTTTCCATAAGACCTAGCATTAAAAGCCTATGCTATCTCATTACAAATTTTGTAAGTCATGCACCCTTAAGAGTGCACCCCTAACAATGGATTTGCTTCCCTTGATATAAAGATTCTTAGACAATCAACATAGTTGGGAGAAAAATACGATTTACTGGCTTTTTCTTGTATATGTGTAGATGTCTTGTTTGAGGGATGCATTTCAATTTCATTTAAATTTCATATGGAAGTAAAATGCAGAGTCCATTGTAGTTTTCTGCTTTTGAAATGCTTCTGCCCTCCTGAGTGTTAAAAAATAGAAGGAAAGAAATCCAGCATAGCTGTGCATAACAGCACAAGCCCTTTGTACTTGAAAATGCCACGTGTCATCTCTATACACAATAAGCTCAAAACTAGAGAATTTATATGTTAAATTTGAATAATGGACCAAAATAAGATAATTCCTCTTTGCTAACAGAAACACATTAGTCATAAGCACATCATAACCTTTCTTTGGTATAGAAATGGACTCCTTAAAGTAGGGATAATAGTAAAAGACTAACCATAAAGGAAGATAGGTTAAAAAAAATTACATCTGAATAATGTACTTGACAAATAGGTAATAAAATTACGTTCTGCTCAGAGCAATTTTGAATAATTTATTTGGTTTATGACTTTGGCCAAAATATGCAGAAATGCAACATTCTCTCAATTGCACTATAATTGTTCATCCTACTATGAGAAAAAGAAACAGGGGGAATGCCTATTACATAGATATTTATAATGAAAATGGACCTATTAGACAGAGTTTCATTATGAAAATGGCTAATTAGAGAATCTGAATAGGATATTTGAAATATCACATCCTCTACAATGCCCATGGAGTCTGTGTTGTGTATCAAGCACACATGACACCAGTGACTCTTGTCACCCTTGACTATATAGAGATTTTCAGAAGCCTCTGTCCATCACGGGTACAAACGTCCTCACTGAAATGCTGGATTCCCTGCCCTGGGTCTCTCTGAGGCTGCTGAGACTTGCTGGTAGGCTTGATTTACACAGTGCCTTGAATTGGTAGGCTCTGTGCCTGGAGGCAGATTATAATCTGCAAAAGGTTCTCAACTCCACAGCTCACTTCTCTGCTAAGTGAAAGGCAGTGAAGTCAGTTGACAGACAGAACTGACCCTTGCATGGGTATGTACAGCTAATGCTGTTTTCTAGGCGTGAATGCTCTCTGCCTCCCTACTGTGTGCTGCTTTGGCACTTAAATAACTTCAGACCTCCCCCAGGGATGTCCCGGGATGGGACAGAGAGCAATCCAGGGAAAGGCTACACACTTCTGCCCACAAATGAAAGGATGCAGAACTCTGTAGGCGTGGAACTGGTCTAAAGAGAGATATAATTAACCTCTTCACAACTACTCTTGGTAACAGCAAGCAGCAGGGCCATGGAGGTGTTGTTTGATTCAAGAGAACACTTTGCTTCTTGCAGTAAATAGCACAAAAAAATCAGAAAGAACAACGTGAATATCTTAATTCAGTCTACTAATTTAAAAATGTGATTTTCGGGCCAGAAGCAACTCATTAGCTACAGCCTAAAGCTTTCCCAGTAAATCTTAGGAACAATTGAATGATTTCATATTATAAAAAGCTTATTATTATAACTGGATATTTTAAGTGCCAGGAGAAACCACTGAACACTACCTCGCGGCACAATCTTGTAAGTGATGCACGCACTTCCAATTACATGCTGTCTTGACCATTTCTGCATGTGTTCAGTTGCTTAGCACCATCGTGTATGCCCACACTCTCAGCAGGAGGGTTCATAATTCTCAGCAAAAACACATCCTTGATTAGGAAAAAAAAAAGCGTTAGTAAAATAAAAAAAGGATTAGAAAAGTACAGAGAAATATTTTCAGGATATGTTAAGGGTGATAAAATGCTCGGGAATTCCCCAGTCCTGTTAAGATTACTTGCACAGAAAGAAAGAGATGAACTATTTTCTGGAAGCTGGAAAGTAAGGTCTATTATCAGGTACATCATTTACTCTGTATAAACATTTGGGTAGAAGTGGAACTTGGGAAATATTGTACTATACCAGGAGAGTATGTTCTTTTCCTTCATTTAATTGAATAGGAATAAGTAGATATTTTTGATACATCATCTTTCACCAGATGCTTGCCAGGTGTTCATTAAATAACAACTTTATTTATCTATTTTCATTGTCAGGTTAAAAAATTAACTCCCGTGAAGAAACCTTAAATTAGGGACTATAAACAGATGTGGCACAAAGCAATTAGTCCTTTACTTTAAGAATCTCAGTCAGTCTGCACAGGCTTGAAGAATTCTGGAAAGGAAGAGCAGAAAAAAGATCTGCATACATATGCACATCACTTAATCTTTACTCAGGTGTAACTGCCAGCAACGTTGCTGGAATTTTTAGAGTAGATTGGAAACAATTAAGTCAGAGGTAAGAGGTAAGATTTCCAAGCAGGTCACGACATTGCCTCTTGTCCTGGTTTCAGTAAATTTGAATCTAAAGCATCTCTCCCTTTTCAGGTACAGATTCTGTAGGACTCTTTGCAAGGAAGAAAATGCCTCAGATGAAATCTTTTGGCTCATCAGTGCTTTGAGCTCAGTCCTGGTTTCAAACAGATCCTCACAAGGATTTACATTATCTCCCAAGCCTACATCTCCAGTCTCCTAGATCCAGAACAGAGACATTTAAACTGCTGAGTCAGTGTTATTCTGGCATATGCAGAGCAAGGGATGTAAGACTTGCCCCAGCACCTCTGTCTCAGCTGGTCTGGGTCCAGAAGAAACCAGCTGAGGAAATCTGGGTAGCAGCAGCTCTTCCTTGGCTTTTTCTTAATGGTAATGTCTGCTACTGTAGGGTGTGAAATCCTTAAGGCTCTTCCTGTTGGATGCTTAAGATGCCTTCATATTCAGGTAGGCAATCCTGCTCTCAGGTGGCCAGCTTTCCTCAGGAGCTGAATGAACATCTTTTACCCCAGAGGAATTCCTGGAGAAAACAGGGTGGTTGGAGGTCAGGCAGTCCTCCTGCTCATTTTTCAGATTGAAAGCCATAAGAATTTCAAACTCTGTCAGCCACATATTTTAAAGATTTTTAAAGGTCCTTTACAAGTAGGATAAGCAAACTTCTCCTCTCTGTAGGGGAAGTGACATCCCCAGGTGTCCAAGTGCCTGTATTAGGTTAGTGTATGTCTAAGTAAAAGCATAGTCATGGAGGAGAGGCCTTTCTGCATGTTTTTCTTCAGGCTCTGATCCAGAAATCCAGGCACTTAATTTTCCATGTGTATGTGTCATTTCCATTGACAGCCACAAAACAAATTGTGTATCCAAATGTGCTGATATGCTTTTCTGGCTTGCAGTGTAAATCTGTGATTGAGCAGCTGTGGCAGACTATTTTGTGAGAGGAAGACAATGCAGTTGTGTATAGAATGTAGTTGTGTATAGAATGAACTGACATTCAAAGCACAAAAAAATTTCCACAAATGGTTCACTTCATGGAATCAGACGACATGGAATCACAGAATATGGGATCACGGAATCGCTAAGGTGGAAAAGACAATTACGATGATCTAGTCCAACAATAAACCTTGCCACAACAAAGCCCAAAGTGCCATGTCTGCCTGTCTTTTAAATATTTCCAGGGATGGTGACTCAACTACTTCCCTGAACAGCCTGTTTGATCACCCTTTTGATGAAGAATTTTCTCTTTATTCAGTTTAAACCTCCCCAGCACAATATGAGGCTGTTTTCCCTCATCCTATAACTCACTTGCCAGTTGGCAACAGAGACTGACACTCACCTCACTACAGCCTCCTTTCAGGTAGTTGTAGAGAGTTAGAAGGTTTTCCCTCAGCTTTTTCTCCAAGCTAAGCTGTCCCACTTCTCTCAGCTGCCCCTCCTAAGATTTATGCTGTTTCCTACTGCACAGATTCTATTTTTTTGCTGTGAGGAAGAAATGTCTCAAATACTGTACACAAAGTCTCTTTATTTTGTACCAGAAGGAATCACCCTACCCTGACTTAAGATAGTGTCACTGAATCAAACTGGTCCCAGAGCAGTTCAAGAATCACATGAGAATTTTGGAAGCTTGCTTTTAGTTTTGCTATTCTTCACTATATCAAACACTGCCAAGAAACCACTAGACTTGGGCTGGGTGGGCAGAAATGTCTTCTTCAGCAAATGGTTAATGGTTGGATTTGTTCAAATAGAATGGATGCAATTTTGGTGCATGATGTCAATTTGATTAAAGGCTGTATACAGTTATTCAGGAATAAGTGGATAACTGTACATATTTTAGTGAGAACCGAGGGTATAAGAAACAGCAGGAGAAGAACATGAAAATCACAAAAGGAGCTGAAGTGGACTGTTTAACAGCTAATTAGAGTCATCAACTGAGCAATTTTAGTTTGCATAACTGGAGGCATTATGCCATTGAACAGGGATGTGTATGGAATCTTTCATTAGTTTTTGGGAATTTCAATACTGGAAAGTTACTGAGAAATATTTCAAAAGGGAGAACAAAAATACTAGAGGCTAGGGATCAATTTAGCAGGATATCTAGACAAAAGAATGAAAAATTCACATGAACAGGTTGGTTAAATATTAGCTGAAATAGAAATATATTAATAATCTAACAGTTAAGAATAACGAAGCTGAATTGGCTAATTTTAAATCTAATGGTAAAAGAAAAATTTCCATTTAAGCTTATATATGTTCTCTCTTTTTTCAATTCCACTTGCATCCTCTTACTTTTTCAGTAGTTCTTTAACCTTGAGCAAAATCAGCAGTTTCCCTTAATTGCAGAGCCACGAATGGGCATTGCTGCCACTTGTTTGAGCTGTACAAATTGTAATAATGATTTCTTTAATTAATTCCCCTTTGAAATACAGCAAGTTTTAGAGATAAAACATCTAGATTTAAAAGTTTTCTATAGATGTAGAATTTATAAATCATAGAGTGCTCTTCCAATGGTCAAGTATTACCATTGTAAAAGAAACAAAACATTAAAATGGTGAAATTAAACATTTTCAGATTCAGGAAATATTTTTCAATATTTTAATTGTTCCTGAAGTCATAAGTATCACCCTTTTTGTGCTGTGGACTATTCTTCTGTAGAGAGACTATCACAGACAGCACAAAATAATAAACCCATCTCCTAATCTGGTAATAAGTCCAAGAATTAGAATATCCTTTTTAGTCACACCATCACAGGTGTGATGTGTTTTGCCTTCCTGGTTAACTTCCAGGGGCCTTCCTGCTCCTTCTAGTGCCATTGCTTTCCATGTCAGGCTACATTACTCTGCAGGCATAGCTATATAATTTTCCTTAACTCATATACACGCACATTTAGGTTTGATCATGTTGAGGAATTTGCCAGCTTTCAGCTTACCAAGCCAGCCACATCCTTCTGTAGTTTTAATGATTGTTCTGCTCTAGCTGATGTGGCCACACCTTAAGTTCTGTGTGTGGTTTTGGCCATCACAATAATCAAATTGAGCTGTTAAAGAGTGTCCAAAGGAGTGAACAGAGATGGTGAAGGGCCTTGAGGAGAAGCTGTGTGTGGAGCAGCTGAGGGCACTCGGTCTGTTCAGCCTGAAGGAGACTGAGGGGAGAGCTCACTGCAACTACAGCTTCCTCCTGAGAGGAAGAGGAGGGGCAGGCACTGATCTCTGTTTTTTTGTGGTGACTAGTGACAGAACCCTAGGGAACGGCCTGATGCTGAGTTGGAGGAAGTTTGGGTTGGGTATTAGGAAAGGTTCTTCATCCAGAGGGTGGCAGGGCACTGGAACAGGCTCCCCAGGGAAATGGTCACAGCACCAGCCTGACAGAGCTCAAAAGAATTTGAACAATGTTCTCAGGCACAGGGTGGGATTCTGGTCCTGTGCAGGGCTGCGAATTGGACTCAATGATCCTTGTCAGTCCCTTCCAACTGAGGATATTCTATGATTCTGTGAAATTCTTGTATAATTTATACACTTTTATCAGTGGTTGTCTAGTCCTTTGAGGTCATTTCCCACAGTGTTAAATGGTGTATGGGCAAGAAACTACCCTGAGGGCCCTGCTAGAAACTCACTCTTATTTGCAGTTACGTAATTAAGGAAGTTCTTGGTATGCAAAGGGTAAGCCGAGCAGATTTTTGTACCATCTGAATTTCATGTTGTAATGAATAACCAGGCCTCTTTTGTCAATCTACCTCATTGGTATTTATCCTCCAGTTCCTACTCTTAAATGCACATATGGCATAAGCTCTGCTCTTCCAGGAAGTCTTTTCTGGGAAGAAAACAAAATGGAACGCATGCAATGTAACAAAAGAATGCCACTATTCACTTGCACAACATGAGCACCTAAATTTAACATTATTTCATGAATGCTAAGCAGGGTTCTGGAAATTCCTTTCCCAATCCATTTTTCACTGCATTGTCCTGTGCTGGAAATAATGGATGAGAGTTTAGATGAGTTGAGAGTTCTGTTGCTTGAATTTTCAATTATTCATATGGATCTTACTAGTAAAGAGGGGTAAAGTGGGTAAGGCTTCACTTGTAATCTCTGTTGCTGCTGCTTTTCTCCAGCAATAAATTAACTTAGGGAAAAAAAAACCAACAGCAGTGTCACTTTAAATACAAAAACTTATAACATGCTGCCCTTTGGTATTAAATTCTAACCATGTAACAGATTAAAATAATAAAATGACAAAGAAAAATACACTTTCCACTTTTCAGGCACAAAGAAAGCATTGATCAAACATAATACACACAGCAGAACAGAGAGCAGGGCTCTTTTTAAAAATAAAGATTAGCTAAAAACATTTAAAAGGCTTTAAACACAAAAAGCCCCTACAGGGTTGGGTCTCTGAATAATGATTCAAAATGTTATCACAAAAGAATATGATTTATTATTATGGTTTTTATCAAGATGACATCTCACAAAGCTCTCCAAATGAATTCAACCTTGGGAGCTAATCCTCCTGCTGACAAGCAAGTTTATGCTATTTGGACTTCCAGGTCTTGAGTCTGAATGAAGAAGTCTGGGTTGAGAAAACATGGGCCAATTCAAGCTCTTTTTTGCACCCTGGACAACTCTCTCAATGTTACTGCATGGGGTGCAAGCCTAACACTTTAAAATAACTTTTTTAAAGTTTTATTACAAGCTACTTTCAGTCTTTTCCTGAAGGGTTTGGCACTGCAGTAAGCCTGAACACAGAGAAATTCTGGCTAAATATTGACAACAAGAGTTAAGATTTCTGAATAATTAAATTACCTGTATTTTCTCTATCCTTTTCCTCTTTTAATTTTGGAGTTATTAAAATTGATCTTTCTGTGAAATACTGAAGTATATCAAGATGTACACCTAAAGGCTGCCAGTGCTAATTAAAACCAGATCAACTTTAAAAGAAATAGAAGTTCAGTTAGGAACAGCAGGCAAATGCTTATTTGGAGCTGCAGCTTCTCCTAAATATCAAGGGAAGCTTGTTCTGTTAGCTGAACCTCAGCTTGGGTAAAGCAACCACACTGCAAAATAATGTCAGTGCTCCAGAAAGCACATGGATTAGCAGTGGACAGTTCATACTCATGAGATATGTTGCCAAACTCTATTTGAAGCACCACCAGTCAAGGGTTTCCATGTGCAAAAAGGATTCAAGTGCATGAAAATGCCAGGGGTATGATCACACATTCTTTTCAGGCTTCTACCTGGCCAGATCCTCTCTACCCACACTGCCAAGATGAAAATCTTTCAGGAAAGGTATCTTAAGAGATTTTACAGACAAATTTTTATTTTGTTCACCCTCTCTCCTAATTTTCTTCTCTGTCCTTTCTTCAAATTTTAATGCTACAGTTGCTACTAGATCTAAAAAGTGAAAGATATAAGAACACATTATAACGTGTAGAAATATCCTAAGGACTTCTGTCCTATTTCAACCCAGTGTTGAGCCACACGTCTGTGGCAAATCCTCCACACAAACAGCTTTCCTGCATATAGCTAATGAAGTGTTTCACTGTTCTGTGTACATATTACCTCACATCAGCAAAACATCCTTTTTTTCCCCCGTGTTAATTTGGAAAAATGTTGCTATCAAATGTTGATAGAAACAGGAAGAGCACACCTAATTTACTGCCATATGGTCTAACCTTTGATCATAACCCAACTCTAATGCATAAGCACATCCACCTGTACCAGTGAGTGTCCTGTTTCTACTTTCTGGAATGACGTTATTTAATATTAAGACAAAATAATGTCATTTTCACTCTTGATATAAAATTCTCAGCATTCACAACTATGTCCAGCCTTCTGATCTATTACACTCACATTTTTCAGTGTCCCCTTCTTTCCAAACTGCATGCCCTTTGTGGGCCTTCAGTGACTGCAGGGTTTAGCAGGGATACTGGTCCCCTTTAAGACTTGTTTAATCTTCCTGTCTCTGAAGAAACAAGACTTCTGAATCCAGGCTTTAAGCAATTGAAATAAGCAATATTTTTCTGCACTTATATTTGAGGTGTAGCTGAACTGTTGCAGCTGCAGTGTTTGTGCAAACTGCCGCACAGCAGGTCGTTTTTGGAGAAATTATTAAGGGAATGCTATGTAGGTGCACAAAGAGAATTTTTTTTATTAATAATATCCTATGTTATTACAGGCTTTGTGTGACTGACAAATTTACTAAGAGGGAAAATATTTCATCTCACAATGCTGCTGGACTTTGTCCATCTGAGGATGATGTCATGCGTGCTGCATAATTGCAATGATTCAAAGATGTCAATTATAAACTAATTTTGAAACCATCCTACCTAACCTGCAATAGAGAGAATGTATATGAATAGAGCCAGAATAAATACATGGAAAGTATAATACTCTTTCAGGACAATGCACAACAAAAATACTAGGGCAGACAGAGTGGTATAAATGCTGAAAATACATTACATGTGGGGTTGTATTGCTAGAAGTCCTCCATTTTTGCATTACTCAGCACAGGTTCCCCATCTCACACTACTTCCCTGCAAGTCATTCCTCTTCTTGCCAATACAGCTCAGCTCTGAGAATTGCAAGCAGGAGTGAGACAGGGGCTGGACACTGCCTGTGTGCAACCACAGCCTGTCTCCTGGGGCTGTCAAAGTGTCGCTCACTGACAGTTTGGATTGTGGCCTCGGAACCAAACTTTGGGGACTGCAGAGAGTCTCCACATTGCTCCTGTTTCAGACCAGCAGTCATGCAGATGTCAAAACACTACATCACATAACAGCAGGGCAAGGTTTGAGATGGTGAAGGTCATTGATTCTCTTTATAAATTGTTACTGTTTGAGCTCTGGAAAGGCAAGTGATTCACATATTTTTTTTTTTTTTACTAATAGTTACATCCTTGCATGGAGTAAAAGCTGGAGTAATATTGATTCAGGTTACAAATCTCATCAGCAAGTAAACAAATGCACTGTTTGTGAAGGGGAATTCATGAGAGGGAAAAAAGTCTGTTTAAAAAAGGATTAGCCAGGTGTGAGAGACCAGAGATAAAGATTGCAGACTCGAAAGGACTGAATGGCTGTCAGTCACTGGCACACATGGCACAGCAGAAGCAATGACCCTCACCCCTGGAGCCCTCCGTCTACCCCCAGGGTGGCTAGATGACTGGAAGCTCCACTTGGGGACAGGTGGCTACCGGGGACCACAGCAGATAAAACCCATTGCCCTGAGCTGCATGTGGTTGCATCTCTATTGCCTTTGGATTTTATGGCAGCTTAAAGCACTCTAGGATCCAAGGTCGCAGCTATATCCTACTTTTCTCTTTCTTTTTCCCTTTTCTTTTCTACTCCTAATTTCCTTTTCTTGAAATCTGGATAATTTAAAGTTGTATGGGTAGAGTTTTCCAAGTCGGTATACTGAGATGCCTTGTTTTGATAGAATATTTGTTTTCAATTTTTTCCAAATTCCTGTTTTTCTAATGTTTTCCAGTAAAGCTTATTTTTCAACCTCCTTAGAATATCGTTACACTTCTCCTGTGCACCTACCTCAAGAAAATGTAGTACCTCAAGCCCCTTTTGAATAAACTTGCTGAGAGAAGACCAGGGCTCGACACCAGGCCATCATGGTGCTTTTCTTTTGAGGTCAGGACTAGCATTTCTGATCTGCCAATGCAGCAAGTTCATTCCTTCCCTTGTTGTTATCAGCCACAAGGGACACTGTGTGGAAACAGAGCTTGAGCTGTTGGGAATGTGTGGAGGAGGTGTGGAGGATGGAGGAGCTGTTCTGCAGCAGTATTGATTCTGAAGCACTGACAGCAGCAAAGCTTGCTTTTGTCAGCAGATTACCACATCCATGGTTTTGAGGACACACACGAAGCAGAGAGCACAGTAGAAAGATTCTTTAAATAAATCCAGGATTTATGGCTTTTTCATGTGTCTATCTGCAATTTTGACCAAGGGCACTACTGAGACCCTGGTGAACCTCTTTTGAACTTCCTCCAGAACACACATGCAGTGTGATGAAATGAGCCAAACCACCTGCTTGGGAGAGGCTGCAGGGAGATTGCCTTTGCTTCCCTCCAGATGAAACAGGACTAATTCCAAGTTGAGACATTAGTATAAGCTGAGCTGAACATATCTAAAGAAAAAAGTGTGAACTTCAGGAATACAGATTTCAGTAATTTTTTCTTTTACTCAAAAGACATTATTTAATTCATCAGTAATTTCTTCTTTTGAATTATTCCAGCAGAATTATGTTACATACAGAAGTGACTGCCGAGGGAAACAATGAAGGGAATACTGTGGCAACACTAGTACAGCCCTGAAGATCTGAGAGCCCTTTTTTTTCCTCTTACATAAAGAGTTGTTTAAATTACATAAACACACAAGTTTCCCAGTCTAGTGAGCCAAGTGATGCAACCCTGCAATGGGAAGCAATACAGCTGTATCAGCATGGCCCTGTGCCCAAGCCAACAAACACTGTTAGAGAGCTAAAAGAACTGTGCTACTTTCAGGTCCCAGCCTAGTTTTGCCACCACATCAATATACTAACTAGTTTAGAACCCATTTCTCTCTTTCCCATATAATGCTGAGTTTTAAAAAAGGGTCTTTAAAGCCAATCCCATGAAGGTATTTGACTGCCTATGCTACAACAGACTTTCAGGACTTCATTTGTTTCTCTCCACCTCACTGGCAAAGAGGCTATGGCTTCATCTTTGTCTTTCATCTAAGCTGTGTCTTTCCAGAGCAGGGTTCATTTCTTACCATGCAGTACATCCTAGCCCAATATCCACCTAATTTTGATGGAGACCTCTGACTTGTAACAATTTTAAATAAGAGTAACAATTTGGCTGAGCTTTTAAACCACCAACACACAAGAATGACTGAAAAGAGCAGACAAACTGTAGGAAAAAAAGACATCCATACCTTTATGGAACATACTCCTGAGGGCAAAAAAAAAAGAAGGAATATTTTATTTAACTTATTAACCCGCTCTTTGAGATTATGTAGTTCATGTACCAGTGTCAATTCACCAGCTGCAGAAAAGGCACTCAACCTAATGTTTTTGTGTTCACTTAGCCCAAATTTAGTTTTACTGATGTTGAAGGATTTTTCAAGACCTATGCTTTATCATAGAAAAAAATCAGGGATTTGGCATTTGCTTTATACCCTTTTATGCTTAGGAGTAGTTATTACATTCAAAGAGGTGTGTTTTGAAGTGCTCAGATAACCATCCACCAGCATTTACTGGTATTGATTAGAAAATTGTAAAATCAATTTTCAGAACTGATGATCTTTAAGCCCAAGCATGACTATTTATGATTTTTATCAATAAACCACAGTAATCATATTTCTAAGGTTCTAGTCTGGATTGTATTGGCTTTTGTTTTGATAAAGGGAAAATAGCAAAAAATACAATTAAACCAGACAAAATTAGAACTTGAACACAAGTACTCACATAGAGGACAAGGAGGTCGCAGCTTCATTCTGTGCAGTTAGAGTGATCACCACTCAGATATTCACATTTTTTGCTCTAGCAAGAGAGAACTACACGCAGCTTGAAAATATTGTTTAAATTAATTTATTGGGCATAAACACCCAGGCCATTTTCAGTATCACAGCTCTGTCTCTCCACTACCATAAGCTCCACCTCAGCAGAATGAAGGGGAGGTAGAAACTCAGCAGGGCCTTAGATCTTCCAAATGAGTATTTCCATTTAGAATAAACTTCCAGAGGATTAATTTACATAACCTCAAATTGTTGGTGCCCCTTGGGAGAGGAATGGGACAGTGAACATAAGCTGCTATGTTCAGCTACCTGTGCCCCAAGAGAAAGGAAAAACTTTGTATGCCACTAAATAATCCTAATAAAAAAGCTCAAAGTTAAAAATAATCATTAAAAGATGTCTCTATATACCTCATTGGCATGCTCTGTGTTTTATACGGACTTGTCTTATTTTTGAGTAATCAGAGAAGTATAGAAATGCTTGCACTAAGAAATTATTAGTATTAGCTGAACTTTCTCATGTTGTCATTGCTCTTGGGTTTGCTGTCATGGCTTTTGCCCTGAAATATCCTATGGGAAGGATCTTGTTCAGTTATGATTGTGGAGAATCACAACCTTTGCAATTCTTTTTAGAAACAGACATTTTCTATTGCTAAAGACACCAGAACACTCCCCCAAGGAAATTATCTTGGAAGAAGCAATATGTTAAAAGCTGAAGCCCAAAGCCCTGTGAAAACTGTGTAAGAGGATTTTTTTTATATTCCTCTAAGAGTTCAGCTTTGGCCTTTTGCCAGAGGGACTGTCTAATGTTTGGTTTGTGTTGAGATTTTTTTTTTTTTTTAATAAAGGATTACAATCTGGCTGGCAAAGTTTGCAGCCTCTTAGAAGATGCAATTTTAATGTTATATATTTTGGGTCTCCTATCTTCTTTCATTCTGCCAGTATTAAAAACAATCTGTTAGACTCGTTACCAATGTTATTATCTTCTATTCAGCAGTAATAACAAATGCAAAAATACAAGTCAAGAAACATATGCCAGAGGAGCGTTTAGCCTATTAAATACACACTACTTATACAGATGTTTAATTTAATTTTTCTGTTTTACTCATCTAATTACCCAAAGACACTAAGGAACTAGAATAGACTTGGAAAATTGAAGCTGAGATGGAGACAAAGTCTCCAGTGAATGCATAAGAAGTATTTTGGCCATGAGCATATTCTAAGTATATAGAATTAGTGGAAAAATATACTACTGTGAAAGAATTGATACAGTGACCACCAAAAGTAAAAACAAGAAATAAAGAATGCTACTGTTGCAGCCATACAACAGTCACTAACTGATTCCTTTATCAATTCACAACCTTTATGAATAGAGTAATATACTCTCTTCAGTGAAGTTCCTCTAGTTAAAAGTAATACCTGACAGAATTTTGCAGTTTAGTTTCTCTTTAACATGCAGATTTTTAGAAGTCTACCTGCAAGAATATGCCTAGACATGTAATTAACAGCAGCAGCCACAAAAAACCAGCAAATGTTTTTGTAGACTACAAGATATTATGTATTACTGTGTTCCTGATCTAAAAATCTACTACCTCACACTGTCACACTCAGTTACTTTGAATGCATTACTTGAAATTAGTTTTGGAAATAATTGGATAACTACAATGCTTCCAAATCTTTCAAGAAGCTTCACATGTCCCATGAGACAACACTGAACTCAAGGAATGGGTAGGTTACCTGTGACTACCTGGGGTGTGATCTGCTAGTTATAGCTTAGGTGCTGATAAAGTCGGGTTTTTTAAGGTAGTAAACATGCTATGGAAGTAACTGTAGAGTCATAGAATCATTAAGATTAAAAAAAGAACTCCAAGATCTTCAAGTTCAACCTTTGACCTAACACCATCATGCCTGCTAAACCATGTCACGAAGTGCCACATCTACTCTTGAACACTTCCTAGGATGGTGACTCCACCACTTCCCTAGGCAGCCTGTTCCAATGCTTAGCCACTCTTTCAGTGATGAAATTTTCCCTTATATCCAACCTGAACCTCATCTGGTAAAACTTGTGACCATTTTTCCCTTGGTCTATTTCTACTTACCTGGCAGAAGGGGTGACCCCAACCTCAGCGCAATTACTTCCCTTGAAGAGATCTGCCCTCAGGACACTGACTTACAAGAAGGATATTTCACTGGTGATGGCTTAATTCTCCAAAGTGTTAAACATCTTAAAATCACACACACTCAACCTTTGTATCGTTCATTGACTTTCACGGAGACTGAGGATGCTCATTATTTTGTGGAATGAGGCTTCTCAATCAAAAATGCATGTGTAATTATTATAATTAACAGAGTTCACATATGTTAACGCTTTATTGAACAGAACCTGAGGTAACTTAACATTTTACACCCGTCAACACACCAGTATAAACACACTTTTGCTCAGTATGAGCAGAGCTATTTATTACATATCTGGAAAAACATTACTGGTAAATTTCTGCAGTGAGTTGGCTCTGGTTGGATGCCAGGCACGCCCCAAAGCCTCTCTATCATTGTCCTCCACATCTGGGCAAGGGAGAGAAGATATTATGAAGGGTTTGTGGGCTGAGATAAGGACTGAGATAAAATACTCATCAAATACCATCATGGGAAAAACAGACTTGAATTGGGAATATTAATTGGCTTTATTACTAGCAAAATCAGAGCATGAAAATGACAAATAAAAACAAATTTAAAACACCTTTCCTCCACCCTCCACTTTCACTGTCTGTACCACAGGCTTGGTGTCTGCATAGTTTTCCTTCTCTCATGTTCTCACCCTGCTGTTCTCTGGCTACAACTGTGCAAAGACTTCTTTATTTTCTTCTTAAATCTTTTTTCACAGAGGCATGACCATCTTTGCAGCTGCCAGGGATTGGCTCTGCTGAACATGAGGAAGCTTCCAGCAGCTTCTCACAGAAGCCAGCCCTGTAGCCCCCCGCTAGCAAAACCTGGCCATACAGACCCAATAGACCTTCAATGGAAAAGCACCTCAGACTTGACTTTTGGATTCCACATCAAATCCAGTATCAGTGTTTAGGTGTAAAAAAAAAAAGAAATACTAACAAAATAAACAGTGGCATCATCTCAGGAAGTTTCTCTAGTGGGCACTGGAAAACTGGATAGAAGGACAGAAAGGTCAGCTGTATTTCCTTGCCCTTTGTGGTCCCACCTGAACTGCCAAGAATGGCCCACCTGAGGGGGAAACCTGCCAGTGTCCAAACATACAACCAAGATGACAAACAACCTGGTTGAGAAGAGACTTCTGAGTGATGGAGATTTCAGAACATATCTCAATCTGACATCTTTATTGTTAAGATTTATGCTTTTGACATGCCAAGGAGGAGAATAGACAAATGTCTATTATATAGCTGTATTACAAATATAAAACCCATGTGTCCCCATGAAGGTTATAATGGGAACCATGGATTGCTAATCATTTTGAAAAACCTAGATTTTAGTATTCTTAACACATAATTGTGAAAGCCATGTTACTGCATTTTATTTTGCCCAAACAGCTGGTAATTATTAAACAGATAAGTGAAATTTAATGTAGCAAGAAGTGCTTATTTATTGACTGCATGCACATAATGTTAGGTATTAGATTTTCTCTTTTTTATTTCATAACTGAAAGCAAAACATTTGCAGGTAATATAAAAATCGATAGTTTCAAAATGTAAAACACATCTATGGTAAGTTGTAACATTTATTTCAAGAAGCAAAGTTTGTTCTACAACAGGTCATACAGAAACAGTAGAACAATAGTGAGGAGGAACAATTCATTTTTCAACATAAAAGTGTCTGATGTCAATCCATGCATTGAAATACAAAAGATTAATCATTTGGCTATCTGGAAAAAAATGCCCAGACAAATTAATTTCTAGATTCTGAAAGCCAGGAGACTAATCCAATTAAACATGTAAATGGGATACCTATGATGTTCATTTGCAGTGTCCTTCAAGATAATAATTAAATGATAGATTTTTAAACTAATTATTAAGAAAACTGTCAGCTGTTAGCCTAAAATTTACAGTGGTTTTAAACTTGTTCTGTCACATTAATCGTTGAATGACAAAGTCGATTCAGCTCCAAACCTTCACCTATTTCCAGCTTAAGGGACTGGACAATAAAGATTCTGCTTTCCAGCGTGGAAATTTACATGACTAGAATTACTCTGAATGACAATGACACATACATTCAGAATCTTAAACATTAGACAATTAATAACATTGAGGGTGCTGAATAAAATTGTTAAGGAAACTTCCCTGTCTGACTACCCAGGAGCCACTCTGGCAGTCACACACCACCCATTCCAGATTTTCACTGCTGGGATCGAGGTCCCTTCACAGTGAGTGGCTCCAGTGACCCCAGGGGTGCCCTCTTGGCTTCCTGCACACCCCACACTTGTACAGTCAGACAAGGTTCTCTTGTTGGCTCAGACCTGGGTTTCCCATAGCAAATTCACAAATCTCTGGTTACTCTGAGTGATTTAATTGTGGTGACCAATCAGCTTCAGCTGGTGCCTCCAGGAAGGGATCCCCACCAAAAGAATCCCTGGGATTGTACAGACTCCTGATCTGTGTGACAGATGTGTCCCTCACATGTGCTTCATGAGCCCTTCATGCCTCTTGGTCGAATGGTGATATTTGGTCTGAGGTCTTCTAGTTTATTTGGACTGCACAGAGTCTCTGAGTGACTGGCTGCCCCCCAGCCAGTGCTTCCACCCAGGGCTCAACCTGCACCTACCTGCTCTAAGTGTATTCCCCACTCTTTACGTGGCAAAATAGCAGTGACCAGAGTGTTTGCACACCGTGCTACCATAACCAAGAAACAGTTAAACAAATCAATTTCTGCATTTTTATCTCTATTTGGAATAGCCTCAGACAGGAACAATCATGATCTGTACAGAAAAAGCACATAATGGTGACAAATCATGCTCTGCTAGTGATTAATTGCTCTCATTTACCTTGTCGATTTAAGCGTAGGAAACTCACCTCTTTGTCTGCAAATTGGTGGTGTTCTCAAATTTATGACTCTTAAGAATAATCTGTATATTTGGTACTCAGAGATAGGGATCCCCAAGGTTTAAAAACTCTAGTCAAATGGAAAAGAACATTTCATGGTCTTACATGACTGAGAGGCTGCCTTTCACAAGAGGACTTACTCATTGATACTAATGGAAAAGAAAATTATATCTATTGCTTTTGTCTGTAAATCAGACAAAAAATGAAAATATTTATAGGGGTTTGGTGATAAGACAAAACCAAACAAACTTGACTACACAATTTTAATGCAAAGGTTTTTGCAAAAATGTAAATTTTTAATTCTTACAGTGTTGCTTTCATGAAAAATAATGTAGCTTAACTGAGTATCCAATGATGCATGTAACAATTGTGTGTTTTGAATTATTTTCACTAAGTTCTAGTTTCTCCCATGATAAGCTTCTCTGATTGCCAGTTAACTCTTTCAGCTGATGGCCCTTGATAAACCTATCAACACATACTTCTAAGTTTAAAGCCTTTAAATTAACACTATTTCATTGAAGCTAATAAAACAAAAGTATATTACATAATCTACCCTTTCAAAGCTGTTTTTCTCCAAAAACACTTTTACAGCCATTCGTATCTGTAATTTATACAAGTTTACAAGGAATAAGAACAGTCGAGAGTCGCGAAGACTCAAGATACTACAATGATCAAACAGGTTTTCTACCAGGGGTGTTAAGAATAAGAAGGAAAACTGAGAAGCTTCACCTTCTCATCTTGATTTAACTATGCCAAATGGGTAAAATTTGAAGAAAAATGTTAAACTTAACTCATGCTTTACAAAGTCTGTGAAAGATCTGTAACTCAGAATAAGTTGTTTCATCTTCAGACAGCAATAGTTCCCATCCTTAAGTTCTGTTGTGTCTGTGTTGTAGTTAAAGCCCATTTACTGGATTTTTTTCCATATGCAGGGTTTCATACTTCATGCAAGCATAGAAAAACCTGCCTATTTTTTTTTTTCTAAAAAGGCAAATGGTACTACAACACAGGAATCCTGTTAATGCTGGATAGGGTGATTATTGTTGTGGTTCCATCTGCATTCAATAGACAGCATCTGTCCAAACAAATCTGAAAACAGAGAGCAATGATGGCAGTGAGAGTGTGGTGAGAACAGTGACATCCATGAGAGAGTGAGTGAACCCAGAAATCTTCACAGTGCATCCACAGAATGGTGATTTTCCAGATGAGTAAATGGCTTGCCTAGGAAACTGATAATGTGAAACAACCTTGCAAAGTCACTGTCATAGCTGGCTATTGCTTGTGCTGACAGACAGTCACATTCAGAATCAAGACAGTCTCCAAAACTCTGATCACACACCTTAATGCTCAGCATCTCAATTTTCTTTGCTGAAAAATGAGTCTTTCCAATCCTCCTAATTATGAAGAAAATGCAAAATGAACACAATCAAAAAAGAGGTGTGATTTAGCTTTCTAGAATTCTGAAGATGGTACAAAGTGTATTGCTTCAGCCAAGTTCCTATTACCTAGAGCTGTCACTCCCAAATTAAAAATATTTCAAATATTTGTATAATTTTTTGATGATAAGTGTCTCCTACAGGAGACACTTATTTTTTTCTGAAGTATGCTATATTCTTTCTTGTTTTGCGAACACCCTAGAATTCAAATAATTTTCTACCCTTCATTTGCTTCATTGTGGAACCAGACATTTAGGGATTTTAGTCTTCTCACTCTCTCTGGAGCTGCATCTAATCCTACAATGAAGAAATAATTGGATCACAGTGCTCACAGCACACCCAGCAGAAGCACTGCTATAAATGAATACATATAATTGGAAAGAGTGCAACTATACCACTTGATAATCAGTGAAGAATTTCAAAGCTGGCTCTAGGCTTGACTCTAAGGGTAACACAGAGTCAAGAAGGTGGAGCACGTCAGGCTGCCTGGAGTAAAAGCTATCCTCAAAATTAAATCACTTTGAAATGATTAAGATGATTGGGCTGAATAAGATATTTCTTCTTATGTATCTCTGTCTGTTTAGAAAGAGAGATGTGATAAATGCTTGAACAATGGGTCAGAGCTGGCATTGCTGAAAAAATCCCTCATCTGCCTTGACTGTTTTCTCTATATCTTCTATGCCATATTTTGTCATTTAAGACCAAGGGTAACTTTAGTTAATTTCAGAGCCACACTACCATAACATTGCTCAGCCTCCTGTCTCCTACATTGCATTCTTGTCCACTGAAGTCTCAGCCTAAAATGCATTCTCAGAACTCTCTACACTTTCCAAACTTTAACTTGAACTGCCAAGTAACTTGAGGTTAAATTCCTTTGTTTCTTTATGCTGAACATCTCTCCAGTGGTACCATCCTTTACTCCCGAGTGCCACTACTATGAACTAAATTGTAAACTTTTTTCCTGTGATTTTTGGTGAATACTTTTGGTGCTAACCAAAGGAAAAATATTAGTTTTGGACAGCTAAAATATCAACAACCTTGACTGCTCTTCATAATTTCCTTCATCCCAATAAGACAGTGTTTCCATAAAAATTACATGTCTTGGAACAATTTATTGGCTTCAAGGGAATAACAGTACTTAGAATGTGTGATGAACAGCTAATGCCATGAGCCATATATATAGTTATAGCTTTAACAAGTGTTCAGTGAGGTTACTTATTTCCTTGCCTATGTCTGCACTGAGGTTTCTTACAGGGAAAAAGTATTAATTACAGGTTGCAATACTTCCAGCCATACCTGATGATGCTTTCATTGTTCACAAGCACTACGTATATAATTCAAAATGTTTATTCACACAAAATGAGTCTCTTCAGATTAACCCATGTCTAGAAATCAATCAAAAAAATTATTTCTACAACTATTTTTATATACAGACACAATAAGTACCTAAGTGACATGCAGACTAATGCCCAGACTCCTGCCTTCCCCTGCTCTGCAGGTTGGAAATTTGTAGCCTGCAATTTGGTGCAGTGTACTGCACAGGACATCTTTTTGCCAAGGGAAGTTGAGGTTGGACTTTAGGGGGAATTTCTTAATTAAAAGGTTTGTTAAACATTAGAAAGGAGTGCCCAGATAGATTCTGGAGTCATTGCCCCTGGAGAGGTTCAAGAAATGACTGAACACAGTACTTAGTGCCATGCTCTAGCTGACAAGGTGGTGATCAGTCACAGGTTGGTCTTGATCTGAGACCCTTTCCACCCTAAAGGATTCTGTTATTCTGCAGTAGCAAGAGCAGCTGTTCTCTGGGTTCACATGCATCTCCTTTCATAACTCTGTTCACCAAGGTTAGGGAATCTGCTAGTCCAGCTAGATTAGTTGGAAATGAGTTATAGGTATCCTAATTGATAACATTGCCATCTTCAATATTCAATGTTTAGTTGTGCCCATTTAGTCAGACTCAAATCTTCCCTTCCCTGCTTACCGAGGCTGTCACCAAATGGCAAATATTAATTTCTTTAGGCTTAAGTAATCCCAGATCCATACAATTAAGAGTAACAGGTAATTCTTTACCTCCCCTCTTTCCATATTCATGTATTGATTAAATACCCAAAGACAAGTGCTATGCAATATTGAAAGTTTAAGTTTTTGTCAAATAGTTCAAGTTAACATTCAAAGACTTGGCACTTTCTGGCTTGCAGATGTCCCATTCACCTGCTGACACCATGACAGTCCCATGAACTACCCTGAGCAAATGCTGGATGAATGACAGTGATCTTTCCATGCCCTGTGCAGCTCTTTGAGGGACTGATGTTCCCTTTTGGCTTTTTTTCTTTTTCACCTCCCCTTTGACACTGCTTGCTTCTTAGTGCTCTCTGCCTGACCCATTTTCTTTTTGAGATTCAAGAGCACATGAATGCTTTCCTTCAAAAATATGAAAATAAAGCTTACTTCCTTTCCCTAAACCATTCCATATAAACTCTGGTACACATTCTACTTGGGAACATGGAAGGGTTCTTTTAGATTTTTGGGGGGGAAGTTGTGGGTGGCACAGAAAACAGGGTATAGCCAAAACCATGTTAGCTAGTGACTTACAAGTGTTGAAAAATACTAAAAATACTCTCAGAGAAATGTTAGTGTGATGAGGAAAAAGGGAGACTAGTACTTCTGAGACCTATGCCTAGCACTTGCTGTCACCTGAAGCAATATTTCAGCCTCTCTATCTCATTTCATAGCTAAACTATTACCAATTCCTTTGATTATCACAGGTTTCAATTAACTCTGTTTGTAAAATCTAGGGAGAAATGCTCTAAAATGCATTCAGAAAATTAAAGAACCATTAAGAAAGCTTATCTGAAAACTTTTGGCTAAGGGCTTTCAGCCCTGCCTCATTTTCAAGGTGCTGCCAGCAAGAAAATAAATGATCCCTCAATGAAGGGCAAGTCCCCAGTGGATGTATTCTTAGAGGTCTTACTTTGGGTGCAAGATTATTAACAGGATTTTCGAATGCACGCCTCATGCATTGGGGAGAAAATGTGGGCATCATAATCTGGTTAAAGAAGACACATCCAAGGCTGCAGTTTGAAATATATATGCATCCATAAACCTCCTCTTAGATTCTGCCATTTTTCAGTTCCTCCTAAGCCATAGGGGCAGAAAGCAGCTCCCCACCTCCTCCAGGGCTGCCTTGTCCCAGATCACACATAGACCCCCCAAATCCCCCTTAGTCTGGCTGGGAGAAAGCTGCTTGCCCTTATACATCATATGGAGAGATGAAGCCATCAGAAATTAGTTAGAAGGATGCCAGGCCACAGCTGTTTTCTAATTAGTTGTGTCATATTCTCAGGCAAAGGGTGTTTTTTCAGTGGCAAAAGAGTACCCAGAAAGCACCAAGGATTAAGCTCATGTTCAAGGAGATGGAAAAATATGTCTTAATCATTATTTATCTTTCCACACCAAAAGTATATCCATGTGGTCTATGTTTGCCATCACCCTCTTGTTGTCAGGGATAAGTTGCAGAAATTTATACAGAATTAAAAACACTTTTCTGTAGGAAAAAACTCCCATGTGTAAAAATATATCCAGAATTTTCCAAATGCAAGAAAATGCTAAAGAGCCAAACAAAATCATGTTATTGCTCTTCTGCTTGGAGTGACTTATTCCATAGTTGGGATATGGTGCTTTAGAAAGCCATTTAGAGTCACATTTAAGAACACGCAGACTGATGAATGACTGTAAATATTAAATTCTCACCTCTTTTGTAGGGGATCCTAAGACAGGATGCACAAGGTAGGGCTCACCAGCAGGTGATGTTACCCTGAAAATTGACCAGGCTGAACAAATTATGCCATAAGTAATCACTGTTCTGGTAAAGAGCCAATGCCACTAATTTTTTAAAAGGAAGCAAGTGTCTTAGGATTTTAATTAAAGCCAAAATCTTTAGGGAAGGTAATTAAAAAAAAAAATAAATTACACCTTCAATGACCTCATGACATGTGCCAGAAATATTCCCACAAATCAGGAAAACTGTAAATAAAAATGGTAAAATCATTGTAAAAGAACTGCAGATAGTTGTGTGTCAATGGTCCACCGAGCCACTGCCTGCTTTTTAACTTTAAATTGAAAAAGAGACAGCTGTTCATAGAACATTCAGGGCCCTGAAAGAAGTTCAACATATGGTGATGCTTTATTTTTCAAACAATTGTTGTTTAACACTCTGGGAGCTCTCTCCTTCCCTGCCAGTAGCCATCCTGGGGCAGTTTTATGGTATTAAACTATGCTCTCCATGACAGAAAATCCTCCCTGGAGCTTGTTGGCTCACATCTGACTGATCACCATCCCTGCTCACAGTGAAATAATCTCAAATTAGAGTCTGGAAGTTCCCTGGGGGTCCAGGAACCCCCCTTGCCCCATCAGCAGCCTGGGGAAGGTGGGCAGTGTCTCTGTGGATCAAGAATTGGCTACAGCTTCTGCACAAGGCTAACACTGCTGCACAGAGGAGTGAAGAGCCAAACTGGCACCTGAGCCAGGAGCAGACCCTGCCAGCTCCCAACCAGCCTTGGGGCAGCACAGTCCATGGCTGGGCACAGCTGGAGTTGGAAAGTTCCTCCCTGACTCCCCTATGGCCGTACCCACAAGGCACTACTGGAGATCTGTAAGACGCCTTCATGACAATTGAAAGGCAGCTTTTTCTTGAACTCTGGGACTGTGTGAGGATTGTGGCTGATGAATAAGGCAAAGGTGAAATCAGAAACTAAAGGCCTGGAGTTATATACAACTTGGCCTGTCCCCACTCTGCAGTACCCAGTATGGTCCTATTTTGGCTTGCTACGGTGCATTTCCATCCCTCTGCTGCTCTTCTTCCCCACCTTCACTGTTTTTCTTTCTCTGTCCCATGTCCCTTTGAGGTTTCCAGTCATCTAGAGACAGACTCCTGCCTGGCACTACAGCTCAGGGACAATGAAGCTCATTAATTTCTCATGAGCTGTAAAGAAGAGTGACTTGATTTCACCCTGGGTGTTGTCCTGCCTGAGCCCCTGGTGGGTATCTGAAGTCTGGGACACCAGGAGCATTAAACACACTTCTGACCCCAACCAGCTGTGATGGCATGTTTTCAGGGGCATGGTGAGTAAAAACTGCTTTTTCCTTCACTTCTCATTATCGCCTCTTGCTTACTTTAGCTCCTGCTGGCTTTGGTGGAAGCACTCACTCTTCCAGTGAGTTCAACCAGAAATTTAAATGTGACTAATCCTTTTTATTTCTGATAAGGTTCACTAGAGTAAAAGCAACTGCAGATGAATATTCTCTTTCAGCTGGAAAAGTACTTATAGGATTTGATCATGATTGCTTTGTGTAGCATACCCGTTTTCAAAATGCTGTGTACTTATTTTTTCCCTTGTACATCCAAATCAACACACGTACAGAAATTGTGTAGTGTATTTGTTGGCGATCTAAATAAACTTTCATTTATGTATTTAGTATTTCAGGCTTTATTGAACTATTTAACGTTTCAGACTGTCGAAAAAGTATAGTCCTTGATGACTGACATTTCTTTGTATGGATTGCAGAGTCAGATGCCCTTTTGGTTGTCTGCTATCTCAATGAAGCAGCTCAGTCACAGGTCAAATGCCATCAATAAGATCATCCTTCATCAATATTTAGATAGTTAAGGATAGAATATAAAGGGCCTTGATCTTCTATGTTCTGTATTTCTGAAAGAGTATGTACACCCTCAAGGATGTTCCAGGTTTGTCATTCAAGAATGAAGGTACCTAATGCCTTTGAAATTGAAAACATGTGAAATTTACAGCTCCTCGGTCATTTTTTCAAATCTGGGTAAGAAAGCCAGTTGTAATAGTGAAACATCTGCCAAGCCCAAGTAACTGTTCTCTGGCTGCTTATTTCAAACACAGGTAAATAAATTTTGTTTGTAATCTGTCTCACCTCCCTCTGATTTGCAGAGTACATATGCACAGAGATTAACTTTGTTAAACAATACAGGCAGGAAACTGACTTTCTGCAAGTGCCAAATTCAAACTCCTAAATTGTTTATTAAAGAAGGGACTTGGCTTTTCTACCACTTTTCCACTGATGAGACAGTTCTCTGGAGTTAATGACTGCTTGCACCTTTGCACCCTATGTCATCTCGTGATTTAACCCCAGCCAGCAATTAGGCACCACTCAGCTGCTACTCACTCCCTACCCCAGTGGGATAGGGGGAAGAGAATAGGAAGGGTAAAAATGAGAAAAAATGAGAAAGCTCCCAACTTGAACTTTTCTAGACCATTTGCTGATGGGGTGGGGAGAGGAGCAGAACAGCGTTTGGCTCTGAGTGAGCGCTACTCAGCAGGAAGGAAAACATCACTGTATTATCAACATGGTTTCCAGCACAAATCCAGACACAGCTCTGTACCAGCTACTAGGAAGAGAAACTTCTCTACCCCAGCTGAAACCAGCACACACCTGCCCAAGACGCAGCCACACAGGGACCCCTTTGCTGCAGCTCTGGCTGTTTGTGTCCTTAGGGTGGCAGCAGCTTTCAAAAAAGGTGGGTTTTGGTTGGGTTTTTTGGTTTGGTTTGGTTTATTTTCTGGGGAAGGGGGAGGGCACTGGAGAAGCAGGCTTAAAATTAGAGAAAATCAGAGATAGTTAATTCTTCAGAGTTTCTTCTTAAATCTTCCATTTTCTGCTCAGCAGAATCATTCATAGGCAGATTATTCATTATTAAGACCTTATTTCAGATCAAACCCTGTATGTCAGTAGATTAGGACATTGAGGAAGATTAGCTTCTCACTGTAGGTGGTGGGAGTAAGTTCTTTATCTTATCATTAGCATGGACTTTCATGAATTTTGATTATAATTATTAATTCTACCAGCAGACTTCCAAGCAGGGATTAAAATGCAGATAGATGTCATTTAAGTTGCATAATCAAGCTGAAAGCGAGGGTTTTGTGGCAGGCAAATCCTCTTTTTTACAACAGTCAATTTAATTTTTCGACTTTCCAAAGTAATTTTGCTGTTTAAAATGGGTTTGTTTACTTTCGTGTGCTTATAATAGAGTTTTATTAAATATCTTTCCCCTCAAAGAGACATATTCTTAGTATTCAGGTGCAATTTTATTCTGATTTGTATAAATTACATGTAAGATTCTTAAGTAATGTTTCTGCACATCCCGGCATTGTTGTAAGTGGAAGCCAAGCATACAGATGAAGAATTACAGAATTAATTAAAATGAAATAAATCCCTCCTTCGCTATTTCTTCCTTTTTCCCCCCTTCTTTTGTCACTTTTTGATTTTTCTGATGTTTTTAGATCTTTTACTCTCTGTGAATGTGGATTAATGGCATAGCTCTAAATACCTAAGAATCCAATAAATTGTTGTAGTATCAAGGTAAACATTCTTAGAACATCAGAAATTTTAAGTCTTCCATATTTCTGCATATTATGAAGAAAGCAGCAAATGAAGAGCAGACAATATTTCATCAGCAAAAGCCTTTGAATTAGGATTTTAGAGCAAAACCTCATCAGGGCAGGCATCTGCTTCATTTGCTGGAATGTTTGGGTGCGTAAAGAATAATAATTTATGCAATTGAAATCCTCATAGAAGTCTGACTTTGTGAAATGTAAAATGCAAGACGGTGAGAAGAAAATACTACCCTGCTAAGAATAGGTAGCCACAACCCTAAATAGGTAGCCACAAATGCAAACAGCTGCAGTGAAGGTGGTTTCTTGGCTGTTTTAAATTTTACAATTATCACATTATTGATATGAGGCACCATTTATGACACAGGTAGTAATTACACATTTATCTGTTGATTTCTTTTCTATCACATTTAATTTTTTTCCTTGTGTCTTCCATTTCAGCTTACATTGCATGCTCTCTGGGGAGAATTTGGCTTTTTGTCATATTTTTTGTACAGCATCTGGCTTAACAGGTCAGGTTCTTTTGGATAGTTTGGCAATTAATTTTGAAGATATGCATTTAAGCTGAATGTGAGAGAAGGAATGTCTGCTCCTTTGGTGATGTAACAGCTTCAAAGTGTTTTGTAGGCTGAGGAATGGCAGTGTCATAATGTTGCTTCAAAAAAAGCTAAAATTGGGTGGATGCATTTTAATATGGCTAATTTGGATGAATACATAAAAATATATGCAAATAGTTCATCTAATGTCACACAGAAAGTTCATAGCACACAAAGGGCCTTGTCCTAGTCCTCCCAGACACTGATCTCTAACAGCAAAATAGGATCTAGATAATCTGGAGGTTCCTAGGGTTTTGCTCACTTGTCTAACTTTTCAGTGTTTAATGAAGATAATAGCTCCTTTCTGGCTCTTTTTGCATATTTAAACACACAGCTCTATCCATCTCCTCGCTCCCTGGTTCCTGAAAGCCGTTTCTTGCTGTTTTCCTGCTACACAGAGAACACAGCCTTGGGCGAGCAGCACGAGCAGGGCTCAGAGAACTGTCAGAGGAGGATCTGACGTGTTATTCTCCCATTATCTGAGAACATGCTGCTGGGCATGTGCACACAGACAGGACAAGGTTTGTACTGGGAAAGAAACAGCCCACAGCTGAAGATTAATAGTAGTTGAAAAGTTCATTTTCATCAAGATGTATCCCTAATGAGCATAAAAATGTTCATTTTGAGGCAGCAGATGCACAAAAAAATCTAAATAAATTTCCCATGGATGGTATGGTATAGGGGAATAGAGCCCACATGTATACTTGTCTCTACATCAGTACAGCTATTAAAACTTATAATATGCTTTAATGCATTCCTATTTGAGGCATGTTGTAACTAAACAAAAAGTGCACCAGGGATTAAACTACATAGAAAACAAAATATTCACATCACTCATTGTCATCATTTAGCTTAGAATGAACTGAAAACTGGTGCAGATTTTTCTCTGTCTGTTTTCATCAGCAAAGAAATTTGAGCTTTTTCTTCTGTGACAAGGCAGCAGCAAATCAATTCTGATCAGTAGATTTACCTGCTTGTTCAGTAGGGTGTTGTAAAGCCTCATGATTTAAGAGCCCTAGCTGCTGCTGTGCATATGAGAGAAATCCAGCTGTATCTCCAAGGTCTGTTAATGCTGAAGAATTTTCTGTTCTTTTCATTCATCCCAAGGTTTAGGTCATATCTCATCCCTCTGTTAGTGATATGATTTTATGGTGCCAAATCCAAGAAGAATTATAACTTTCTTGCTCTCACTGGGACCAAATTCTGCTGCCATTTAAAACTCAGAGCGGTTTTTGGAAATTTTCCATAATTATCAATAGAAGCATAACTTCTTCAAAGGGAACTCAGAAACCAAATGAAGACTTTGGGAATTTAGATGTTCTATTCATGTGCTATTCAACCCCAGTTCTACATCATGCTCTGAAAAAAAACAAATATGCATGGGAGATCTTAGCCCATCCTTATGTCTCCTGTGTTGTCTCAGAAGAATAACAGTCTGTGTAGCTGGAAGGAATGTCTTTGATCTGAGTGCTGAAGAGGATTGCTTGATGCACTTGGGGAAGGTAGAATTTGATGCCACACGAGGGCAGTAATGGAAAGAAGAAGAATGAGGAAATCCACAAAGATGTTGTCCTTACCAGAGGTGAGAGGGTTGTAGCAAGGAGGAATAACAAGGGAACACAGGGAGAAGAGAATGCTGAGAAAGCTTTTGTGTGAAGAAGTTTGGATTTAATAGGAGGGGAAAAAGACCAGAGAATATATTCAGGAGCTATGCAATATTTGACTGAGGAAGCTCTAGAGGCTTTCAACAGAGACAAGGTATAAAGAAGACCAGGAGAAGGATGTGGCTGCTGTCAGGATAATACAGTTGCAGTAACCTTGATTTTGAAAAACTAGTTTTTAACTGTTTCTTTGATGGAATTTTACAAAAGCCTTACCATTCTCTTATGGGCTTTTTAAAATGCTTCCCCAGGGCTGGAATGCGCCCTCGAGATGTTTTCAGAGCTTTCAACCTGTTTAACAAACAGTTTCCACTTGGAACTTAAAAGTAGAAGATAATTAATATTCAGGTCATTGCATTTGTGTTCTCTCTGTGCCCTTTCCATATGCAGTAAGATATTGCAGAGAAGGAAGCCTGGCTTAGATTACAAACTCAGATTGAACACACACATCCAGGATGAGTAAAACTATACCTACTTAAGCATATTCACTGGATAATCTTATTTACACCCTAAAATACTCCCAGGAAGTCTTCAATCTAAGAAATGGTTACAGTGTAAGCTCTTAAAGAGAAGGATAATAATAAAAAATTATGTACCTGTTCTCTTTGTTAATGGGATTATGAGCTTGCAGAGGGAAGAGGTAAGTAGCTAGCTTTAAATGGTTTTTACCAGTTGTCACAATTTAACTCCAGTCAGCAACCAAGTACCACACAGTTGGTCCCTCCCTCACCAGCAGGACTGCAGAGAGAATCAAAACAGTAAAAACAGGAAACTCACAAGCTGAGAAAAAGGCAATTAAATAGGTAAAGCAAAAGCCAAACACAGGAGGAAAGCAAACCAAGGAATCTTTCACTACATGCCTTGGGCAGACAGGTGTTCAGCCATCCCCAGGAAATGAGGGCTTGGGAAGTGATTTGGGAAGACAAATGCCATCACTCCAAATGTTCTCCCTTCTCCCTTCCTTCTTCCAGTTTATATACTGAGCATGATGTCCTGTGGTGTGGAATATCCCTTTGGTCACTTGGGGTCACCTGTCCCAGCTGTGTCTCTTCCCATGCATGCACCCCCAGCTCCCTCACCACTGTGGCTGTACAGGCTGAAAAGGCCTTGGCTCTGTGCAAGCCCTACTCAGCAATAACAAAAACATCTCTGCATTATCAGCCCTGTGTTTAGCACAGATCTAAAATTTAACCCTATACTAGCCAGTGTGAGGAAAAATTAACACTATTTCAGCCAAACCCTGAACATTTCACCTTCTATTCTGTATCATTTACATCATGCCCAAGTCCCATTGTATTCAAGACTATCTTATTAACCACATCCCTCCTTCCCATCCTTTGATAGGATACACAGACTTTGTAGCTTTAAGCACCACCTCTACAAAATGTCCATTAAATGCCCACGAATGTCCTCAAAATGTTCATTGAGCTAGTTTAGTCCGTGACTTTGGGCTCCCTCTGTTATGGTGTCCACAATGGGCTGGAGAGGTGGTGTGTGTGTGAGGATTTACTGGCACCAAACCAGCTCAGGCTGGGTCACTGCTGCCCTGCAGCTGTTTCTCGTAAGGCTCATCCTCCATTAGCTGGTGGTTCCCCTTACAGTGATTCCTGTAACACAAAACTCATATCATGGACTACAATAGCTTAAAGGCATATCCATGACAAACTCCACCCCTGGCTCTTTCTGGTTTAAGGCTGCAGTGAACTCCTCCCCTGGTCTCCAGCCTGGCTGCAGCAAGGAGTTCTCACTGGAATCCACCATTACTCTGGTCCAGTTCACAGTCTGCCAGGGGCTGCAGGAACACAGCTACTTCACCATGGGCTGCACCATGGGAACTGCTCCAGAGTGAGTTCCCCATGGTGCCACAAATCTGCGTCTGCCACGGCCTGAATTGTGTGTTAAGAGTTCTGAGCCTTATCTTTGAGCAGATTTTGATTATAAAGACTGACCAAAAAGGGGGGAAAAAAAAAAAAAAGAAACAAAAAGAAGACAACTGTTTTGCTTAAACACAATTCAAAAATAAAATTCTTTGGAGACAAGGCACCTATGTTGACAGCAGAGGAATGAGTGCATAGGCAGTATGAAATAGATCTCAATTTTCTTTCACTTGGGGGTTATAATCCTGCAATCTTGACAGCCAAGGCCAAGAGATCTGTCTGTGAGAATCAGTGTTCTAGCAGATGGGAACCTTAGTGTTAGTTGTTGCTGGAAAAATGGATGAGAATGTCAAGAAGATGAAAGAAATCTTAACCTGAAGAGACAGGGCATAAAACAAACAGAAACCTAAAATGAAAACAAAAGGAAAGAAATTTAATTTAAGCCAAATAACAAATGGTTGAGTCCAGACGTGGGTGTGTTACAGTCAGTCACCACAGAGTCTGATGTTTTAGTTCTATGTTATCGTCTATTATACAGAAAACATTTCCGTGGGAAAGGGATCTTGTAGAGATCCACAGGGTCCTGAAGGAGTGCTGGAAAGAGCTGCTCACTGCTTCAGAGTGAGGGAAATAAAGTACAATAAAGTACATAGCATGGTACTTTCAAGTCACAGAGTAAGAAAGTGTATATTTGAGGCAAGATGTTCTGGATTAATTTTTACTTAGGTTCAATAATTAAACAAATGGCTTCATATGAAAAAAGCCTATAAGAACTACTAAATATAAAAACAGGTAGAGAGAGAGTCCTAGGTGGAAATCGTTGAAGTGTGTCAGAGTGCTCTGGAGAAGTATTTACATGTCCTTTTTTTAATCCTATCCCTAGGCATTTGCTGAAGTTTTTTTTAGTCTTCCATGCTATTAGATTGCATCCAACAGTGGATATGGGCATTTTCTGTTCTAGTGACATTGAACCTTCTATTCTCTGTGTGAAAAGGTAAATATGTATATACAAATTCACTTTTGAGGCATTTTTATCTTGTTTAGAAAATCAATAAATGAGATATTCCTTAATCACAAAAGCTACTGTAGAGCAAGGTATTTGCAATTAAACAATATGATTTGATTTTTATAAGTTTTTTAATGGTGTTGATTTTCACGATTGTCAACAATATCTAAGGAGTGTGTTGTGCAAACATTTACACCTCATGTAGATATGGAAAACTGAAGGGCAAAGCTCCCAAACCCAAAACAGAACTTCAGCCAAAGGTGAATTATTTTCCATGTGCCAACAGAGGTGCAGGGGAAAAAAAATTATGTTGTACCTTTTCCCTCATCACTCTCCTCAAAGACTTTGAAGCTGCCCATGAAAGAATATGATTCAAAATAGTAGCAATTACATTAATTACATTACTAAAGATCAAGGTCACAACAACAGCAATTACCTGCAATTTTACATTCCTCCAAATATATTATTATGGAAATGAACACTTGCTAACTACAATAAAGCTTTCAGGGGCACTAAAGTGAATTTTTTTTCATTTCAGCATGCTTGCTAATTGTGTCAGGACTTCAGTGTAATGTGATTACTATTGCTTTGGTCTCACCAGAATGAGAGCAGATAGATAATGCCTGCTTCTTCTAGGCTTCATCTACACATAACTTTTAATCCAGTACAGCTACTGAGATTAGGAACACTATATTTCAGTGAAATATTTATATCACTATATATCCTAGTAGAATAAAGCATTTTGGAATGAACTATATTAGCATGGGTAAGCTTATACCAGTTCTATAGAGTCCAAAATAAGCAGTTGAACAGTTTTGTGACCCCATAAAACTAGATGCAAAAAAATGTCATGTTTCTGATCCAGATATTTTGGTGGAAGAAATTGCCCCGTCTTGCTGCTGGTCAGCTGGTTCTACCAGCAAAGTATTTTTCACGAGCATTCCCTAAATTGCTTCAGGCAGAATCAGCCAGTGTCAGGGAGAGAATTTAAAGTGACCTGGCAATTTTTGCCTGCAATGACTCAGGACAGCTGCTTGCCTGGTTTGAGTGATAACTTCAGCATAGGGACACTCACACCAGCTGTTGAATGCAGTTGTTCCTTTCATTGGCAAGAATGAATTTGCAGTGCATGTCCACAGCCTTTTAGCTGTGTTGCATTCTAGTGGAGATAAGGCTTTACCCATACTGAATTTATGCTAACAAATGCACAATTTCAGATGAATCTCCCACTACAGACAGCCACGGTCCAGAACATTTTCCAGACTCATCTTGTAATGAAATACGGATTTTGCTTCTGCTGCTATGATGGGACAGCAATAGGCTATAACACAGTTTTACTCTTCTAATAGTTAGACAGCTTCTCACTGCCAGCCTATATTTAGTCATAGCCTGTTAACAGCTCCATGGTCTGCTTGCATCCTTTAGCTTAAACAAATCTCTGCCCACCTTGGCGTCTCTGTCCCGCAGTTGTCTGCATAAAGCAATCATATATACTCTCATTCATTCTTTTTAACCTAAGCCCACTTGTAAGTCCAATTGTCTCCAGCCATCTCTTGCTCCTAATATTCCTTCCTGAATTATTTTAGGCTGAACTTGTCACTCTTGAACATCAATATCCAAAACTACCTGTAATAAAGAGGATTTTTCTGCGTGCCTTTACTGCATATAACTTTGGTGTTTCATCTGGAAACATTTGTCCCAAAACATTCTTGATAGCTTTTGCCTTTATTACAGCTGAATCATTGGACTGTCTCATTGTTACCCAATTATCTATGGATAACTTGTTTCTAGAATATAGCAGTTTTTTTTTTACTCCTGAATGCATGACTTTGTACTCTGTCCTTTTATCTTCTATTTTGGTCCCAGAGGACTTTCAGTTCTTCTTTTGTTATATTCCAATTTTTCTCAGTATTGACATTTTCTCCCAACCAGTGCTGGCAGTGAATTTCATTAAAACGTTTCTCGTGTCAAAATAATTAATGATTTTTTCTTTTTTTAAGTGCTGCTAGGACTTGTACCTGTCCCTTCTCTTCAGCATGATCACTTCTTATTTGTTCATTAGTCAGTTCTTATAATTCTTGGAGAACTAATTTCTTTAGCCTATATAGTTTGACTATACCAGCGTGGTCTAATAAGGATAGGACTCTCACATGCTGTATTTTAAAAGGAAATGCATTCATATTAACACAAACAGGTTGTATTAGGTAGTAAAACGATAAAGCAGTGAGAAAACTAGTGGACTTTATATAGATAGTGGCAGAAGACTGCTTGAAGTTGCCACTGAGTGAAGAATGTCAAAACATAATGAAGGACTAAGTGGGAGTCTCTAAGGCTAAAAGTGCAAAACGAGATTGCAAATCAATGATGCCAATGGGAAGAGAGCAAAGATGGGTAGGTTGGTTGGCTGGTTGGAAAGAGTGCAACAGGAGAAAGGCAAGATGAGGAAAATCCAACATTATGATCATCTCTCAGCTGGAGAATATCTGCTGAGCAGCCCTGTGGCCAAGCATCAGGGCTGTGGCAGGACAGCGAAGTGATGGTGGGATGATGCAGAGTGTTAGACTTCGCTCTGCAGTCAGGCATTTCCTGGGAATAGGCATCTCCTTTTAAAAAGGGCAGCAATGACACCACTTTGATTGGGCGGTGCTTCTGGGTTTTGATTTTTTTCCTGAAAAAATATCAACCTTTGGGGGACACTGAACATTTATAGGCTTGGTTCCAACACCCTGTCTGGGTGGATAGGACTGTCCCCGTAGGGTCTGCAGTTAGCTACTGTTATATAGCTCCTCATATTGTAGCACTTCCTTTTAGGATGTTCTTGTGTGAGAGAATATGTATCTGCATTCCTTTTGGGCTTTTATGGAGCAGAATCTAAAACAATCTAATGTCTTTTCATTCCCATTTTGTCTGTTAATGAGTCACTTCACCCTTCAATGTACTGCCAGCTTGAAAAATATTTATCTGGAATTTGTATATTTTATAAAATTGTACATTTATGGAAGAAGTTTTGTATATTTTATTCCCTTTTTAATTTGTTCATTTTTTTAACTTACCATGAGCTAAATTCTAGGGTCTAGTTACCACTAGACCAGAAAACACAAGCAATAATTTATATGAAGTTCCCATTAAAAACAATATATCAGCATCAGGAGCTGGTGTAATAGGATAATTCAGTTGTGATATTTTATAGTTTAAACCAAACCCATGATAGTGGATAACACTACCAATAAAAGTGATAGATACTGTAAGGTAAGACTAAGAAACAGAACTGAATTATATTAGACAGCACAGTTCATTGAATAGTGTGTCCTCTGATTGTATTGCCGTTATACACATAAACTGGATTTGAGCCCAGAGAATTTGTGTGTTATCTTTGATACTTAATGACATCTAAATGTCAAGCTGCAGTTCTTCTGTACTTTATTAGCCAACTGTGTACATTATATTTTCTCTCAATGAGTTTTTTTTCATCAGTTCTTTTATTTCATTAGATATTTTCATTTGAAAAGAGAAGGGAAAAACTAAGGAAAAGTTGTTTGTGATGTTGCTTTTAACTAATGTGGCAACATGCCATTAAAGAACAGCTCCTCAGATAATGAGTTTATTTCTATTAGAAACAAAATGGAAAACTAGTAATTTACAAACTTTAAGAAGTCTTTACACATCTGTAGTTTGTGGAGAGATAGACCATCCATCAGAGATGTGAAATGATTTTCATTATGGTCTAATAACATCAACTGCCAGTAGCCTTATCTCTCTCTACTGGAGGAAAGTAAAAACTTACCATTGCATCAAATTTTTGCATGAGTTTTTGCATCAAAATAGTGAATCTGTCTAAAATCCTAAAAGGAAGGAATTGTTCTTCATCTACATTGATGCAGCTGCTAATACCTGATAAAGGTAGAGATAAAACCTCTGTTTTATCTCCAGTAGGTTTTTTTAATCAAGATAATTATCTTGATGCTGGAAATACGCCTTTATTTTATGAAAGACCAAGCTAAGTTAGTGTTCAGAGGTTTTTAAAGTATAGATTAAAATTGAAAGCTTGTTACCATTCAAAATGATATTCCAGCAAAACTTTCCAAGGGAAAGTTATGACTCATAGGAGGACAGGATTATTTCAGCCTCTGTATAGTGACTAACTTCAGGTTATTGCCTATTTACAGTTTGCTCTGTAGAAAGGTTTCCAGTGGCACTTGACACACAGGTCTGTATTTGTATTTGGGCTCAGCAATTATTGGTGACAGCTTGTTTATCTATGGCACTTCTGAAATCTCTTGCTCGCTCTCTGTCTGCAGCTGTCAGCTCTTCAAGTCTCTTTGAAGAAAATACACATACTCACTTTTAGTTTAACCTTACAGAAATTGAGGAACAGATAGAAACATGATTATAATTTGTTTTCCAAAAAGTAAGAGTGTAGATGATAGAAACTTTTATTGCAATAATTGATTGCCTACAAAGTTCTAGACAATCCAAATCCCCTGGGAGGTAGCTTAGGTGAAATAAATTAAAAAGTTATTTCTCCAGGAATTATCTTACTGACGAAGGCTCAATTTTTATCATGATGGGTTGTGTCTTATGCATATGCCAGTTTGGATCTCCCATAAGATTAATTAAAAGAAACTCCCAAAAATCTGAGAAAGATCCTATTTAAAGAATTACACTGGAAGAGGATATAATTCCAAACAGAGTAACATTTTGGTAGTGAATTCTATTATAAATGATAATGCAATAAAAATTCACATAACTATCCTGAAAAATCCTGTAATTTCCCCCCCTGGTCTTGCATACAAAACTGAAGGGAAATAGACTTGTAGCAAACACATGGAAAAATGCAGTTACCCTACAAATTAACTCTGTGCCAAGTTACTGCTGTACAGGCCCTGTACAACCATTTCTGACTTCATGTTTGGCTTTGTGAGATTACCACTGTGTATAAACTCTATCTGAAATCTGCAATGCACTCTGCAGTTATGGATTTGTTAAAGGGAACATACACTCATTCCCATCACTGTTATAGCCTGAAACACATCAGGAAACACATCATGCTTTCAATAAGTCTACTATGAAATAAAATGCAATCTTCACTTTTACTGGTAGCATGAGAGGTCAATAGAAATGGTGTGCTACACTGAAAGGTGCTACTGGCTTATGCCCAAGCTGCTGATTTGTAAGCATTCAGAATTCGGTGGAAAAACGCTGCTTGTATTTTTCTTCTTGTGACATCTAAAGATTCAAGGCTTCTTTGAATTTTAATGAAACTGTGTAGAAGGTGCACAGTCCTTTAAAAGGCCAGGCTGCTTCAAAGGGAGTTACTGAGTTTGGAGAAGAAAGGCGAGACCTGATATGTTACACTGATCTGCAATCAGAGGGAGCTGGAGAAAGATATTCAAGACAGGACAAAGATCCTTGACCAGGGTGATGCCACGTGGCAGTTCTACACTCCTTTCTGGTTTTTCCTCTGAATGAGGCCATGGATTTGCACACTGACAAGTCCTATGATCTAACACCAAGCTGCATGTCAGTAATAACAAATCTAAGAAGGTTTGTTACTCCCTAACAGTTTCATTCAGACAAAAATCTAGTAATTTTCAAATTTAAGAGATGTCATTCACTAAATCTGCAAATAAAATGCAAGAGTAAAAAAAAACATTAATCTAAATAATGGGAGAATGGTATAAAGCATATAAAAAGTCTTCAAAGTTATTGGAATATCATTTACAATTTACACATTTTAGAAGTGAATCTGTGTAAGTAATACGGCTCAAGTAACTACAGACAGCTCACTGTACATTCTGGAGGTAGAAGAATTGCTTGCAGTCATTCCTCATGTCCCCTGTCTTTTGATGCCAGCTAGGTGACAGATTGCACACTGGAATCCTCTCTTAAACCTTTAAAGGTCATCTGCCCCCAGAGCTGCTGAAGGTAAAGTCACATGAGTAAAACTGAGCAAGTGGTGGGGAGGTGGAGAGACATCAGCATGCACAAAGAGTGAATATGGACAAATAACCCTTTTAGGTGGGAAAGTTTTTCTGCAATGTCGAGTTATCATTGTATTCACTTTGCAACACTAATCAACACTAGCTAGACAGGAAATCAAACTGCTTAGTGCTCACGGGGTAAACATGTGGATTTGTATCAAACTGCAGCACTTACTTCCTAGCTAAGCCAGATTGTCCCCCTTGAGCTATTTTCAAAATGCATCAGCAAGAAGGAGTTTATGTAAAAAGGCCTTAAACCATATGTTACCAGGTTGTACCCACTTATATCAAATACTTTAAGACTGGCTGTAGATGTCTGTGCACAGTACACAACACTTGCATGAAATTAATTTTTGCCAAACAGGGCTGAATAACCTCTCATTAGCTCCTAATGACAGAAGCTGATATATAATGTGTGCTGGCTTTGTATTTTGCTGATTAAATTAGAAGGGAAAAGAATGCCTCTATATAAAGCAAATATTTCCCTGCTGTGGAAGAACAAGAGTTTAGTGGATTTATCCCAAGTATATTCAGTGGACTGCATATGGAAACATTATAAAACTAATTTCCAAGATTAAATATTTGCCTAAATTACAAAGTCAGTCCTCAGTAGGGCAATCTAGGACAAGATTGTGAGATAGGTAGGATCAGACTATCTGTGATTTATTTCCTCCTGATGGCCAATGCTAAATATTAGCTAAGGCATGCTGGTTATTGTTTTGTCTGTAATTGCTAATGATCAATTTCAAATGGGGCCAATAACTGGATATAGTATATTCATATTGTCTATAAATATTCTAAGATATTTAGACAATCTGTATTTACTTTTTAATTCTGATATGTTTTCTGCCTCATTATTTCTGCTCAGTGATAAAGAAATTTCAGCAAAGTTTTAGGCTATTTTTCTGAAGTTCTACAGGTGAGTTTTTAAAATATGTCGTTTGGGGTTGGGTTTTTTTTTTTTTAACCTATTTAAAGAAACTACTATATTACAGCTGTGTGTTAGATAAAGTAATCTCAAATTATGAATTAGATAAAATAATCTCAAATTATGTGCATAGGCTGGGCAGCTATAACACAAAGTCAATCAATTCCCAAGATACTGTATTTTGTTTGAATGTGTTTACTAGTTGCAGGCAGGCAGAGAATTTTTTGCATTTTTTGTTTGTTTTGTTTTGGTTTTCCTCCCTCCATCTTTTTCATATTATACTGCTATTTTCCAAGTAAGTCATACTTATTTTCCAGATGTATATCAAAACTTGCAGGATGTTGTAAGCCTAGAAATGTGTGAACAGAGCTGCTTTGTTTTTATTTAAAGTAAATTTGTTCAATTTGATTTGAAGTCTGTGATTTCATTAGTGTGTTGAAAGAGAGTGCATTTTACAGTTTGTAGATTATGCAGCAGCACCTAGAAGGTCATTAAATGTCTGCTTCACCACTCTGAGTAGAACACCTTTTGCCCTTCATTTCAGACAGATATGTATTCTTTTCCTGATTAATTAAAAAGTAGCATCTTTCTTTGACCAATAAGCTAATTAGGTAATGGTACCATTAAAGCGTGGACACTGCATTATTCATCATAAAATTAACTGCATTAAATTAAATGGTAGAAAAGTGAAATCATAGATTGAATTAAAGGGAGAAAACAATGGGGCTGTTATTTTAGATCCTGATTTTGAACAGACCTTGCCTCCACAGATTGTCCCCTATGGGCTTCAGAATGGCTACAGATGAAGAGGAACAAAACAGGCAATATGAACCTGGGTATGTTGCATAATGTTAGATACAGGGATAACTGATATCCCTGAGATCCATTTGTGTGTCTGGATTGGACTAGAAATTACCTCTAGAAGCTGCTGAATGAAAAGGTTGCTAGTCAGCACGTAGGTATTTCTGCACCTCTAAAATAAAACCTCCTCTGTTGTTAAAAAGGAAAAAAATTACAGTAGAAGATACATTACTTTTCAAAAAGCTACAAGGAGTTATAAGAGAAGTAAGGATTGACATATAAAAATGAATGTACTTGAAATTAGGTTTGACATTAGTTTTCGGTTTTGTGATTTATTAGAAAAAAGACTATATGTATGGCTTTTTTTTCTAGAAGTTTTTTTATGAAAATAACTTCTTTTCAGAGGTGAACAGTGCTGGCTTTTTCCCTGGAAATGGTGGCTGCTGAGCATTACGCCTGTAAAATACACAGTGCTGCTCAGGGCCACTAACTGCATTGTAGTTCTGCTATGGGAAGGGAGTTCAACATAATGTGACTCAGTGGATTCCTCTCTGACATGAACTGACCTTTCAACACTTCAGCTTAGCTTTGAGATGATCTTATAAAGAGTGCTGATTAGCAAAATCTTTTCAATCACCTATTCAGCTGAGACATTCAAGTGCTCCTTGTGTATAAGTTGTTCTTTAAGAGGGCTCCACAAATGTGGAATTAGTTGTCAATCTTAGCTGAGATTGATCTGGAGTTTCTGAAGAACATTGTACGATGGCATCTATTTCTCTTAAAGGGGATGGCCTGAACCCGGGTATTTTTAAGAAAAGAAAGTGCAGCAGTGGGAAAAAACAGGATGCAATGGATAACTCTAATTAGGGAATTTGTCTTCATTATTAAAGGAAAGAGATAAAATCTTAAAATTATCTTCAAGTATGCATTTAGTTTAGCCAAATCCTAATTGCTATTACTCTGTTGCTCTCTGACTGTCAGCACCCAGTTGTCCTGTTTATGATACACGTGATCTCCAGCGTGTATCGTGAAACCATCTAATCCTTACATTTAGACAGGGACTTCTGATTTCTATAATACAAATTTTATGGTCAGCATTGCACTTTCTGTTTTGGAAATGGACCCTATGCACAGAGGAACTGTACACTAATGGGAGCCAAACCACTCAGAATCTTTCTTTCTTGATTGACAATATCTTGAATAAATTGTGGATGAAATCAACATGGACTCAACATTTCTTCATGCATAATAAGTGACTTTTGATACAACCATCTTCTCTAATGGATACACATACGCTGGAAACTTATCTTACAGAATGACAGGAAAATTTTACTGCAGAAAAATTAATTTCCTTCCTTCAATATTTCTTTTAATAGTTTCGAACATCACGTATCTTAACAAGAAATGTTCCCAGCCACTGAGATTAACATGCAAAGCTGCTTCTTAAGAGTATTCATTCTTCTTTTAAAAATGACACAGAGTGCTAAAAGGACCTTGTTCTTAATTTTTAAACCCACTAATTTCATTGTGTCTGGCATAAAGCAGAACATTTTTGCTATAATTACTGTATAAGTTATTTTTTTCCCACAAAGTTGTAATTTTCCTAAAATAAGCTGGACTGCTTCAATTATGTAAATCAAATATCTAGAGAATATGATGACTGCATTGGCAAAACACAATAGAACTTAACAGGAGGCAAGCAGAGAGAGAGAGAGAGAGTGATAGGGAAGGCAAAAGCCCAAATGAGGATGCTTTTTTCAATTAGAACCACAGCAAATTCTCTGTCCTGCTGGTAAACTGGCTCCTGCAGCTTCTCACTCTGCCAGATCTGTTCTTCCCTTGGTGCCAGAGTGTGACCATTAAGACTGGTGGGAAGTCTAGGCTAAAATGAAAACTACTGTGCAGAGACCAAGAGTGACTGAGAAAAAATTATGGTTTGCTACTGTTGTTTTATTTTTCTATTTGTTATTAAAGCAAATGTATAGGCACTCATGTCCCAAACAGCCAAAGAGATCATGATAAATTCCACATGAGATGCCTCAAGCAGTGTGAGGTGAAACAGCTGGAAGATAGAAAAAGGCTGCAGAAATGGCTAAACAATGCATTTATTGTCAGAACTGGCAAACTGCTTCAAATGGCTGGCACAAGGTGTCTCGGATCCTGAAAGTGCTGAGAACAGCTGACTCTTCCATACACACTCTAGCATGAATCCTTCTATAAACCCCAATTCAAGACCTCCTCAGTGACCTACATTACACTGTTTTTAGGGTGCAGCTGTTTCTGTCTCTTTGCTGTAGGTGGAATGATCAGATTGAAGGCAGCTGTACAAAGGTGAAGTAACACCATTGATCTACATTATGAAGTCACTGCAGCTTTATTTTTAATCATAATCTCCATGAGTTTTATTTTCATGACCTTTTTTAACAGCTGACAAATTCAACAGAGACCTTCACTGATCCCTCTTCGGCAATTCACTTTTTTTTTTTTTCCAAATAACTTTAGGTAAAGCAGAAATTGTTAAAAGACAAGATTCATTCTGACAATTCTTTCTGACATATTTCTTTTTCCATTTGCCAACATTCACTTTTAATGTTACAGAGAACTTACGTTATTATAAGGGTATACTTTCTTTAATTGTGGTTCTGAAATTCTCCTGGGTTTTTCTAGCTCTTTACTAAGATCAGAATGTAAAAAATGTATTCTTGTGTTATCTCTATTCAACACTGTAGTTTTACATTGTTGAAAATCTGAGCAGATTCCATGTTGAAACTTTACCTTTTATCCTTAAATTATTTTTAATTTAAGACAGAAAGCATCTGGTCTGATTTAATGTTCTGTATATATTACTTGGTGATTTCTATGCCCAAGTAAATCCATGTCTAACAAAAGAGTTTGTCAAAACCTAAAATGAAGTCCAAACAGATTCTCTTATCTGATTTGCTTTTCACCACATTTGCTGAAATTTTCATCAAGGAAATTTAAAATTTTGTCTTTATCTGACATGTCAAATTACTAAACTGGTGTGGTTTATTTGCCTTCTGGTCTGTACCCTCCTCCCCTCAATACTGGCTTTCCAAAAGACATACACAAGGTGTGTCAATGTCCTGGCTTTCTAGTCTAGATTCTGAAAGCTTCTGACAATTTTGTAAAACTCAATAACTGTTTCTTAAAATTGTTCCTTTAGCATCAAACACTAAGGTTTGTAGCTAACTCTTTGCTCCTGCAGTGCCTCTCATCTCAGTCTCTGGCTGTGATATTATTCCTATTTAGACAGAAATTCTTCAAAACAGTTATGACCCAAGATCTTATTAAAGAAAAATTCACCCTCACCCATCACCAAAGTGGTTTTCTTCTTCTTTGTCTTGCAGTACCAGTGCTCCCTCTCTGTCTAGCAATCTTACACTATTATTTTTCCTTTCTTCACCTAATCCTAATTAAATCCATGTTTGTTTTTCATACCTGTGCTTCTTGAATTACCTCTTGCAAAATGGTTGAGCTCTTTAACAAGGTTCTCCCTCTGGCTAAAATAGCTGGAGAGAGCATTATTCTCACCACAGGGAGATGCAACAGGCAGTACATAGCACGATAAGATTAATGGCTGTTCCATATAAGAACAGACATTTTGGGAACAAAAAATTATAGGATGGCATTATTTGCATTATTCCTGCTTATAGGTTGGCTCTAATTCACTTGGTCTGTTTTGGGTGAAACTTAGAGGTGTATTGATTAGAAAATTTCCTTGCATGTCCCCTTACTTCAGTGGCTGTGCTGAAATATGAGATTCTTATTTGTACTTGATTGCTTAATCGTACAAACAGCTTCACATCGTCTTGGGCTACAGAAGCCCAGTGGAGAACAAGAATCAGAATCAGACTGCAATTGCTGACAGGTAATCATCTTTCTTTCCTTGGTACCATAAGTCAGTTCAGGTTGTGGCAGATGTGTTTTATGGAGTTTTAAAATGAAGGGGTAATATAGATTGTGCCATGAAACAAGACAGCTGAGAGAAAGAAAAATGAGAAAGGCAATAAATTACATATAACAGATAAAAACTTAAGTTTTGTACACATACCAGTTGGCATGAAGCACCCTCACAAGTGCTGGAGAAAATAGCATGCACACATATATTTACATATTTATTGATTTTATTTTTATATTGTCCAAAGTTAAGGCCAAATGCCACTTGCTATTCCACATGGTGCAAAAGATTACATGACTTTATCACTAAAGTTTAAAACCATGAAAGGAACAGTTTCAGGGGAAGTTTCTTTTCACAATAAAAAGGAGGGAAAATAGCACTCAAAATAGCAGTCAGCTAAATGTGTTAAGGTTAATTTTGCAGGAATTGTCAGCAAAGGATAGATTTATTATCGTTACATTTCAATGCAGGTAAGAGGTTTTAGTCTCTCAGATATCTGAATTTTCAAAATACAGATGAAATGTTAGATCCTGGCTATCTCACACATTAGAGGAAAAGCCTCAACCACTTAATTGTACCCATAATGCTACCGGAAACAGTCGGTGCAATTCTGAAAGACACAACAGGGTGGGTTTTGGCAGCACTATTGTTGCAGAACTGCTGCAGTGTAAAAATATTATTACTTCTTCACTGTCTAATGAAGCCTGGATAGAATGTTGTTGAAGTCCTTTAAACTCTATTAAAAAAAAAAAAAAAGGGAAAAAAGGGACTGATCTAAGCAGACGTCAATGACTTCATTTACCACACACAGTTTCTTGTGATTTGTCTGGGCATCTGTAAGAGGACCCTCAATTGCAGCACAGATAATAAGGTTCTGTGTAGTGCAATCTAAGTGCCAAAGGACACATAACAAAAATGGATGAGAACTTACAAGAAAATACTGTCTGCTGATTTATCTGCCTGGATATATCTTGTCTCTGCTATATATGATTGTTAACCAGGTTCCAACTAATTAAATATGTAAAAAACCAAGATTTTAGAGGACTAATCTTCTCAAATTTAAGAAAGGTGAAAGACTATTTTCCAAAAGAATATCCTGAAAGAACTTGAAGCAAGTCAACCAGCACAGAGAGACTATTACATATCCCTCTAGGTGTTAGTGCTGATTTCAAGAAAGCCTGTAGATGAAATAAGAAAATAATATTTCAGCTCAGAGAGGTAAAGAGAAAAGATAACTCAAATTTATTGAGCTGGGTATGATGACAAAAGGTGGGAGAAACTACAGATTCTTTTGCAATTTTTCTTTTTATCACATGGGAAATTATGAAAATCAGGAGTTTATAGGATTAGTGAACTCATAGTAGTAGTCCATTTTATGAGGAAACTGTCAAAATCCTTCAATCATATCTAGTATAACTGTATGGAATTTTATGCACTGTTAAACAGGGTAGAAGCTCTTTAGATAAATGTGAAAACAATTTATCATCATTAGTGACACATAAAAACAACTGTGGACAGCTTTAGCAGTCTGCTTAGAAACCCTGAAGAATGAGATCTCAAAAACTTTAGCTTAGGGACTGACACTGGAAAATCTACTGGAATGTGTGGTGTTTTTTTTAAATTTATTGCAAGATGGAATATTTCCTGGCTATTTGCATTTTTCATTTTTTGATTTCCTGCTGCCTCTGCAGGGCCGAGTTATGAGATTTTATTAGAAGACTCCCTGAACAGATCTGACCCTCTAATTGATACCCACTTCTGGCTGTCCAGGTCCACAGTGATGAAGCTGAAGGAGCAATCAAAGGACAGGTTGAAGGGATGGGAGCAGAGGTGATGCTTCCCTCAATCCCAGGAACATAAGAATGTCAAAAGGAACAGGAGAACTCACATGATCAATAGGTGTCCTAAAGATTGGTGTGGTCAGTGAAATCTTAGCTTTTTCAAATATTGGGAATTTTATATGGTACCAGTCCTTCTGGACATGGATGGGACATGCTTGTCTAAAATATTCTTCTAGACCATGAGTTGGCAGGGCTGATTGAGAGGACTTTAAACTAGGTTTGAAGGGGAAAGTTCATTGAATAAAAACAAGCTTGCTAGAGATGGCTTTCCTTGTTTGTTTTTTTAGGGGTTTTTTTGGTAGGTTTTTTAATCCTTTTTTTTCCTTAATTATTTATGGACAAAAAGTACTTGTTACTTCCTAGTCCATCATCTTTCTCTTATCTGGAACCTATAGTGAAACAATAATTAAAATGAGGAAAAAAAATCTAGCAAAAATAAGATATTTTATTGGCTTTGAGTTTATATAATTGCTGAATACTAAAGAAAATTGAAATACTAAAGAAAATCATAGCTTCATGAGAGGTTCCATTTTGTTTCCAAAAGTATCCTGTACAATAACCATTATATAACCCTGCTGAAGAGTCCTTCAGTGTAGGGTAAACAAAGTAATGCAGTACATTTGGTACAAAATAATGACACTGAACTGTTGTGATTTCAGTCTACTTAACAATCTTGAGGCTTTTTGAGGTCACAGAACAAACAATATTTTATCTTTTTGCAATAAAAAGTGGGCACTGAGTCTGCCCAAACCACACTATACACTTCTGTTATAAAGAATCCATCCAGGTTTTACAGATACTGCTCTCAAAGAGGAGATTTTAAGTGTCCTAATGGAGACAAGATGTGCTTTTAGCTAGGAAGTGGCAGTCAACTGATGTCAGAGAGGCTGCCCTGGACTGGCATTCTGAACACATCCTGATGGGACACGGCTCTGCTCTCGCAGTGAGTGTGGCTCTTCCGTGAGATGGTCGTGTACAAAGCACGTATTTATGTTTTATTAGCAGAACTGGAGGGACACATTTCAGCATCATGGGGGGCCTACTTCTGTGATTAATTTGACCCTGTGCACTTTGTATGTAAATCTGAAGGAGGAGTTCCAATAAAAAGGAGAAACAAAACTTCTGTTCTTTCTCTTCTCCATGAACAAGTGATTAAGGTGAAAATACTTCACAAAAAACCTGCTTTGTTTTCTGGTCATAGATAAGGTCATCTTCAGAGTCAAATGTGCTTATTTGGAGAAGCTTTACAGTAGCCCCCCTTCCTTCTATTCCCTTCTCTACTTAGTAGCCCTGGAAGAACCTTAGGATCTGTGAAAGCTGTGTCATTCTGAAGCCTCTTGCTTCCTGTAGTGTGGGTCCCTCTGATGTTTCAGCCCTTGACTCACATGCGCAGCAGATAATAAAAAACAAAGTTGCTTTTCTAGAAAAGCCATGGCTCACTGATCTCTTTAGGAACATACCTTTTCCTTTCTCAGCAGATGCTTTGGCTCTGGCCCTTGAAGTTGTTTGAAATTCTCCGGCAGCTCAGGAGGGAGGCTGAATAGTGCGATATTTGTTCACTCCTCATTGCTAGTCTGACAAGTGAACAGCAGTTCAACAGAGTTCAAACATCTGGCAAACAGCTCGCTGCTGCTCTAAGCTGTCACACATTAATAAAGACCAATTGTTCCGTCAAGACCGTGTTGAGAAGTTAAAAGGAAGAGAAGAGCCAAGGGGAAACGTGCTAATTAAAAGTATCTTTATAGAGATGTATGAATAAAGGATGATTAATTTAACTTTCTAAGGGTAAATCTATGTTTCAGGATCAGACAGGAACTTTGTTTAGCCTAATTGAAGAGGAGAATAGTCTGCCACCCTGACTCCTGTTGAATAACACCTTATTCACTTGATAGTTCCATGGATTCCCATCAGATTCCAAAATGTAATTCTGTGATATTAAGGGAAGTTGGAAGGGCACATTTTCATGCTGAATCTTCCTCTGATTTTAAAATATACTGATGTACTTCTGAAAGAGGACAGAAACATATCTCTTTGTTCATGTCTTCAGACTCTTCTGCTCATTATGTCAGTACACTATACCTTATATATTGCAGAGAGTATTGGTTTTAAAATATGCCTCAAAGAGAGTTTTGCCGGCAAAGTAATGAGACATGCTCGATTTTTGCCATGGAAATTTTTTTCCTTTTCTATTTCAAGAGATCTAACATTTGCCCCATGACTTTCTAAATGTAATTTTCTCTTCTATTTTCAAATTCTTAGCTTTTATACTACATTAGAGTATTAATTTTTAAAGAAAAATCTATAGTTTTTTTAAAGATAGGGACAATATTTTAGCTTTTAATTCCATGTCTCAGACCACTTCTCTTCCTAAGATCTTGTTGTGGGTTGAACCTGGCTGGATGCCAGGCACCCACCAAAGCCTCTCTGTCACTCCCTTCTGCAGCTGGACAGTATAGAGAAATTATAGTGAAAAGTTCATGGGTTGAGATAAGGACAGAGAGAGATCACTCACCAAATACTATCATAGGCAAACCAAACTCAAATTAGATGTAGTAATTGAATTGCTAACAAAATGAGAGCAAGATAGTGAGAAGGAAAATAAGACCTTAAAACTCCTCAGCCCTACCCGTCACTCCTTTCCAGTTCTACCTTGTCTCCCAGAAGTGCAGTGAGACAGGAAGTGGGGTAATGGGGTTAACGTCAGTTCATCACAGATTGTTTCTGCTGCTGCTCAGGGGGAGGTGTCCTTCCCTGGCTGCAGTGTGGGTTCATCCCAGTGGAGACAGTTCTCCACAAACTTCTCTAATGTGAGTCCAACCCACAGGCAGCTTCTGTGGAGTGTGCCACTCTTCCATGAAGTGCAGTGCTGCAAGAGCAGACTTCTCCAGCTTGGGTCCCCCATGGGGTTGCAACCAGTTATAATTCATTGTGGTTTAAGGGGCTATTTTCCCCCTGGGTATCCCTGAGATTTTCTGGAGTCTCACTAAATATCACGGTTGTTTGCAATGTCCATCATCACAAGTGATGGCAAAATAGCCTTCCAACACGACTCACAGTGTTATTGCTGTTCAGATAATGCTGTCTCACTTTCTGATGAGCTGATTTTCTTCAGGGTATCTAAAGGAAGGTATATGACCAAAAATCTTGGTGTACTGTAAAAGAACACTGTGGGTGAAAGTTACTCAATAAGAGCAGTATTTTGAAATCTTGAAAGCCAAGTTCTTTCTCTAACAATAATATTGTTGATGATGTAAAGTTTTTTTATTGCATTTATAAGGTGATTTTACTCAAGTATCCTTAAAATTCTTTATTACGCTGTGTATAAAGCAATGCTTAATCCATAAGGTTTTGGGTGTCAGAAAATACATTTAACAAAGTAGCAATGCAAGATAATATTTAAGATGTAAAATAACTCTAATAAAAAGCTGGGAAAATAAAGCATGTGAAAAGACGAAATTTACTATCTGTTATAAATAAGTGAGCTGACAGAGCATATTCTGAAAAATCAGTACTGTGGAGGCAGCCTCATCTTTTTATTATGGAATTACTCATATTGCCATTCTTGAGACTTAATTTTGCCATATGCTTTAAGGTTCTATTATCCATCATGAATTATTTTAATGCAGGAGTTCACACTATAAATCTAGGAAAGAAAAAAGCCAAAAAATATGACCTGTTCCATATTGCATACTTGGCTCCAACTTGATATATATAGGTGAAACACGGGAAGCTGTTAGTAACTAGTAATAAATTTAAAGGATCAGGGTAGTTTTAAAGAATTTTGGCTTGACAGAATGTGTGCTTTCACTGTAACAAAGCTATAAGGAAAACCCATGCTATGGAACTCCAAAGCATCCAAATTATTTCAAAAGCAGAGTTTAAAAACAAATTTATTTGCAGTTTGGGTGAAGGTTACAATTTTTTTTCAAGAACTCCATTGTACAACTATTTCTCCCATACATCACTATATAAACAAATGTATATCTATAGGTTCAAGATTGCACAGAGAAGGCCTATTAGCAATTGAATTCAGGGACTCATATCTTCATCTGATAAATTGATACAGCTCTGGTGATTTCAGTCTGTGACATTTAAAGAGTAATAAAAGAATGGAGAATTAAAAGGTTAAAACTTTTACTGCTCTTGGAATGTAAGTTACTTTCCCTCTAATTGTTAGTGTTTTCCTCTGGCAGTATAGACATATTTATAATAACTCCACAAAAATACTCAGCTGATCTGTCTCACCTGAGGGAAGAAGACAACAGTTCTTTGGATGTTTTTAAATCAAAGGTATCTAAAAGTACATCAGGTGAAAAAGAAAGTAGAAAATGAGGCAGAGATAAGCGACTCAAAACAATTTCAGGCTTACACACTAATATTTATGCCTGAATTTACTAAGACTAACCCTGCTGATAAAAAAATAAACCAGAGATAGACTCAGGAAAGCAATTCCAGCATGAAATTTGGCATGATTATTTTTTAGGAAGTATGGCTGCATGCATATAACTCTCCCCTTGCCCACCACTTATCCCTCATAAACAGGCATCCCATAAAATTTGGCATGCTTCCTATGAAATCAATAACATTGTTCAAGAGGCACTAGCTTTTTGCTTATCATTTTTTTTCACAAAATAACTGGTTTAAACTTTTATTATTGTCTCAGAGGTTCTTGGCCTTCAATCTTCCTGTTCCTTCCTTGGGCTCCCAAAATTTGCTGGTTTTGTTAGTGTGCAGCTGAGCCCCATGTTTTGGCCCACATGATCCCCCCTAAGACTTCAATAGTGGCTGGGAGTGCAGGGTCTGCTGCCAGTGGGAGAAATGACCCACAACAATACTTTCCCCCACTCCATTTCCATCTGCTGAGTCTCACTCTCACATCCAGGTAAGTTTCTGTCCCTCTGGGAGTGTCAGATCATAAATCAAGTGTTTATGTCATCCTCTTTTAACTGAGGGTATGAAACCCCCTGGCAGAGGTGAGAGAAGATTGACTGTCTGTTGACTCTTACTTTGTGGAAGTGGTTCCTGGCTGTACTCACAAGGCATCTCAATCAGACTTTGTACCCACCATGTTATTGAATCCTTGCAGGATGCTTCTCTTATATGAAACTGCATGAATCTTTCTTCTTGAGGAGATGAGGGGGCACTTGCAAGGACTAAAACCTAAGGGGTCAGTGCTTGCATCACTTCCAAGGAAAGAAGTGCAAGTTCTAAACTCTCTTTGTTCTTACTCCAGCTGGATGGGTCAGTGACCACTGATGTGCTCTATGACATCTTGGTACAAGGGATTTTAAACACTTAATAGTCAGTCCAATAAAAATAGCACAAATGAAAGTGTTCTCTTGCAGAGTGAAAAAATACATAGTATAAACTAATTGACCAACACCACAAATATAAACCATTAGGGGGACCCCCTGTGATACAGAAATAGTTATAAACAGATTTGTGCAGCTTTTTTATATTACTTTCAATAACAAGAGCATTATATCTCATGTTTTTAATCAATTTTCCATTTTACAGCCCGATTTTTAGAAGCAGAGCTGGAGTTGTGCATAGCCATTATTCCTGTGCTGTTGAACGACCTCTTGGATTTTTTTCACGGTAACAAAAGTCATAACTACTAAATGTGCCATACTTACTTGCTACTGATTGATATGGAGCTGTTAAGCATATTTTTACATAGAAGAAAATCTTGATATCAGATTAAAATGTAAGTAAGCAACCAGAGAAAAAACTCCCCTTGCCTGAGCCACATTGTGCTGTTTGGAGGAGCTCAGAGCCAAGTGCTCTGCAGTTTGCTTTGGCTCCTCAGATCATAGTTGTGCCATGCAAAGGCTCTCAGTTATGCTGCAGGGCCAGGAATGAGCAAAGCTGAAGGATAAATTCTATATATGCTGGGAAAAGGTAATTCCAAAGAGAATTTAGCTTCATGGAAGAATGCAGTCTAAGCAGAGTCTAAGCCAGAAAGGGGACAGGGGTTGGGGGGAGATCTCTCTGACTGACACACATTGCTGCTTCCCAATGCTTGCTTTCTGTCCTCCTGGCTGATCCAAACTATGTACTTGCTATCCTGGTCCTTGCTACCACCAGCTTGTGTAAGTCACCTTTCCACAGTGTTTGTGAGGTTCAACAATGTTGCCAGCATTAGTTATATGGTTAAATTATGGTTAGGATACTTGTGTTTTGGTGTTGAGTTACATTTCCTCTGTAGTTTCTTCTGGATATTCTGGGCTAATTGCCCACTTCATGGGCTCAATTTGTCAAAAATGGAAATTCACTGAAATCACAAATTTCAGTATGGTATCCCATTGGCTTTATGAATGTGATTTATCACACCTTTTCTTTCTGCTTTGATCTGCCATTTAAACTATCAATGAGCTGCTAAAATCACAGTGTCTCCTTAACTTTATCAATACTCAAGTTTTATTGGGCATTCCTACTTCAATTCACTAATAGAGAAAGGCATCAATTGTTGCATGTTTTTAGTAGCATTTGAACATTTAATTAAAACAGCAGAAACGATTCCATTTGCTGAAAGATATGAGATGTTCAGTAGCCACAGGAGCTCAAGAAGGACCAGTTCAGTTTTTCTATCTGCAAGAGTATGGTGCTGCTTTTCCACCATCAGCAAGAGGAATAACTAATTTTGATGAGAAAAAAAGATTACAACTCACAATTAGACATTATAAAAAGCCTTCTTAGGTGATTCTAAGGTAAAGTATGGTAAGATCAGGGCTTTCTAAAAGTTTTACCCTGTTGCAAAGGCCAAAGCACCACCAGTGCCCACCAGGTCCACAGTGACTGCTCACTCCCAGCTGCAGGAGGAGGTATTCTTCCCAGGAACTTGCATGGTCTGGAGAAACCAGCTGAGAGCTCCCTGTGAGGCAGCAAGAGGAGAAGGCTTGCTGCCTAACAAAACAAGGCTGGTTTGCATAATCCACCAGGAACTGAATGAATCTGTGTGATAGATTGCTAAAACTCTCACCAAGTACCTAAAGAAAGTGATCCATGGAACCTCAGTACTCTGTATACTTAATTTCACTGTCTTTCTCCAAATACAGACACATGCAATATCCACACCATGGAGCTGTCTGCCCTCAATGGCAAAATATGCCCTATATGGGTACTTCCAGTGACTTCTTCCACAGTGGGAGCACTGGATATGGAAGGAGCACCCTTGCACAAGCCAGGGTAGCCACATGAGAATACCTACACAATTATAGTTTCTGTGATGTAAGGAGGGCTTGAGAAGGTTGAGAAAAGGTCTTGTGCTTTCCTTGGAATCTAAGTGGAATCACTTTGGTAACTCTGCTCCTTTTCAGACTGTGTCTGACAAGGTTACCTGCAACAGTGGGAATGGCAATTAGGCACCAGAGGTATCCTTTCCAGTCCTGCATTCTTAGAAGCTGGCTTCTCCTCTCAAATCTTAGAGATCTTTGGGTTTATTCACAACGATCCTGAGGCTTTGGGAATAATAAAGGCTTCAGTAACATTCAGAATAGTGACATCTGCACTGGAAAGTCAACCAGCACTCCAGAATGGGACATGTTTCTCCTTAAGTCACTTCTAGCTGTGAAGACTTTGAGGGGATGATTTTATGTGACAATGATTACATTTTACACCTGCTTTACATGTACAGAGGTGACTGTGCAGTGTATCAGGCAATAAAAAACCCTGCTTGTTGTATGTACATATTTGAATAACTAGACTTTAGAGATTATTTGTGAAAATCCTCTTGTTCTCTTCTCCAAAGAAGAGCATACTTAGATAGCTTATCATAATCAAAAGCATAGACTTCACTGAATTGAAAAGGTCCTCAAAACACATTGATGGTTACTGTTTTTGTTGCAAATCCATTTCTTCACCTGTTTTGTAATCATCTAACCCCTGCCAGGAGTAATGAAAGGAGTGACCTGAAAGTCTGAGCTGCTGGTGCACTGCCAATGGATATTTTTTTTTTTCTTTTTGTATTGCTGTGTTGGTATGGGCTCAGCAGGTACATAAATTACAATGTTACAACCCATTTCACCCTCCAAGCTGGAGCGAAGTATGTTCATTTTCACTCTTTTCACTCATTGCTTGTTCTTAGAGAGTCAGAGCTCATGTTGCTGTGCAATCCTGAATTTCTTTTATGAGCTTAGCTAGAACACTGCTGGATATCTTTCTTCATTGCAGATTTTTAATCTTGGCTTGCAAAGCCAGAAACTTTTCCTGGCTGCAGAGATTATTACCTCACTTAAAGTCTCAAATATACTGAAGAATCCCACATAGGTTTTTACAATATACTTTTTCAGCCCTCTATTTTTTTTTTTCTTCAATAGCACACTTGGTGTGTCCTTTTAATTCTGCACATTGGCCAGTGGTTGATTAATCTTTTTGAATATGTCGTGGCCAGTCTGTCATTGATTTTGTTTCTTATATTTATTCGTTCTACTGCCAGAGAACCATGACAACCAGATGTAAATATTTGTTCCATTTAGATCCTGAAAACAGACTCTGCTGTCAAGTCCAAAGTGTAGAGAGCAAGTCCAACAAAAACATTTGAGGACCAAATGAGCAGTTTGCTTTGCTACACTGAATCATGATTTTGATTTGGAAATATTTTTTGTTTGTTGGAATATCTAGTAAGGTGTTTTTGAAAGACTTCAACATCACCTCCCTCTTGTTTTCACTCTTTAAAAAAGAAATTAGTAGAAAAATGTGACCTCAGCCCCCCTGAATGGAGAAAATTCAAGATATAAATTTTGTTATGGACTCCTACACTGACAGTTCATCTAAAGAAAATCTTAGGTTTAAACTAGTCCACATTTGATAAGTGATAATTTTGAGTGAATCTTTTGATTAACTCTTCATCTATATTTTGGACCTATCTGGAATTTTTTTGCTTTTAAGAAATAGGTTTGATGGACATCAACCTGTTAAGTAGCTTCTATCATTATAAAAATTGAATCCCTTGAGGACATGAGTAAATTTTTTCTTTGACTTCCTTTTCCACACTCCCTATATATATGGAAAAAGGAAATGCAGAACGATTAAAAATATTTCTCAAGGCCACATAAGAATTTAGTAGTAAAAATGCTCTAATTTTCTACATCCCAAATCAGTATTTTTCATGCATGTCTAATCTTTCTGTTCTCACCCGGTGAGATATTTTGAAATTATTTTTAAAAATCATGATGAAATTCTAAATTGAAATTTTAAATTTTGAACAACCTTCAAAGATTTTGTCATTCTTATCATTGGAATGTGCTTGTTCTGAAGCCCAAAACAGCTTTTTATTTTATTGCAGCCTGGTCAGTAACACCTCATTAAGGAAAAACTCTGCTTGCAGATAGTAGGAAGTGGGGAATCTGGTGTTGCCTTCCTGCTGTAGATACATGGTCAGTGTATCTTCCTTCTATAGCTACGTGTCAATCCTTAATAGTTTTGACTGGGATTTTTAAACAAGAAGTTGTGTTTTGCTTCTTACAAGTGTTTTCAACTCAAATAATCACAAAAAAATATTATTATTATTACACATTTATTTGCTAATATATTTGTAAGACATTTGAACAAGCTTTTAATTGACTTTTATAACTTACAGATAAATTTTATTGCTAATAAGATTTTGTCTGGTTCATGTACTGTTCAGTTAGGTGGAAAGTTTCAGAATCATTTGGCTTCACAATAAATGAAAATATATTTAATTTACCTATTTTTATAAATAAGACAGATTCTCTTGTCCTTATTTATTAGTTAAAAAATGGTCTGCTCCATTTGTATAAATTGAGACAAGAGGCAGGGATGATGAAGAAATACTCAAAAAGAAAATTTCAAATTTGTCATGGAAAAAGATAGCAAGCATTGCACAAGCATTTACAGGGACAATATAAAGAGGTGACAAAAAAGACCTAAAGAAAGTTGAGCTGCTGTGGATTGTTTGCTACAATGGAACAAAGTTTGGTGGGAATCCTCTAATTGGGGCTGGGTCAGATTCCAATTGGCTTCAATTACTTGAATTTTGAGGATATTTAGTATTGCTGGCAAATGCCAATTAATCTAGTAAAATTATTTCCAGTGTACCAAGGCTGAAACCACTCTTCCTTGAGTATCATTATTACTTAATAAATCACATAATTCCCTTTTGAACAATATTAAATAAATGCCCCGCAAATTTGCAACTGAAGGACTGTTCACATTATGCAGAATGCCTTATGAAATATAATTGATGGCTTTGTGTAATGCCTCAATGGAATAATTGTTGAGTGTGACACCTTCACTGAAACAGTGCTCATTCGTTGCATTTTTCTGTAATGTTTTCAGAGAGATTTCTGCTTTGGAGCAATTGGGCCATGATCCATGATATTGCTTAATTGCTGAAGCATGAGCTGTGTATCTACTGTTTCTGATTTTTGAGTTGTCTACAGGCAACTACCTTCCACTTTGAGATATTTCATGCCTGTATTTCCTGTTGTAAGATTTCCCATGTCCTATTCAATAACTGGCTCATCAAACCAACATTGTACCGGCTCCCTTAGAAAGCAATATTCCCGGCTTTGAAATAAGAGAGAATAATGTCAGGAATCAGAAGAAAAACCTGTCTTTCAATTTTTTTTAGTGCCATAAAAACTACAAGAGAATAATTTCTGGTTTCAAGTTGTCATCCCTAAATTTAATTAGAGCTAATAAGCACAGAAAAATATGAAAAATCTAGATTGTTCCGGGCTCCTGTGGAGATTTGATTGTTGAATAGCTTGTGTTCTGGTGGAATTCCTTTTGATACATCAAGGTGAGGAGTCATTTTTTTCAGGTGTGATTTTCCCTTGGTGAATCATCTCAGTCCTTCCTATGGAAACCTGCAGGAATGCAAAACTCCTGCAGCAGGAGGGAGGGAGGTGTGCTCCGTGTACCTGAGCTATCCCTGTGACATCTCTGCGCCACACGGGAGAGGCACACAGCCAGGCAGTGTTCAGGAAACACTTTCTGGTGCCATAGCATGGCTCTGGCACCACTGAACTCAGTTTAACCATGTTTTGAAGGAACAACATGAAAATAGCCTGGCACAGGAACCCGGGAATGAATCTGGATATAGGACACCCCGTGGGTAGTTTCTAGGAAAGATGAGGTACCTGATGGATGTCTCAGACCCATGTGCAGGCTCTCAGGATGGTGGGGTCACTAAGTAAGACTATGCTACAACTTTATTTTTTGTATTAAGGAAGCAGCAAGTTCAAATTCCTATAAATAAGATTTTATTTAACAATATATTTTTTAATATTGCGACAAAATTAAGAGCTTAGTAGATTCATTTTGCCTAAAGTCAAAATTCCTTCTTTTTTGAGAGTGTAAAAAGAGTTGTATGGAATTATGCCGTCAGTGATCTGCTTATAATGTAGATAATAAATCTCTAAAGATTTGGCGTACAGTTCAACAATTGTTTGTCAAGTTTATTTAGAAATTATCCAAAAATGCATTTCTGTTTTTCCCAAGGAAAACAATATGAAAAAACCATCATTATGACCCAGATTTAGCTGAAGCCTTACCCATGAATGGTAAGATAAGAGTTTGGCCTCGCATGATTCTTCAATCAGAAACCTGATGGCTATATTTCTTTCTCTTTAATGGTTTTCATTGTACTCAACAAACACCCTTCCAGCAGAGGTGTCATCTGGAGCAACTGGTAAATAATCTGACATTTTCAGTTTATATACACACATTGACAGAACAAACTAAAACACAATGACCAATCATTTGCAAAAATTTTCTTGCAGATGCATTCAGTGACACACAGGACACAGAAAGGTAGAGTCCCATCTAATCCATCACAGGTTCAGTTCTGAAGTAAATAGTGGGTATATTCTTATTCCAGTGATTTGCATAAGATTCTATTTTGTTTCTCTGTAGACAAATATATTTTCATTATTTTGGTAAGTTCAATATTAAGTAAAAGAAAAAGCATCAAGGAATAAATGAGGACAGTCAGGAAAATGCAGATTAATTGGGAGACAGTTCTTTATTTCACAGATTTCACATTTTAGTCAAGTGTGCTCCCTTATCTGCATTACAGTGTGAAAACAACCATCATTATTTCACATGCCAATAATGAAGAATGATTCTTTATTGTCCTTAGGATATGGAAGAATGTTCTTAAGCTTTAGATAAGGAAGACCTGAAAAATGTGTTCCCAAAGAAAGCTATTAGAAATACATTTTCTAGTAAGAAAATAATCCAGTACTTTAGACACATTGTCTGAATATCATAGGTAAAAAGGCCAAAAAGAATATAACTGAAGACATCTTTTCTTCTTTTTTTTTATATGACATCAAGCTGTTTAGCTAGAACACAGGTTTTGAACATATTATGATAGTGTGCTAAAAACAAGATGAATCTTACCATAGGATGTCAAGGAGCTTAGAAACAGGATTTGTGGAACATACGTTTTTTAGATATTTTTATGAAGAAAGCTTCCCACAAGCTAAACCAAAAGACAGAAAAACAACCTCATTTTTCAGCTTCAGAGTTTAGCTTGAGGATATTTTTAATCCCCTACAAAACAAGAGAGACAACTTAACTATTCTTTTATGCATGCTCCTGAAATTTAGGCACATTTGAAGACAGAAAGCCTTTATATGAACTTAAACCTTAGCATGAGATTTTGTGTCTGTTCTTGCGTGTGAAGTACACACAAGCCTTCCACTCTTTTCCTTGACAGACTGTTACTGATACAATGCCATGAAGACTCCACTGATTCAGAAGCACAAACCTGAAATGAGTCTGTCCCATTACAAATCCTTTTGAGTTTTCCAGATCTAATGGAATGAATCCATTCTAATTCTTCATTAAAGCTGTTAATTCAGGAATTACACTACTCCCACTGCCAACTCACTTTAACAGGCGTGTACATCTAAAATAAAATTTAATTATCTTTTAATATCTTCATTGTGAAAGCGCTTCTTTTTTTGTTTTTCAGTTACTGAAACTTTCTACTTGTATTATCAACCAACAGCTGGTGTTCTGTGCTTGAAGCTGTAGTGTTATTCTTTAAATACTATTATTAATCTTTTTATTATTATTTCAAAGCTTTTCTTTGCCCATCATTTCTTTACCCATAAATTAAGCTTGACAAAGTTTTTGTCTGATGAAAATTTAAATAAGGACTTCAGATAGGAAAACAAATTGGTGTGGCAAATGCCATATTTGTGCAGACACCATGAAAATATACTTTGAAGCTAATTACTTCAGCTTTCTTGCATGCAGGTGCTCAGCCCTGGGATACACTAAAGGGTGAAAGAGCCCCAAAGCCAGGACAGAGCGGCATGTGAGAGTAAAATATAGCTCCAGCATGAATTTACTTAAACTAAAGAAGAAGTAAACTCTTTAAGAACCAGAAGCAAGATATCTAGATCTTGCAAACTTGCTGGATGGGAGGTTGTGTAAGAGTGTTTGTTGTTTTTTTCAGGGGAAAGGATATGCCACAAATCTTTCTGGAAAAAATCTTTACAGATTCTCAGAATATTGGTATTATTTGTACTCTCATCTTTCTGGATCAAGAGCTTCAGGGTGGGAAGGAATCAGGAACATTTACCTTTGTCCCAGTGAATTTGATGTTGTGGCTCTGTAATGCACTAGGGCCCAGTTCAGCTCCTATCAGAGTCATTGGGGAAAATCTCATTGCTCTTATGGCATGTTAATCAAGCTCAGAGTGTTCAGAAGAGTGGAACAGAACAGACCTGAACAGATCATTCTTTTCTATAATGTGACATTTTGGTACCAAGTGGAATAAAAACCTGCATAGCAAAGGTCAGAAACAGATTATATTTTAGGACAAGGAGATAAAATGAGAAAGATGGCCAAAATAGCAATAATCCTGAATAATTTTCAGCCTGGAAAAAGGCTGCGACATGTGGCATTCTCTTGAGGTATATGCATTCCTAATGGCTTGTAAAATTCCATTAGAAATTACTATATCCAGCCTTACAAACGCCATCATTTAAAGAGGATTTTGAGATTACAGTTTTAAGACAACTCGAAGAATGGGTTAAGTCTCAGGCAGGTCCTGTTTTCATTACTATCCTTGTCTCAAGTCAAGATTAAAGTTGTGCCATTTGCTATTTCCATTAAGCCCTTAATCTGAAAAGTGAGTGTCAATTTAGTTATGTCAGGTTAATATCTCAGGAAGTGGCTGTGCTACTGACCTCTCACTTGTCATATCTCTTATAAATTTAAATGTTTCTCCATTTTTTACTTCTGCTGATGTACCTAGTTAGGTATTTTAGGAAGGTAGTGCCTCTACCAATCTTTGGCATTCTGTGATTCTTTGTATAGTTTATAAATATTTATTCCTATTTGCTTTTCCACAATTTATGACAATCCATATGCACACAGGGGAATTAAATAGGTGTAAGTACACCTCTATAATTTTTTTCCCTTCAAGAGGAGAGGAGAAATAAACATGAAGTTATGAAAAAGACCACAAGTGTGCTATTAACATCCTCAGATGCTGTGAGTGATACCTGGTGGGCAAGATCCACATGGAGCATAAGCAGCTCTTTAAACACTGAGGTAATTTTTGATGAGCTGGATGGAACCGAGAGAAGCACCAGCAACAACAGCAGATGTTTTAATGTGCTTTTATGTGTGACTACTGCAATATCAAAAGTCTGGAAATCCTTGGCTCCACCGAGTCTAAAGCAATGTATAAGTCACACTCCCTAGAGGGAATTGCTGTCGCTAATTTATCTCCAGAGTTGCATGGGTAGTAATTATTCTCCTCATGGATATTTATCTCTTGTCCCATTGCAAGAGAAATTCTACCTTGTACATTACTGTGACATGTCCATTCTGAACAAAATCTTCTGTACTACATTCTTCTTTATGCTTATATTCTGCATAAAATCTCTATTTCAATTGGACTGAAGTTAATTTTTATCTCCCGCACAAAAACACAAGTCTGCTGAATTATAGAAGAAAAGTATGAAAAGATGAGTGATTCTTCTGAGAAAGGTTGTTTGCTGGTATAGTACTGGGGTCTGGTAAATAATGCGTTATAGAGACTGCCTTTGAGAAGAGTGAGTGAACCACTGCCAGTTGCTCATATCAGCTTCAACTAATGCAGTCTTGTGCTTTTCTGCTTATTTAGTATTACTCAGGAATTTTTAAATATGGCATAGATTATTTTGTTTTCAGATGAACAGCACAGAGACATTTTTATTGAGATTTTGGAAGAGTTTGATGGTAATTTTTGTCTTTCATAATACCTTGTAAACTACTAGGAGACGCTTAAGTCACTTAAATCATTGAAAAACCCTGGTGTTGATTTGAAGTGGTTTTTTTCCCAACTCGACACGATGTACTGATCCATGATTCCCACAACAGATTCAGCAAAAGGCTCATCTGCATTGAGATAAACTTTGAAAATGTACAGCTGCTCCAGCAAGAAAGTAATTTTAATAGATGGGCAGAAAAGGCAGAAGGTTGAAAAGGTTTTTGGTGCTCTTGTGAGAGTGAGTGAGGAGCCAAAGAAGTTGCAGCATTGCAAGATCAAGTGGGAACTGAAGTCATAGAGGGTGGTGAAAGAGCTGAAGCATTAAATGAATACTTACAGGCAAGAATATCAGGACACGTGCCAGCTGAAACTGGTTCTTGTATCCACTATCATGGCTGACTTCAGAGCTAGTGAGGCACAGACACTGAATAAATTAAGAGAAGCTGAAATCAACAAATCACCCATGCCTTGTGCAACCTTGAGGCTTTAAAAAGAGAATGGGGTAGTACGCAGCTCAATGCTACAAGTCCTGCCTTCTCTAATAACAGAGAAAACTTCTAATAGAATAAATACCATAAAATCTTAATTATAACCTTGTAATTACAGGAAGATCCTGCCAAGTCATTTATTTTCCTGTAGCAGAGGATCAAATTTATGTATGTATCTCATGTATATATATTTATATATTTAGTTCTACTGGCATGAAACATGTTTTTCCATGTTCATGTACATTTTAAGGTTTAAATGAGTCCTTCAGTGGCAAAGCATCAGAAGTGCTTATAGGGGGCTTTGTTACTCATGCCATGTGACACACGCTGAGTCAGCCTTGTCATTATTAGCTTTTGGAAGGAGAAACTTAATAAAACTGTAGGGAAGTGGCTCTCCTGTTCTCTTGTGTTTTCTTCCTCTTTTGTTTTACTTTTTCATCAGTGGTGAGGGAGACAAATCAAGGAAGCAGTCTCAGATGTCTACCTGCCATCTCCTTGGAAGGAAAGATAAAATTCTTAGGAATGATTCTTGTCATCTTTGGCTCTTATCACATATATTTTTCCCAAGGAAAAACCCTTTGTGTTTCCTGGGTTCCACAGTAGTTTTTGCTGAGCTGAAACAAGCAGGTGCTTAAGTCCACCTTGTGCAGCTGGCCATGGTGGATTGGCACATCCATCTTCTCCTTTTTTTTCCATCTTAGCTGCCTGCATGCACTACTAAACAAAACCATCCTTCATTCAAATGTCTAAAGTATAACAAGATGACTGCTAAGAGTATTGTATTTTTAGACATCTTGAGAGATCACTTGCCTTGCTGATTTTAACTGATGAGAGAAGAGGACAGATGAAAATGTAGCCATATAACTAGCAAATGATGACTGAAATATAAGTACAGTGAGACTTAGGGTTTTGTGTAATGCAAAGGAAGGCAATGGAAAACACCACCATATCCAGCAGAGATCTACTTATCACTCTGAGTGGCCACAGCACAGCTCATCAGAAACATTCTTTCTCCTCAAATGGGTGTTAATCCTGTAGTCTTTATTTACACTCCTGGGATCATTCTTGGGAATGTGAGCTATAAAATCAGGTCTGTAATGATTTCTGCTTCAGGTGCAAGCTCATAGATGTGACTGAAAGAAGACCTTTTCATTTGTTCCACGTTGTTCTATAGACATGAGCATACATTTTTCACACACGAAAGTAGGGTATAGGTCATCACTGAACATTGATAAAATAGCTGTTGTTTATTTAACTTCAGTCATATAGATCCTTTTAGGACAAACATCTATGGTAAAGCATAAGAGCAGTTTGGAGAGAAAATCTTCTATAAAACACCAGAGATACCATGCTAAAATTTGAACAAAGCATTTTCCATTTGAAATGCTTAACATTTATAGCATAAAAGTTAAACTTTCTTATTTTTAAAACCTTTTAGTGAAATGTAAGGTTACATTTTTCATCAGAAAACACTTATTTCCAGTCCATATAGGAATTTCTACAGGAGATGCATTTTCAGAAGAATGTTCTTTTCCTAGTAATGGAAAACATGTGAAAGCTATTCTAAAACATTTCTGACTGTTTTTCTTAACTCTAAAAAATTGGAGTAGAAGAACTCACAGATGAAGGCAGATATATGTGTGTGTTTATATGTGTAGTTATTTACAGCTGGTACTTTCTCTGATTATACTGACTTGTCCTTAGTGAATCATCCTTACTGTTCTCTGGGGGGAAATAAGATAAAAATACAAGACTGGCACAAGAAGACTTTAGTCCATTGTCTGTTCTTATCTTCTGCCATTTTTCCAAAACATATTCATTTTTTAGTTAGAAATATAAACCAAAAGAAGACAGAAGATATTCATATGAATATAAAGCTTGGACATTCATATTCTTAAGACCTATTGACATTATAGTCCATCTGTAGTACTTTGTATTATATAAGCCAGTAATAGCAAGGCAAATCCTGCTCTAAATAATTTTAACATCTTGGTTAAAGGTACAATTTAAAAAAAGGGTACTGACATCATATGCAATGTTTGCATGAGGTGAAGATTTTTGAGATTAGATTAAGTAAGTGTTTTTAATATATTTTAAAATTACTGTAATTTTCCAACAATTTAATTAGAAATTTGCTATCTGTGAAGTTCATATATCTAGGATTATTCATTTAGCAAAATTTGAGGCCATTTCCTTCCTACTCAGAAGAAAATAATCAGTAATATTAAAAAGAAAGTCCTTTTAACAGGGGGCAAAACTTGTCCTTGCCTTGCTTTTCGACGGTCTGTCTAAGCTTTCCAACTTACTGTCCTGATCGCTCAGCTTGTTTATTTCACATTCTTATAGGATAAACAAGTGAACAAACAAGCAAAGAAATCCTTTAAGATGATTGTTTTGCTTGGTTTGTTATTAAGTGGAATTATTTTGAAGCTTCGTTGTCTTTATCCCCTTTCATCATGTACCTGAGAAGCAGTTTTGAAAAGAACAGGCTGATCCTGGGTGGGCTGTATCATCCAACACCATCTTCTGGTGCTTTAGTCTTCAAATGCCTCCCCTAAAATGGTATCAGTGCTGAATGTCTCTGTACAGCAGCATTTAGCAGTGAAAATCCATCACATAGAATTTCTATGGACAGAATGTGATTTCGTCCAGAAAGAATTATGCTGGCCTCTAATCTGATTTGCTCCCTGGATTTAAAGAAATTTCACATGTAGAGAGTAACTCTATCCATTTATAATACTGCCAAAGAAGAGCAGCCTTTTTGCTGCTCTCATCTCTCATTTGGCTGTAGGCTCAGCTCCTGAATCCTATAAGTCTGTAAAATGCCACCTGCCTGGTTCTTTACTGCCCACTTCCCAGGAAAAAGATTTCATACAATACAGGATTTAACTCATAAACTGTCATGACAAATTCGAAAAGAAAGACAACAGCTTTTCCATCTATCTCCATAAAATATATGACCTTGTGAAGGACTGATTTAAAGGTTTTATCTATATAATTCTGGCATGAAGCATATTTTAGATGTGCTATTCGCATGATAAACACATAATAATCTGCATTACTTGCAAGGAAAAAGAATGAAGGTGTATATTTGTCAGCACAAGCCTAGTATATGTTGTCTCATTATTATTTATTAGGTATGTGGCAATCTCTGTAGGTCTCAGTAGAGATGGCAGTGTTGAACAAGCACAAATTAATGGGTAGTTTATATCCAAAAGATCTTATTGCCTAAATCAGAAAGGCTCAGAATGGGAAAGGAGGATTATCATCATCATTTTAAAGACAAAACAGGCTTTGACTGTGAGAGGTGTAATAGCTTGTCATGTTTCTGCACAGTATGAATGTCAGAGCCACGCTCATGTCAGCACATTCCGCAGCACGCTGTGCATAAAAACTTTAAAACTAAACACCAGACACTCAGGTTAGTTTAGTATTTATATATGTGTCTGTGAGAAAAAGTATGATTATCAGAGAATGAAAAAAAATGCAGCAGTAATATCAGTGAAGTTTTAATATCTGCTAATGAAATACACAATATATTTTCCTGGCTTCTTTCTTAGTTTCTGCTACTCTTAGCCCACTTTCATGTTTTGGAAAACAAGAAAACATTATTGTATAGAAGTTCAGAATGGTGCATCCTCATTGGCAAGCAAGTGACCCAAAGGGACAAGAGGCCTGCACAGCTGAATAAGGAACTTCTGACAAATGAGGTGGAAGCAGGGACAGAACACTTGGGATGAAGATAGGGATGTTGCCAGAGTATCTAAAAATACAAGGAAGGACAAGGTCCATTTGAAATTAAATCTAGCTAGCAGGTTTTGTAATTATTTTGCAGTGTCCAAGACCATTTTAAGCACCAAAAAGCATCAAATTAAGGAGACAAATCTGGTGCAGAATCTGTATCAAGACTTTGAGTTAACTTTAGAGTCAAACAGATAAGTAAACCCATATGTCAACATGTGCACAAGTACTTTTTTTTCTTGTTCTTTTTTTTTCCTCTCATCCTGGCTGTAGAAAACTCACTCAAGTCCAAGAAGGCTATCCTTAAGATAATAATCCCCTTCCCAGAGATTGTATTATCTCATTCTGAAAATTAGGTATATTTAATACTCCTGGGCAAGACTGTTTCACATAAAATCCTGACTATCACCTTGAAATAAAAGTTCTGGTTGATGCTTGCTCAAAACAGTAACTTAGTGATAGCAAAATCTATCAGTGTTTTTTTTTTTTTATTTTTTATTTCAGTACAGCTTTCTCCAACATTAATTTCAAGATCCATAATCTTATTTTTTCTCAGGATGTTGATAAAACAAGTGAGGGAATGAGCCTATCCGTTTATAAGATTTCTCAGGAATAGGAAGGTATGGCTTTGTTTTCCACAGAACAGGCAACCACAAATAAGCCAAAGAGCCATTGCATCACTGTGGCCAACTATGAGTTGGTCCAAAGGCTGTCCAGCAGGTAAGGTGGAGGAGGTTACCTATGCACTGCTGATGTAAAACATACCTGGGATCACAAACAGTTGAACCCACTACCTGAGCCACACAGGGGCATAAATCACTTCAGACAAAATTACTCACTTTGTCACTCAAAAATCGATCATGTTGCTGTTATTACTGTAGGCATCATGTCTTTTTTGGGGTTAAATCAGAAGAACCCTTCTTAATTCACTAAGCTGCAAAATCAACCCATGAAGTTGAATGACCCTGTGTCAAAGAGGCTGAAGTTAATGGGTGCTTTTTCTGTGAAGGACATGCAGAGTGCTTGTGTTACCCCTCCTCTGGCCTGAGCCAAACCTGGGAGCAGCAGTGTTTGCACAAGTATTTCCCTGACCAGGCTCTGGGGGGTTATCTCTCCAGACCCCACGATACAGCCCCTTTCTGAGAACCAAGAGAGAGCATGCAATTGTTCTCTTACAATACAACGTTAATTTAAAACCATCTAGCATAAAAATAAGAATTAAGATATTCTTACATACAGGTTATCTTATATACAACTGATCTTTCAGAATGTGTGCTGGGAGTTTGATTTGCTTCACATTAAGCACAAAAATTAGAAGTTTTTTGTCAGCAAGCCATATGAAAGAAGCAAAATGCTAACTAATCACGTTTAATGTTAAATCAATGGCGCAGTGCTATGAAAGCCTGAAGGAATAGAAATATCTTTTCTTAGCATGCACAGTAATAGACTTTGGGGTCAAGAAATGATGTATTACTGTAATATCTGCTGCCTTTTAAACTGACACTTTTAATAAATGGCATATATTCCTCTTATAATTTCTTTATTAGTAACACAAATTTCCCCATCTGTGATTATCATCATGGATGGCAGATGAAAAATTCCCCTCTGCCAATGAACATGCCAGTTGAGTTACACCAGGGAGGCACACGACTTGCCGTGCACACACAGAACTCAGCCCCTGTGGCTCCTTTAGTCTAATAAAGCAGCAATTATTGGCCTCTTTGCTTGACAGGTGGCCTCTAACCTTTCCAGGCTGCTTTGAGCAGAGTATAGGATGTCACAAATGAGGGAATACATCAAAATTAGGTGACCATTTACTTTCAGCATGTATTTGGCATAGTTCTGAGGATCGGCAATAGACCTTATCCCACAAGCAATTTCCTTTCCATCTTGATTGAAGGAAATGGATAGCTTAGCTTCAAGCTCTGTTGAATTCCCTACCATGATCTCTGCAGATATGTAAATGAACATTAACTGCAGAATATCAGATTATGGAAATACCTAAAGAACATTACATCTTGAGGAAAAGGAAAAAATAGTCTCTTGCTAGCAAGATATTTTGTCTTTGAGGGAAACACTTGAGTGACATGAAGTTAAACTAAAATATGAATTAAATACAAAAAGTTGGTGAGAGGTAATTATTAAAATTATTTGGATTAGATGGAGAAATTCAAAACCTGTTTCAACAGACAGCTTGCATGTCTGTATAAAGAAATATGTGAATTACTTGTCAGGCAGTGACTTTCAGTGAATTACCACAAAAGAAATTGCAATTGTTGCAAACATAGCATGAACAGCCAGGAATTCAAATGGCCATAAAGAATTCATTGCTCTATCAGTGAGCATCCAGTAGCAGCTCAAGGGTGATTCATGCATTGTTGCACAAGAACTGCAGAGACTTTTATCAGTTGTCTAAAGAAGGATTTCTTGTGCTACCTGAGGTGTCTTGGGGTGTCCCGAGGCCTCTTTCCAGGCAGGTGTATGTCTTCTACTCCCAGAACGTTGTGGGCATCTCAGGTATATCAGGGCATCTCCAAAGCCTTACTGACAACCCTGCTTGAACTGAACATGAAAGGACATGTCTCAGGCATTAGAAACTTTAAAAAGCTAGTGGAAGACTTGATGTTTCATAGTAAATAGCTGCAGATCATTTACTGCTCTATCACAATATGCTCTGTATCATGATGGCAGCTGATTCACAAAAAAACAGCAATAGCTAGTTTGAAGAATTTGACATTACTTTCTAATGATAGATATTCCTCCCTGGTATTATCCAATAACCCAGTCTAGAAAAGACCATCCATTTGTTTCTGCATGCATGTAAATTTCAAAATTATTCTTCCTTCTTCTACACATGGTATCCTTTTGCTCAAAATACTATTTTTATTTCAACGCCACATTTTATTTAACATGAATAATCCAAAGAACGAATAAAAGCTCCAATAAGGAAGGGTTGACAGGACATAGCCAATAAATCTTATTCAATGTTTCTGTATTTGGGTTCAAAATTATGGTGGCAAGTAGCTTGAGTGTTAACATTGAAAAGGTAGATCTTTCTGGATCACCATTCCAAACTACATATAAATTCCGATAGACTTGTCTAAGTCTATGGAAAGACATCTGTGTATTTTAATAGGGATCATGATTCTAACACACATATGCATCTTTGCAGAAATAAATAAAAGAAGAATTATTTTCCTATTCCCCACTGGAATCCCATCTGGCACTACTAATCGACCAATTACCTTCAACAGCTAATGAATGAAATGATAAAGAAACTGTGCCAAAGTGAGTTTTTTTGTTACTAATCTTGAACAGGATAAGTGTCAACTACAAATTCTGCCCATGGAAACAAAGTATTTTCAGGATAAATTTAATTTAATCAGTTTTCTGACTGTAAGGAAATAGTTTTCAAAGAAACTTTTAGATTCTAATGGGCTGTCTGATTTGTCTTCTTGTTTACACTCTGATCCTGTCTTGATTTGTCACTCTCTTGTCTGCTAATCAATGCCTTTGTGGTCCAGGTCTCTCCATACTGATGGTATATGGTCTCCTAACATTAATTCACTGAGCGAGCACATTCCTAAATCCAGCATTTTCTCATTTCAAATGTTACGATGTATTCAGGAAATGAATGCACAGAGACATTCAGGATGCCTATCTCTCAGAACTTTCTGCAATTTGTAAATTTCTGCACACTTTTTCTTGTAATTCTTTTTGTTTCCCTGATTGTTCCAAATAAGCTATGTTCACATATCATTTAAATCCTGTGATCTGTTCTGAAATCCCCTGTAAAGCTAAGTGTCAGTTTTGGCTCTATACTGAAAAGGATTCTTATTTTAAAGGATTCATTCATACCATTATAGTGAAATAAGATGCATGAAAAGATTATGCAAATATTTTGAACAAGTTGTTACAAAATGCTATTTGTTCAATTTGAAAACAGTCTCAGAAAATATTTATTTTTACCTGTGAAATATGCATCCAGTTCATATTTTCTCATAACCAGAAGTTTTAAAAAGTTCTTTTGTTTCTGTAGGGTCTTTTGCAAGGTTAACTGTATTTTAAAGATTTTTTTTTAGCATAAAATGTGTTAATACTTTTGAAAATAAAGCATTTGGCCTTTTTTTTTTCTTTCTCTCGCTCTTTCAGTTAATCTGATTTAGGCATATGATCAGCCAAAAACCTGCTCAGTTTAATCTCACAGAATAGCACTAGTGGTTGAATGACACTAGCCTTTAATAGAGTTTCTGTCAGCCCACTTGCATCCTAAGCACCTTAACCAAAGCTCCTCCTTCTTTTCAGAGGGTTGTGTCAAGTCAGTAATGGGGCAGACATTCTGTTGTGTACTCTGTTTTCTAAACATAAATGCACTATTTTTGCTCCAGATATTAACCATTCTGGTTAAGTGATTGCTGCTTTCCAACCTTGGTTTTGTTCGGTTCAGGGAAAAGAAACTCTCTGTGTTAGTGAGCCAGAAATTCTCAGTGCCTGAGGTTGTAAGTCATGCTTTGCTTCATGACAGCAGCTCATATTTTTTAAAACATTTTACTTCTTCCCCCTTCTTCCCCTCTGGTGTTCATCAAACAGCTCTGAACCTCTAATTTCTGAGCTTCAAGGATTCACTATATATTCAAGGAGAAGTTATTAAAGAAAGCTTTTAATTCCAGTTACAGGAGACATCACACTCACAGACTCTCATCCTGCTGAGGGACTTCAACCACTGTGACATTTGATGCAAAGCAGCACAGGAAGCTGTAGGCAACTCATAAAACTCCTGGAATTCACTATGGATATCTTCTTCAGCCAGGCCATAGACAGCTCTACCAGAAGGATTGCAAAACTGGACCTGATGACTTGCAATGCAAGTGAGAGTGTTGGTGACATCAAGATTGGAGGCAACCTGGGCTGCAGTGATCATGCTCTGGTGGAATTCACAGTCCTGAAGGACATGTGTCAGTGCAGCTGGATAAAGCATCCTCAAAGTTCCTTACTACCTGAAAAGCAGAGAAGAAGCAGCAGAGGATTAGAAGCAGCATGAATGTTAAAGTGATAAATGCTTCTTGCATTTGTTTTTTGCTGCCATTTGTCTACCAGAAAATCCCAGGTGATGCTGGGTTTACTTCTGTCTGAGCTTGAGCCAATTTGTCCCTAAATAGATTTGCCAACACACTGGCAGTTGCTAATCTTCTGGGCCATCCCATATGTTGTAACCTGAATAAGACCCCACTCAATTACTTGTCTCATAAAATCTCCTGTGGAAGATTGATGCAAACCATTTTCTGAAGATGAATCCCATTGTGTCACTGAAATCAGGTTTCAATTCCTAATGCTTTCTGACTTTTTCCATGGGATTTATTCTGGAAGGAGATGTGAGATGACAGCAAAGAAGAAAGAAGAAGAAACTGCTTTACCTTCTCCTGAGCAATTTTTGAATTCTTTGCCATGGAGAGGTAGTTCACTGTAACAGACCTTTCAGCAGAAGGAATATATTTATATGTATAGTTTTTTTCTTCAAAACATGTTGTGAAATTAGAATCCATGACAGAATTTAACTTGACTCTGGAAATAATGTAAAATATAAATGCAGTGTATTATAGAACGAAGAATTTAAGTCTGAGTGGCATAAATGGAGATTAGTGATGAGCACAGTACAGCATTTCTTGTTGCAGAGGTTTCTTACATCTTATGTACCAATTATGCTGAATAGCAATAAGACCTGCTTGAATTAAAACTTTACTAAAGATTAGTCTATTCTTGTCTTATTATGTAGTGGTAAATATTAATTAAAAATCTGTATGTTGCTCACCTGGCTGAAAGTCCCCAGTCAGAATCTGACAAAATCTTTCCTGGTGGAATATCTCATGACTCTCTATGAACCTGTTCAGGAGAAATGACACACAACTCAGTAGCTTATTTCCATCCAGGACCAGGTACTGATATCACATGACAGAGTGCTATTTGATTAATATTCTAAGTTTGGAAATGACTGTAGATTTCATCAGATTTGAATATGGTAAGAAAACAGGTTGAATTCTGAGTCACAGCAAACTTCAAGCTGAATGTATTCTTAACATTTAGTTTGGACACTTTTAAATTCCCAGGTGAATATGGTGTGACAAACCAGTGTTGTCAAAACAGAATAAGAATATTAAACCTCATGCTTCTGTCTGAAAATATAGTTTGCATACAACCCACTTGAAACCAGAACAGCACTTCAGGAGGCCCTTAACTCTTTTATTACATACTAGAGAAACTTATATGCACGTATATGTACGAATTCCAACAAATTAATTTTTCTATTGAGTGGCAATAGAGTGGAAAAGCCTTCAAAGCTTTAGCAAAGCTTTCAATTAAGCTGATAATAAATCAAAGATTGGTATTTAATGATTGTTTGAGAAGGCAAAATGCAACAGAAATTTCTTTCTAGCCTCATCTGTTCAGTGCTTATTTCTTAATCTCAAAAGTGATGGCAGAACTAAATTATTTACTTGATTCTCCAACTTGAAAATATAAATGCATGGCATGAGCAGTGTAGAACATCTCGCATTTCCTCTGCTTTGTCATGGATATGAAAGATCTTCTGATGTGTCACAAGCTATAAAATTATCTTTTTAATTCTGCAGAACCTTGCTTGCACAGGGTGCAGGGATCAGACCATGTGTTAAGAGGTTATATGGACTGCAGAGCTTAGCCTTCACATAAGATCTGAAAGCACTGCAAACAGCCCAGAGGCATGGAAACAAGTGAAACAAAATGAGGTGAAATGCTCCTCTCCTGCTGCTTTTCTGGCTCACCTGCAACACCAGGTCCAAAAGCTCAAGGTTAGAAATGCCAAGTATAAATATTGTATCAGTTTTTTTTTTTGTTGTACAGCAGATCTCTTCTTATCCGAAAAGGGTTTTCTTTCTCTCAATACCTTTGCTTCAAGTAAAAGAAAAATGCCAACGTACAAACATGCTATTTCCTTTCTACAAAAGAAGTGAGGAGTATTATAATGATCAAAAAGAAAAAGGTTTTCAGTAGAGATGCTGAAGGACTAGAAATCCAATTGCAGCCAGGTCTGGTAGTAAATTTTGGCTAGCATTCCATTGTACTGAAATAATGTGTGCTGAGTGCAGGGGGGCATAAGATGAGGCAGAAAGGTACCGAAAACCTAACGTAGATCTGAATTTCTGCATCTATCACAGATTTAATCAAAAGTGCCAGCATTTTTACTTGAACTAGAGGTTTAAAACTTTGGTGTTTCGGTCCATCTCTTCTTCAAGGTTTGATCAAATATAACCTAATTTTGTTAGGCTGATGGTTTTAACTTTACACTATATCATAAACACCTGAAAAGAGGGAGCTGGAAATTTATGAGAGAAGCCCTAAGAGCCCCTTACCTACAGTGACAAAATTGTCACCACCATAATTTTTATTAAGTGCTACAAAATTACAGTGTAACAGCTCTGAAATTACGTGTGACATCTGCATGAATACCAAATAACTTCATTGCATTCTGCCATATTACAAAAAGCACTTAGTGAATTTGTACTGATTACAACTCTTACAAATTAACTTACCCAAGCAAACGTACTTCCCAGTGTACATATATTATTTAAAGATCTCAGTTTAATCAAAGGAAAGCAACAGAACAAATAATGCTACCACTTAATATGGAGTATCTTACTTGAGAGAAGTACCTCGAAATTTTAAAACTCTTTTAAAGTGCTTGATTTTAAGAAGACTCTTTTTTCCTCTTTCTTTTTAAATTTCTGATTAAGCATGCCATGTAATTCTTTCATCCAGTCTCTCTAGAAAAAAAACCTAAAATGGAAAAAATAAGAAAGAAGATGATAAATGTTCATTACACAGAATTTTCTTTTTTGAAATTACATTTCCCATAGTGCAAGCCAGATTTTTTAGAGGTATAAGTCAAAAAGAAATAAGAAGCTGGTAATGAGATAGAAGAATATTTGAAATATGGATGCAAATCCCTACTACCTGCTGAGCAAAAATAGTCTGCAGAGACTGTCCTGAAAACTGAATTGCCATTAACATCTTGCAAGCACTAAATATGCAGCAGAAGAATATTGGAATGATATGTCTATGAAACACTAAAGCCTCTGATTTATCTCTAAGCAGAATGTTTCAGCTGCATCTACATAAATATTTTAACACGACTTTAATTTTCATTTTAATCTCACAAAAAAATCTCTTTATTTTGCATATCTTCTTGTCCTAAATAAGTTACCTATTGTGTTATGAGCATGAAGATCGTTGTATTCATTCGTCTTTCTGGCTTGATGAATAGTCTAAAAACACAATATATTGATGCACTTATTTACACAAAAATCTTGCCACAGGCTTTTCAATTTTGCCTAGATCATATGTTAATTTAGATATAACTTATCCAATGACAATAAAGTGACTTGTATTTGACACCAACTCTGAACCTCTCAAGGATGCCCCAAAACAGAACAACAGTAAAAAAAAAAAAAAAGGAATAAAGTCTAGCATAGATATATTGGCAGCTGTGTACTCGCCAGCAGAGGAAAAATATCAGACCTTTACTAATAATTTTCTTTTCAGTGTGTTTTATAAAGAGCAGTGGGAGCTACTGTCTGACTGACTCTTACTCACTGTGCGTTTCAGATAGCATTGCTGCTGCAGTTTGATTGTGTAGTGTTGGATATGGTGAAAGCATTTAGCTGGTAATTTATAATGTCTTCAGAGGATGCTAAACTGGGCATGCATTACTTTTTCTGCTTGGCAGAATGCTGGAAATAAGCTCCTAATAGTAGAAGGTTTTTTGTGAGCCACCAGTCTGGTGCAGAGTTTCCTGCCCTTCCCAAGCCTGTTTGGCACAGGTTGCAGAACCCGGAATGCCGACAGTGCCAATGAACAGTCACATCTGTACACAGCCTGTTTGCCATCCTCTCTGCAAGCTCTTTCCCAAGCTCTTTACTTGTTTTCTTGTTGAAAGAAAACTGTGATGGAACTACTGTAAATCTCCCTTCAGGCATGTGAATTCAGTCTGCACAAGTCATACTGCCCTGCCTGAAAACTGATTATCACTTCTGATTTATTTAATCTCAACTTAGAACTTTTGCTCTAGAATTCAGAGGGGAACAGGCACAAGTGTAAATAACAACTGGCAGTTGGAATTAGACTGTTAAGGAAGAGATTTTCAAAGGCTTAAACAGAAGCTAATATCAAGCAGCTCTAATCAAGTCTTTCACTGTAAGCTGGGTACATATAACTCATTTTTACTTCTGAAGATCTTCTTGTAAAACTGTCCTGTTCAGTAATTTTTTTTTAATTGGACGCCAGAGTAGTATAGATGCTTACAAATCTGTTGACTTAATTTTGAAAATCTGACTCAGAATTGTTAGGCAAGGAAGTTTTAGGCTGCAAGCCAAACTGGCATAAATAGGTAGAGACACATTATTATATCCTTCCTCAAGGCGGTTGTCTGCTTTACAGAGAATTAAGATAACAGCGGACATTAAGGTTGTCTAATCAGTATCATTTAGCAGACATAAGCTGATTATTAAAGTTTTAGAAAAGAGTAACACTGGACATTATGCAAAAACACCTGGGTATCTTTAAACCCAGATGACTGTACTAGTCAGAGCATACAAATGTGTGGTACATAAACAGAGAGGTGGAAATGGAAAAAGAGGTGCAAAAATGGCCTGTTGAAGGATAGGCTCCAATATAATACAGGGCACTACAATGCAATCATCTTTTCTGCTTTGAAAGCTAATTTGTAGTTGTCTTGGTGATTACTCAGTCACTGACTTCTCTATTATGCCTGTAAAGCCTGGGATTTCTTCTGTCTAAAGCAGTTAATAAGTCTTCCTCTTGTGTCTTCTATTTCCTCCATTGTCAAATAAGGTGACCAGAAAAGGCTTTAAAGGGAGTTAGAAACAGCAGTGTCCTCCTTGGGCAGGCTTTAAATGAGGGTTATGCAAAATCTGGGATTGTGTTTTTTCTTAAAGCTACTATGTCTACCACAGAAGTTTTTTTCATTCTAAAGTGCGCAACGGAGAAAAGAGCAAGGCAGCAAATACGCTGCTGTACTTCACACATCTTAGCAACAAGTTAATAGATCTACTTAGGAACAAAGACATGCTCAGCCAGGCTTTGTGTTTAATTAGTGGGATCATTGAATATCTGAGATCCTTGGAGATCATCTGGTCCCATCTCCAGCTGGAAAGGAGACTACTAACCAAAGCCAAATCAGAAGAGCCCTGGGTTTTATTGATTCTATCTCGTGTCTGCATGGTTATGATGTATGAAAGTTGTCTGCCTTCCCCAAAGGCTTTTGATACTATTCATTTTTAGACACTGGCCACTGGCTCATCAAATCTTTATTCAGTTTAGACAGACAATACTTAGCACTAATTTTTTTAATCCAGTTTCCAATATTTTCCCTGAATTTATGGTCCAATCTGTAAGCCACGGAGCCCTCTCACCATTGAGTCAACAATTCCCATTCTGAGGGATTGTGAAAATTTAATATATTTCTATAATTCTAGCCCATTGGTAAAGTTTAGAGCTCAATTGTCCTTATGCTCACTGTTCATTTTTTATGGTATAGGGAACTACAACAGATTCTATCATAAAGTACTGTGGGAGTACTGGCTGATTCCAGGCCAGGCAAGGGACTCATTCCCTCTGTTCCACTTCAGTCTTGTTTGTGACTGCTCAAATATGTTCTTTAAAATCATCTCCCAGTCACCTAACTTGTAATGACTATTTTGCTTTACTCAGGTACAGCAAAAAATTATGAGCAGATTAATCTGTAAAGATGTAATTAAATGGCAGCAGATTGCCAATAATCAAGAGTCAAGTAGTTGAAATTCCCGTAAGGGAGAGTGCAATGCCTCCTGGAAAGCAATGCAGTATTTATGTTACGTGAAACTTCTTTTGCCCTTAAAATCTACCATTTTGATCAGCAGGTGATTTGAGTCATCGACTTGAAAAAACTGACACAGTAATCTCACAGATCACTTTGCTTTGATTAGAAAGTCACAACTGGACTATTTTTCTTTACAGAGGAAGTTCTTCACATACCATCTTCCTGAAAAGATTGCATAGTGACAACATTTGCTTATCTTCAGAAATTAAGAATTTCCAAAATCATAAAACAATCTCAAATGCAAATTATGAACCACTTATGGCAGATTTAGTGAGATTAGTGGTCTGTCAACAACACTTAAGACAACAGTAAGTTTATTCCTTTGAATCTGCACAGCTCAAATAAAACAGTATTTTTTTTTCTCTCCCTTCCTGTCTTTCATTTGGGTATAGCACTCTGAACTTGAATATTTCCTGGAAACAGCTCCACCATTAAGTTATTATGTTGTCCTAAAATATTGATCAAAATTCTGGAATCCTTTTTGTGACAGATGAGGGTCACAATTGTGTACAAATGTACAGTATGAAAATGGGAAGACAGCTTGTCTTGCCCTAGACAGTGGACATGTCACACCAATGCCAGCAGCTTCAGAGGGAAGACAGACCAAGTGAAATGATGCACTGTCCCATCAGCAGAAAGGGCAGCACAAATAGTGCATCTGTTTAAAGGACTGTTAAGCTTCAGATGCACTAGGAGAGATTAAAAAATTAGGATATTCTGTGACACAAAGAAATACTTGAGTAGTAGAACCTGTTTTTTCAGTCCCTAGATATAGTAATATGAAAAGCTATTTACCCAAGAATTGTGATGGAGTAATCAGGATAGAGTGTAAGATTTTCATTGGTAAAATGACTGAGCGCCTTGTTAACCTGCTTTAAATTATGCTAGTTGTCATTCTAGGTTCCAGTTTTGGAAAGAGAAGGGTAGGCTTCTGATATTGCAAATGACAAGCCTGGCATCCTGTTTAGATATCATTTACATTGAAATTCTCCCAAGATGTCTGGGAGATCCTTGGAGGAACTCAGGTGCCAAAGTATAATGTTTATTTCAAGGGCTAAATAATGAGATTTATAGATTTCTTGTGCACTTCTCCAACAGAAACAAGCTAATAGTGGGCAAAGCCGAAGGGACAGGAAAAGAATTCCCTGGGATATATTTCATATGCGAAAGCTATTATTGAAATACAAGTCCACATCTAGCTCAGAATCTCTACTCAACAGAACAATTGTACAAATTGCCTCTGACTAATGACAGTAAAGGCCCTGAATCTCTGTATTCCCTGGAAAATTTAAAATCTGAATTTAATATAGTGCAGCCTCATTTCTGAACTAATTCAGTTGTATAAAATACATTTTGTTTAAAAGAACATTTTGCTGTAGAGAGTAGGTACAAAAAGTGTGTCTGAGAATGCTACCTATCACAGAGGTTCTTAAAAGAAAAATAATATGGGGAAGAACATTGAAATCTGCCTATTTATCACAGCAACAATAACCATAATTTATTATTATTGTTATCCATTTTGGCCATATATTCTAATATGAAATCTTTTTGTGTGTTTCCTAAGAAAAAGCAAGGTGATTTAGGCTTAGACTTCAAGTATTTAGAAAAATATTCACATAAAGCTAAATAATCTTAAGTAGGTCATGCTAATTCAGATATCCCCCCTCTCTCATTTGTTATTGAGGTGGTTGCTGTGTCAAGAAATTTTTGGCTTTCTCATGGTCACATCCACACCTTTTAAAGCCTGCAATTCAAATAGACTCTAGCCCTTCAAGCACAGAACAGCAAATTTGGCAGTACATAGGAGTTACCTTTGATCAGTCAAGACTTGGGCAATAACAACCTCATTTCTGCCTATATTTTCTACTTAAAAGAATCTGCATTCTTCTTCTGCAGATTCCACAGTAGAATGGGGTCTACGGCTGTCTTCAGAAACCAACCTAGCAACCAATACCAGCTCTGAAGGAAACATTGTACCACTGAATAATTAGAGTGAGCTTGGGCCCAGATGCCCTGAATAGCATTTGTAGTGCAGGTATGTAAAAGAAGATATCACCTCTACCTCTGGAGTTTTTGAATCTGCAATTGTAAGGGATTTATAAAAGAAACAAGAAAATCAAAATGGAACTCTTCTACATGTGCAAATATATTAATACAAATGCGTGCTCCTTGGAAATTTCCCTTATTGGTTGAATTCACGTAAACATCACAGAAAAAGTATCTTGAGAATTCAAAGTATGACACTGATCTGGTAATGATGAATTTCAAAATATTCAGGGTTCACTGATTTAGGAAAGCTCTAAAGAAACAGATTCTATAAAGGCCACTGTAAAGGTCTCAAGTGACTTATGCTATTGATGAACTCAATATCTGCTGAAGACAACCAGCAGCACAGAAAATACCATCCTTCCATAAAGGAAGGCACAAAAACTACAGCAAGGAAAAACTTAAAAGTATGACAGGGTTACAACATATTTTCTTTTCAGTGAGATACTTGATTTAACTACCAGTATTTTGCAATGGAAATGCATTAGTTATCATAAAGCACTTTGAAGTAATTCAGAGAAACCACCCAAATCCTCAATTAATTCACAGTTTAATCTGTACTTCACAGTCAGTTGATGCCTTGAGAGCCTATCTAGAACACAGGCTGGATAGTGTTAAAGGAATAAAGTAGGTATTTATTAAAAATGCTTTCAAAGGATACACCTTGGGGAGTACAAGAGCATGGCCAAGCCTACACTCAAGATGGATGGTGTGTCATGTGTTTTCACACTTTTATAAACTTTGGTCTATTTACATATTGTGCTAATTGTCCAATAGCAGCTTCAGGTTATGAAGTCCCATCCTCCCAGATTGCTCTCCTCAATTTGCTATTGTTTTCACTTTTTGGGCCTGAAGCTGCAATGGTGTCCTTGGTTCTTGGGCTGGAAAAGGACTGTTTTGTCTGACTGAACTGTGAGGAGAACTTGCTAACTCTTTATATGAAGTTCAGAGTTATATACTAATGCAGTACAGAATATAGAAAATATGAAAGCTGAAACTTAAGGCATCAAAGTGATATGAAACTTGTTATTCCCCACATCATCTGCTCCATTACAATTCTCCACAGAACCTGCTTTAAAAGCGCTGTCAAAGTGTCCAAATGTTTTTTAAGCAGGGTACAACTGTATCCTTCAAATATATCATGACTTTCCTTCTGAGGTCAGTCTTTAAAAGCCACAGGATTTTGCATCAGTGAAGAATTCTCAGCAGCAATGTAATTGTGTGAATTATATTAAACTGGACCATCTGAAGGACTAACTGAAACCCTGTAAAACTAATGGATGTTACTGAACTTTGCCATTCACATAAGAGAAATGTACAATAAGCTAATTAGAATTTCTGTCCTGTGTACTGTCATTCATTTCACAGATTCCCTGAGTAACATTCTCTCAGCAGTCATACAGCAAACTGTCCCCAAAGGTCACTTGTAAAAGCATTATATAGAATCTGATTCTGGGCATTGTTTCCAGGCTCTAATTGGAAGCTATATCATTTTGACTTGTCTCAGCTCAGTTGTGTTTGTGTCTGTTGGTGGGACCATTCATATCTATAAAACCTCTCATGATCTTAAGGACCTTGCAATGCTGAGTCAGGATCTCTGACATTACATGGTTATTCACCGTTTGATGAGGAGAGAATCCCACCAATAAATCCCATGGAAGAAAACTTTCTCTACCATTTTTTCAGCAGTGCCAAAGCTCATTAGAGATCAGCTATAATTACTTCCCCATGGTGAAGACAAACAATCATCCTCATCTTAAAAAGTGAGGAAAATAAGATCAAAGGTTTGTCCCAATGTCATATGGAATCAATGAAAACAGCTTCCAGGAACCCACTGTTCCCTAAGGCTGGAAACAGTGACAGACTGGCAAAAGGCAGCAGCATCTTCATCAAATACTTCTGCTTCTGAACCTCAGCAGAACCTAACCTTCTGCCCAAAGAAAAAGTATTCGATGAAACATCATCCAGAGCACTAAGAAGTTTTTCTCGCTGGACAATAGACTGGAGTATTACTTTATCCAGCTGTCTCACTAATACAGGGTCCAGGATCCTCCTGTGGATGAGAAATTGCAATGCATAATGCTGCTGGCACCTAATTTTCTGCCTCTGTCTGCCATGATATTTCCCCTTGGACTCTGGGAACTCAATTAATTTCTTTTCAAAGTCTGATAGTCAAAACATTTTTAATATTTGGCCCCCAAGGTACTTGCATAGGAAAAGGGTTTTTTAAATTTTTTTAATTTAATTTTGTTTACTTGTTTGATTGGTTGGTTTGTTATGTAGTTTTGAAGTTTTTGTTTTGGGTGGGAGGTTTTTGTGTGTGCATCTACCTAGGAAGTTATTTTTGAAAAAAAATTATGTGAAAGTTGCTCTTTCTAAAACTTTTTAAATCACTCTGAAAGTCCAAATTCATGAAAGTAATCTGGTGTCTCCTTTTAGTATAGCAGAATGAGGAAAAAGGAATAAAAGGCAAAAGATTGGCTAACTGCAATACGGCAAACTCAGGGCATGCATCAGAGAGACGTGCATGCAGATGTTCCATGAGTGATTTGAAAAAGGTTTCAAATGCTTGTACCTCAGGATATGTCATTATCTGCTAGCTATCACAGGGAACTGAAGTTTGTATTAAATCACCCAGCTTCATGCCTAGTAGATAGTAAATCTTTATATAACATTCAGTGGAGCTATTATATCACAGTTTCACAGCCTTCCTCCTAGCTGTTAAGCATTCTTTTCCTCTATGTCAGATTTTTAACAGCAGTTTTCTTCCTATTTCATCAGAGGAAGGTGTTTAGCCCTTTTTGTGGTGGAGTACTTAAAAAAAAAATCTATTAATTTCTCAGCATGATTCACCAGACTGTTCTCATATGCTAAACTCCCCCCTTCCCATCATGATCTGGCTACCCACTCACTCAAACAAGATTTAATTTCTTCCAGTGGATATTAACTCTAAATCCCAAGCGCTCGCTTATCCACCCTGCCTGTTATTTCAGCTCCTTGCTTGTGCTGGGGCTCTAATTAGTCAGCCGGCCTGCAAACCTCTGGTTCCAAGGGAAAATGCCAGCACAGCGCACTAAGCCCCTGCTCCAGCACTAAGCCCCGCTTCAAATGGCAGTGTCTCCAAAGGGGAGGCGCGGCTGTTGGAGAAGAGCAGCGTGTCTTAGCCTGACTTTTCCCCGCACTTTATTTAGTCCGCCTGAGTTTTTGATTACTGGCAATCTCTAACGGGCTCTGCTGTCGATAAGGCAAGAATTGTTTTCTGTTTAAAGATGCCGGAGCGCAGAGCAGCTCAGGATGCGGGAGTTGCCAGGCAGCTGCAGCGGCACCGCCCGCCCGCCCGCCGGCCGAGGGCTCCGGGACAGCCGCTCCGCTCCCCTCCGCTCCCCTCCTCTCCCGTGCGCTCCGCTGACGGGTTTATACGCATTTTCCACTGCCTGGGAGATGTCCTGGCACGTACTCGTGCCAAAGCTGCTGGGCAGCAAGGGTGTTCCTACGGTGAACGATTTTGGTATCTGTTTTTGTGCCTATGGAACGCTCCTGTTGATGCTTTCTTGAGAAAAGTGATTGCTAAAGAGCATTTATAGGTAAAGTAATGTACATTGCCAGGCATTATGAGCTTTTCAGTAAGACTTCCTCTCTTATATTGATCTAACACAGCTGAAATTATTTCAGTATTTCACTGAAGAAAGATATAAGGTCTGTTTTTGTTGGCAGAACTAGGTGTTTTTGTATCAGCATATTTTCAGTACAGGAGTCTGCCCTAGGTAAAATTTTAGATGTAAGGCAGAGGTCTATGGAACCTCCTTCACAGTCAGACTCCTGAATGTGATCCAAGTCCAGTTCCCCAACTGCTCATCTTCTGTGTTCTGACTTTTCTGTGTGTGGAAGGGTAGAGATGGCAAAGAAAGACCAGATGGAAAGTTGCAAATGAGATTGCAGAGGGATTTTCTATTTCAGTGTGTTTATTTGGAAAACCTTGAGTAGACAGCACCTGGAAACACTAGTGGCAGAGTGCTAATTTTGATGATAGACTCATCAAGTAGACTGAGAGAAAACTTCTGAGGATATTTTTTTACCAAGAGACAAGACTGAGATTCAGGAAAAATTTCCACAGCTCTCCCATATTGCTGCTGAATTCCTCAGTTGCTTGTGGACAATATTTGTGATGGGCTTTCACATTTCTCCCTGCATGGCGTCTGTTGTGTTTTGCATGATTTGCCAGCTGGAGACTGCATGATTCGGGTGGGAACATGGGGGAACATGTGCAGGTTATATCTGAGAGCCTGGGCTAAAGCTCCAGCAGCAGTGGGCCAGTCTCTGACTGCACTTCCAACAGCTGAGTGGCATGGTGTCTTCCAATCCCTTTGGCAGCAGTGGAAGAGAGGGGCTTGTCCCTACAGCGAATTCCCAGGTCCTGGTGTGCACTGGGGCTGTGCTGTTACCGCCAGCTGTCTGAGGGTCACACACCTACACTGCAGATGTGTGCATGAGACTTGTACAGAGGAATATGGCTTCCTCTCCTTGTGTGTGGGGTTCTGCTGCTAGGCAAGACAATCTTCTTGTTCACCTGCAGCTTTGTATAAAGCTTCCTTTCACTCATCAATCTGAATTAATAACACCACTTAAATATGAAAAGGTTTACCAATTACCTCCTGAGTTTTCAGCATTCATTTCAGTGCTAACATTTACCAAAGATAATAAATTACAATTATAGAACTGTATATTTAAAATCTCATTTGTCATGTCTTTTCCTTCTCTCAGATCATTGTTCACTATGTTCCTTATAGATTTAGACCACTGGGTATGCTTTGTTCAGCTGTACAATTTATATCATGTAGAGACAGGGCTTTCCTTCAGGTATTCAACAAAGCAATTAACAACCCTCTGAGTACAAACAACAGTCTTATGTGATGGATGCTCACATGTGTATCTCCTCTAATTCTGGTGCCATTCAGAATTAATTTTAATTTACACTTTCCTGGAAGGGATTTGTTTTGTACCACTGACTTCCATGAATAGAGCTCTGTGCTATTGCCACTTGTACCACAAAGCAGAGCATCAGGGAGGCCTAATGAAATAAGAAACTGCCCTGAACACAATCATTCTCTTTCAGGTCCCCAAGGACCTCCTCTGTTACTGTATAGTGCTTACTCCCCTACACAGCAACCTTTTCCATGAAAACTCATGGACTGGGAGTAGATGCTGCAGGAGACTAAATACAGTATGGCTTCTGTGGGAAAAAGGGTCCTGTCCTCAGTCTCACTTCAGTGAAAGAAAAGGCAATTTTCTACTCCTCCATGCAGTCACCTGGGACCTGGCAAAGCCCATAGGATGGATTATTGTCTCCTACACCTTGAAGAAAGACAGGTCTATGGAGAACATAAAGTCTGACAAATAAGTCTCACTTATCAATCTTATCTGTCAGGAAACAAATCAGTTGCGAAACAGCTGGAAATCTGTGGGTTGTGTGGAAACAATTAGACTATCAGATATTGCCCCTTTTAGACACCAGTGCTTTTCTCACTCTGGTTCTAGTCTTAGGGCAATCTTTGAAAGAGAAAGAATAATCTTTTTGTCAGATGCTAATGGTATATTTACAGTGCAGGATTTCATGATGAAGGGTGGCACATGGTAGGTGAAGAATCCTCCTCTCACAGGGATGGATGCAAGTTTTATGTGTGAAATAAATTTGCAGATTATGTTCATTTTTCAGATCAATTAAAAATCCAAGGCAGGGGGAAAAATTGAATAAAATTAAAAACCTTTGTGGATATAAAATCTTCTTTGTTTAAAAAGTGGTTAAGGAACTGGGATAAGATCTTTCTGCAAGTGTTTTTTTTCTGTGTGGTCAAAATGTAGCTTTTCACTCAAAAGGTACTGATACAGAGATTTCTGGAGACTATTTTGTTCTTAACTGTTTTCCTATTAAAAGTACTCTAAGATGATACTTATTGACATGATTTATTGGTGGACTTCATTCAGGGTTTATGGTTAGACTTGATCTTAAGGATCTTTTCCCACCTGAATCATTCTATGATTCTATGATTAGGGAAGCTTCAAAGCCGCACAAAGAAGTTGAAACCTCTGTCTTTCTCTCTTCTCTTAAATATCACAGTCAGTGACATTGAATGAAAAGGTTTTCTGTGGTGTGGCTGACCTGGGGCCATGCCAGCTGGCTGAGTTCTGAAACAATAACAAGAAAATAGGTCACTTCCTCAGAGTGTTTCTTTCACATCTTAACCCCCTAGCTGAGTGGTTTATACTAATGCAAACTCCACAGTCTCATAATCTTGATAATGGATGCAAACCTCTGAAAGGTGAAGGGATAAGCAGTGTGCAATTCTGACCAGTTTTTGAGAAGAAAAAAAAAGAAAAGATGAAAATCTGTCAGGAAAAGCCCATTTCCATGAGATTTTTCTAAACTAAGCCTTTGGCTCTCTAACACTCTGCTTTCCTCTGCAGCACATATTCCACCCTAGCTTTATCATGCTGTGTAGAAAAAAGATAAAAGAGATCGGATTTCAGATTGACTGTTTGGCCTATCAGAATTTCTTTACAACTCTCCTGAACACAGAACGAATCCTCTATGCACCATTTATACTTTCTTTACAATATCTTCCAGGAACCTATTTAATGCATCATTCACTAATCACATGCAGACCATTTCACTCCAGTTTGTTTTTTATACACACATTTCAGGGATGCACCAACACACTGACAAGTTTTTTGTGTAATGGGCACTTTCAGCCATATGTTTGAAACAGGAGAAATTAGACAGCAGATTCTGTCCAGAGAATGGTCAGTGTTCTGATTTTTTCTTCTTAATATTCCCTAGTTTACTAGTAGGATGGAGTAGTTCTCAGGCTAGATCATAAGTCCATGTCCTCTAAAAGGAATTTGATCTGAAGCACTGACTCCTAAAGAGTGTTACAAAACATATACAGCCCCCATTGGCTGTAATAACCAGTGCATTGTGCGCTGCTGCTTAGAAAAAAAGGAACAAACCAACACTTCTTGCTATATGATAAAATAAAGAATGTGAAATTTCTGCTTCTCCCAAGCTCTCCAGCACTGCTAATGATTTTACTATAATTTGGGCTTAAGAGCCAGCAGAGCTTTACTGACATTTTCAACTAGCTGTGTGAAACTGCATTCTTACTGCCCTTAGTATTATTAATGGCAAAATCTTGTGGCTACCTGCACACCCTGAAAAAAAATATTAATTTGCTTCATTTTCAATGCATGCCTGCAAATGGATTCTAAAATCTTGAAAGAGGTATTACTCTTTTGTTATATGGAACCACTCTAGTCTCTTTTTATTATGCAATTATGGGAAAAAAAATTTAAATCACCACTACCTGTAATAAAAATGAAAGCTTTGGGCTTTGTGGTTTTTTAAAATTTATTTTCTGCTTTGATTTTTCTTCCGTATAAAAAGAGCAATAGAAGATCAAATGTGAATCCGATTTACTTAACATATTCTCTGTGACCTCTGAAGGTCAGAGAACCAATTCAAATAACTAAATCACTAATGGCTGTCATTGAAGTATGTGCACAGAAGCAGCCTATTTTATGAACCATAAACAGGACTTTACCTCTTAGAGGAGCTGCAGAATGCGGCGACAGCTTCTGTCAAAGGGGGAGCTGCAACGTGCCAGAGGGTGAAGGCTGAGATTAGAGTATTTTAGAGAGAGCAACAGGATTGTACTTCATTTCATTAGCTCACCACCGACATGACAAGACTAAGGACAGTTGCTCAATGAGTTCATTGATACCGGAACATATGGAAGACTCTGTCTGTCACAATCTTATTAGTGAGAGGATTTTGCTGTCCTTTGGACAGCTTTGGCTGGACTTTAGAAAGCAAAGAGGATACAGCTGTTAAGCCTCACCTTTCACCTTGGCTGGGGAAGTTTCTGAGAGTGCAGATGGTGCTCAGTTTCAAACCATGAATCACTGTCACAAAGTCTGTGTTACGTAAGGCTGTGAGGTGGGTTGATCCTGGCCGAGTGCCAGGTGCCCACCAAGCTGCTCTATCACTCCTTCCTCAGCAGGAAAGAGAGGCAGTAAATGAAGGAAAAACCCCCTCATGTGTCAAGATAAAGGCAGTTTGATGAAGCAAAAGCAAAGACCCGCTCATGAAATCAAAGGAAAACAATAGATTTATTCTCTGTTTCAGGTAAGTAGCCTTCCTCTGGGAAGTAGGGAGTGGTTGCTCTGGAAGACAAATGTGCCACAAGTTCCCCTTCTTCTCTGGCTTAAATATTCTAGGGTGCCTTGTCACTCCCCCGTGTGTCTTTCTCTCAGATTACGTCCCTGGGATTTCATGTAATCACTGCTTTGCCCCTATATTTTCAGTCAGTGCAAGTACTCAAGTCCATAGAAAAGACAAAAAGGCTGCCTTAGGCTGGGCTGGCCTCTTTCCAGTCCCAGGGGGCAAATGCTGGGAAGCTCCCTTAGGAGCTTCCCTGAGGAAGTGAGGGGGAAAGCACAGCCTAGTTTAAGGAGCAACATAACTTAAGGAATGAAGTCAATCCTCAAGCTGTTGGAAGATGAAGAGTACAAATTGCATTTCAGTAAAGAAGCATAATCTGCAAAGGTATTGAGAAGAGCTGAACTGTATAGTATGAACCAAAGCAGAAAATATGAAACTTCCAGCTAATAAAAGGCACTCAGAGTTTCTGAGTAAGCTGTGTTCACGTTTCTGGTGAGGTTTGCTAATGCAGCCCTACAGCAGCATCTCTGTATGGCAGGTGCTGTTTGCTATGGGGTGCAGCAGAAGGAAGCTGCCACTGAAGAAAATGTGTAGGAACAGTTGGCTAAAACAAAATTCACTGTCATTACAGTTACTTTGCAGAATTCATTGCAGAATGAGCTGGAGAAAATTCTGGCTGTTTATGTGGAGAACATTAAGCAGCTACTGGAAAAATGGACTCTTTAATATAGTGAAAAACGCAATATTGCATATACACTGTGCTTTCCTTTGTTGAAAAAAGTTCATATGTCAAATTGCCCAGCACACTGAAATATGTTTGATTAATTTAAATGAACCCAAAGGGTAAGGAACCAGATACATGTTTTTGGTCTGGGCTTTCAAAATAAAGTTATAAAATAAATTTACCATTATTACATTACCACTACACATGGAAAATGTTTTTCTCTTCCAATTCACTGAAAAAAAGTTAAATCAACCATCTTTTCATGTCCAGATAGATCTTCTTATGAATCACTGCCATTTCAAAGTAATAAACCAGCTTTCATAGTTAAAACACACAATAAATTGAACTTCTGAATTTCTTGATGATGATGATGTGGTGATGTTATTTTTTTCTGAAAAAATTTACTTCTATTAACTGTCTTTCCTTTTCAAAGGTTTCATCCTTTGTTANCTATTAACTGTCTTTCCTTTTCAACCTGTATGTTTAATAACAACAGTTTTTATAATGTTCATACATTTTATGTACACACACAGCCTTTTGTCTCTAAAGTTTTCCCCGAAACAACAAAAAACCTTGGCCTCACAGCACATCTGAAACTGTTACAAAAACATGAAACAAAGTGCAGGAAATCAAAGAGTTGGGTTTTCAAAGCTCCTTTTGATAATCTAAGTGGAGACAATTCACCTAATTACTTTTCTCTCTGTTTTAAATTCTATTAATTGTTTTCCACCACATCTGCTCCCTAGTGTGACATAGGTTTCTCTTAACAGGAAGCAGAAGCAGAAGATGAAAGGAAGAAAAAACACAAATGAACATGCTATGATCTTTACAAGTAGCTACATTGCAAGCAAAACCACAGTGTATGAAGTCACATGGCCAGAAGATTTCTTTTGTGCTCTCTATTTCCAATTATATAATACATATTTTAGTGCGTTGAATTAACCGTGTGCAGAGGGCCAGCACTCGACCAATGTTCCACTTAGATGTCACTTAAGCTCTGGCCACCTCTGTCCTTTCCTACAGCCTTGTGTACAAGAGTTAATCTGTCTCAAGAGGGAATAGCTAACCTCATTACTACAAGAGAAAGGACAAAGTAAGATTTTGAATAAGAATGGACCAATATCTGACTAAGTAGTTTCAAAGTGATCTTAATAGCTTTTGTGCAGGAAAAGGAATCTTTAATTAGCCATGGAAATGGGTTTCTTCGGCTGTTATAATGTAAAAATCACAAGAATTTTTTTTCCCAAGCAATGACCAAAGATTTTGATATGGCTGTGACATTATATCAGCACAGAAATGAAAACAGAGTAGGAACAGGTAAGTGCATGTAATGGTGCCTTTAAATATTTTTTTGTCATGTTTTCATGCCATTTTCCCTGATGATAATTCAAGACATCTATCAGATAATTACCTAAATATATGAGATGTGCTACCTGTCCAAGGAAAAGGTTAGTGCCATCACAGGCCGTGTAAATCTTCTTTTATGAAAAGGAACGCAAATGAAATGATCACCTAAGTCAAGGTTTTATAAAATATTGACTAGGATTATGTTTGCTGTGGGAGTAATTTTATTTTAATCCCTCATTTGAGATTCTATTCCTATGTACATTAGATGATCAATCCAGAGATGTCATTGAATAGCAGGTGGGAATAAGGTCAAAACGGCAATATGCTTACCTTAAAAAATATTGAATTTTTTTTATAGACTTGCAAATAATGGAATAGATCCTTATGTTCTGCTGGTGTTCCTCATAATTCCAGCTGTGTGGAAATGAAGAATATGTTGCTTCCAAGAAAAGGCAAAATTGATTCCAGAAAATACTTGTTACCAGTGTGTAATAGATTCCTATTACTTAATTTCTTTTGAAATATATCAGAATTTTAATTTCTTAAAAGATACTTTTTAAGACATTTCAACATTTTTTATTTATTGAAAATCCAGGACTTATTTTGCTTTTTTTTTAATAAGTGACTTTACTCTTTCCCATTTAGAGCCCAAATCTACTCATAGAGTTAACTTTCATTGCTGTTGCATGTCTGTACATTGCTGAATGCAAAATATGTCCTGACAACATTTTATTTGCTGGTGAGTGTAAAGAGATATGTAAATAAAGCATAAATCTTTCACTGTTCTGGAGTTGTGCAATTTAATGTGAAATGAAAGCATTCATCTTTAACCTTTTCCGTCTGTTTTGGAGATAAAAAGGGTTTCAAGAATCTCAAAAGAAAACAAAAAATCAGTGCAGGAAAGGGAAGGGGAGGTAAGGGGTAAATAGATTCAAACAAAACCAACTTCATCAGCAGTTTCCGAGACTTGAGTTTGGCCTTGCAATCCTGGTGGTTTCACAATTCCTGCCAAGGCCTGATCCCTCTATCAGTGTACTGCAAACACACAACACTTAAAAGTGTTGGCAGCACAATTAATGTTTTGAGTTGCAGGGTATTTTACCTGGGTGTAACTCTAAATGCAGGTTCAAAATACAGAGTGAGAGGGAAATTTTAGCTTTCACTGGAATGCAGTCTTTACCAATAAGATGAAAACTTGCATATTTTAGTTAATGTAGATTACTTTGACATTTGGATGAAGAACTTTTAAACCCTGAAAATTGTTTCAATATTGAATTCTCTGCGGTACCTTTCACAGCAAATTTCCCATTGAGACTTCTGAGAAAAAGTGAATCTCTGCACAAAAGTTTTTACAAATGTAACAAACCAGGTCTTGTAGCCTAAACAAAGCCCAATAGATAGCCATCAACTGGAGAATTTTAGTATTCAGCTGACAATAAACTTTGGATGTGTGAATTCAATGTGTTGTATCTCATCTTCTTATTTTGAAAAAAAAAAAGAGAAAAAAGTAACTAATAATACTTAAAAGTCTGTTTTGAAAATTAATTGAAGTATGTATAGCAGCACTAAAATACCTTAGCATCACATGTCACTGCCAAGTGCTATTGTTGTTATTGTGGGATGAACAATAGCAGCAGCCAGAGACTGGACTAATCCAGGACTAAAAATATCCAGGCATAAAGACTTCCAGAAGCTTCAAAAGAAGCAGTCACCACAGCCTGTGACAGTACACCAGAAGAACTTCCCAAAGCATCTATGCCTTTCTCAGTTAATGGCTTCACATAGGTTACTCATTAGGCTTTCAAAACCAGAAAGAGGGATATTTTTTTGTAAAAATTCCTTTACAAAAATAAAGTTCATAGCTTTTCTTCACAAAAGCACACAAAAGAGCTCTCCTTAAATCTACCCACACTTTATTTTCACCTGTAATCATTCTGGGAATTTTCCTCACCCTGCTATCTGACATGGACTTGTAATTATTGTCTGTCATATAATAATTTGTATGCAAAGTTTCCTTGTGTTAAAAATTGCTGGATAAAAGTTTTTATGATTGACCTAAGTTTGATACAGCTGTGCATTATAATCAATAAAATTCTAAATTATAGGAGAATGTATTTTTCTAACCGTAATGACAATGAAGATGCAAATCATTAGTGTTTATTTAAAATGAGTAGTTTGGAGAAATAGTGCTAATAACTACACCTTACAAAAACATTTCACAGATATGCCAGAGCAGTTCTAAACCAGGACAGCCACACTTTCTGTGAAGTTAATAATAATTGCCTCAATAACTCACTGAAATATCCATATTTCCTTTCTTTTCTGAAATTATTGCTCTCCTTTATGCCATACACCAAGACAGACAGTGTCTTCCCCTTCAAATGGCTGAAATTTGAATTACATTTCCCTATTGCAACAGATTTTATTTTGGTGCTTGCAAACCTGCATTTCACTAGAAGACAAGGAGAAATTTAAAATTATCTGGACTGTGCCTGCAGAGTTTTTAGTACAGTGGAGACTTGGTCAAGGGTGGACTGCATACAGGAGTGGATGCTTTTGTGTACTTCATGTGCATGTAAAGACACTCACATACTGGCTATCAGTTTTCAAATTGTATTTCTTGGACTTTTGCAGTACTGTAACCTGTCCAAATGGCACTTGTAACTGTAGCTACCTTCCTAAGTCACATTTGACACTGCATAAGACTTTTTACTTCTGTCGTGGTTTTAGGTGATGGTGTATAAGGGCATCATTTCAGGAGTAAAACACTCGAACTCACAGTGTTAGAGCCCAACTTCTGCATAAAATCACATTTTAATGGATAATGGCAAATTGTGAAAATCCATTAATGTATTGTCATCCAAGGGTAGCAACAACTGGGTTGTGGAAGGCTAAAGGAACCATCAATGGTATAGCTATTCAACCCTACTGAGAAGCTAATTTTTCCCACAACTAAATTATGGAAGCTATACCACACCTCACACCATGATCTTGCATTGTCCTATGCAATTCAGCAGTAATTCACAAAATGCATTCCTAATGTAAGGGAAATTCTGAACAACTAATTGTGACATGATATACAGATAATTTGAATAGTGAAAAAGAAAGCTATGCCCATTTTATTTGGCATATAAAGAAATGCTCAAGCTCCTAGAAAATTCTCATATCTCCTGAAGAACCTTGAGGGATCTTTCTGTCTCCTTCTTGGAAAGCACTTCTAAGACAGACATTTAAATCCTCCAAACTAGTTAAAGATTTAATTCCATGTGCTCTATGTTGCAATAATCCAATTTTTCTGTGTCTAATTAATTACTTAAATGGAGCAAAAGGAACTTGATACCTATTATTATTTAGATATGTGCAGGAAAACCCCATCCTTGGTTACATTTTAAATATTGATTTTTTCACCTTATGTGATGATTCAACTGGTTTGGAGACTGTGAGTGCCCATTAGCAAGGATGTTTAGCTACCAGTTTAATAAGAAGATAGCATTCCCCCAATATTTACAGTATTAATCTTTTTTTTCTTTTTCCAGAACTACTGTGTAAAACTCAAAGCTTGAAAAAAAAAAGGAAACATCCCAGTGAAAATCTGATTTGGTTTTATGGAAGTGAAACTAAACTGTTTTCATGACATAGTCTCCTGAATTGCACAGATAAATGCAGAGTAATGTCTTCATTGTTCTGTATTATGTGGTCCCTCCAGGTTTTGGTTGTCAGCAACAGTTTTATATAAATTTCAATCATTGAGTCAAATTCTGTGCTCTCTACTCAATTTTTTTCTGAGACCTTAATTGAAAATATCATATTAAATAAAGGATGTGAATGCTTATGCTAAGACATTGAGGTAACAAAAATATTCTAAAAATATAAATTTAGCATGCATTATGCCATGTTGGAGCCTCTTCTGGGTCCTTAGGTTAACAAGAACATAACATCTGCCTTAGCGTAAATGCTTATTTTGGAGGAAGTTTTGAGATCCCTGTGGACAGTCTGGCTCAGCAGGTCTGCAGGGACAACTGTTCCTTTAGGGCCACATGGACTCGGCAGACTGCAACATCTGCAATGACTGAGTGATCATCTATGCTGGAAGGAGGATCCAGGGAAGTACAGGTCTGTGTGCCTGACCTCAGTGCCAGGGAAGGTCGTGGAGCAGATTGTCCTGGGTGTGATCACACAGCACGTGCAGGGCAGCCTGGGGGTCAGGCCCACCCAGCACAGGTTTGGGAAAGGGAGGTCCTGCTTGACCAACTGAACTTCTATTACAAGTTGACCCATTTATTTGGGAGAAGGAAAATCTGGGGAATGTCATCTACATGCTCTTTAGTAAAGCCTTTGACAATGTCCCCCACAGCATCCTCCTGGAGAAGCTGGCTTGGGCAGGTGAACTGCTCACTGGGTTAAAAACCGGCTGCATGGCCGGGCCCAGGGAATGGCCATGACTGGAGTTCAATCCAGTCAGACTGGTCACAGGTGCTGTTCCCCAGGGCCTGTTTGGTCTAGCCTGAAAGGAGGTTGTAATGAGGAGAGGACTGTTCTCTTCTCCCAGGTAACAAGCAATAGTAGAAGAGGAGATGGCCTCAAGTTGCATTTTGGAGGTTTAGGCTGGATATTGGAAAATATTTCTTCACTGAAAGGGTGTTCAGGCCTTGGACCAGGCTTCTGAGGAAAGTGGTGGAATCACCATTCCTGAAAGTGTTGAACAAAAGTATGGATGTGGCCCTTGGGGATACTGTTTGGTGGTAAACACAGAGGTGCTGGGGTAATGGTTGCACTTGATGATCTTAGAGATATTTTCCAACCTAAATGATTCTATGATTCTACAATTAAGTCAGAGATGCAGAGTTAAGAATGGGAAGGAAAAACTGGCATTCACTTAAAACACATTAAGAGCAAGGAATCTGTATGCGTGGCTGAAGGCACCTCTTGATCACCAAGAGGAATTGTGACATGGTGAGCAATTAAAAAAGTGAGTGAGGTATCTCAGCAGCCAATGAAAAAATGTCTTTCAGTCCCTGCTGTAGAAGCCATTGGGGAAATTCCTATTCCAAGGACACTTTTTAAATGGAAATAACAGCATGGTCTTGACAGAGATTGAAGTCTCAGAGGAGGAAGTTATGGAGCAACTCAGCAACTAGGACAGCAGAATATTCATTTGAGAGGCCTGAAGTAACTGTGAAGTAGAAAAGTTAATGAAAAGAAATTTATTCTTAAAATGGAAACTGTGCTTGAAATAGGAAGGTCACTTATTTGCTTCTTCCAATTGAAACGGGACCCAGGGAAAATCCTGAAAATTACACCTTGGCAAATTGTAATTTTGCTCAGGGGAATGCCCTGAAAAGCCTAATTAAAGAGTACGGTAAGTAAGTATAACCTGTTATAATCATGCCAATTCTGCTCCTCTGAGGAAAAGTGTGACTCAGTTGTCATGCAGAGTTGTTTGAAACAGTTAACAAAGTGGAGAGATAGAGGTGAATGCAATAGATCACTGGGCTGCTGGCAAAGATAAACTCTTAAAACAAACACAAAACAAATTTAAATGTCCACAGGGACAATTATGATAACAAACTACCACAATAACACACGGAATATAATGTGGAACTTCCTGCAATGTCCAGGATTTCCCTCATATTTTTTTTCTTGGCCTGTTCCCAAGAGCATGCAAGTACAGACCAGTGAGTGTATGAGAGGCAGCACTAGGTATATGTGTTGTAGATATAAGATATACACATAAATATACATATATGGCTTATCAGCAACATCTGCCTGTCATACACAGTTACACAAATATGCCATACATACAGCAAATACGTACCTTGTGTGCATAGCAGGGTGTAAGGGAAAGAGAACTAGGAATATGTTAGATTTTCCTAAATGTGAAAAGGAATTTGCTTGGGGTAGAAGATTGTGGGACATTCTTTGTGTCAGTAGACAACCCATAGATATTGCAGTGTTGATATGAAAAAGAAATCTGAAATCATTCTTAAGATCTTATATTTTGGATGTGAACAATTGCTTAGACCGTGCTCAGGAGTGACCTGACAGAGCTTAGAAAACATTGCTAAATATTTGTACCTCACAGTGAAAAATGAGATTTTTAACAGCCATGGGCAACTGAAGCAGAACTTCTGACATCCATCTTCACAGAACAGACTTTACATCTTTTAATATTTTATGGCAGTGAAAGGTCTAAACAAAAAAATCAAACCAAACCAACCAACCAGTCAAAAAAACCCTAAATCTTCCCAGCAAAGAAAAACCCAAGCAAACAAACAAATAAACAAAAAAACCTAACAAAAAACCCATAACAAAACCATCCCCCAAAAGAACCCAAAATAATTTGCTGTCCTTCAGTTGTAAGGAATCAGACACTCAATCCTTGACAGGTCTTTATATTCCTCAAAACCATGCTTCTAGATGGTTTAAACCAGAAGCTTCTCTTTACATAAATATATCCTTCCAGTCCCAGGAAGAAATACTGCTCTGTCTTTAAAAATCTAGTTATTGAGTTTGTGATTGATGGAAGTTATAGTGAAACAAATTACTCTGTATTTCGGTCCATGTGGTCAAATATCATGGGACTTCCTTGCCCTCAGTCCTCGCTTTCATTTCTCTGTGTAACCAAACTGGACAGCGTGAGGTTTTTCCTGAAAGAAATATGGGGAGTTTTGCTGGAGCTGGTAAACCTCACTCAGTGCTGCTCTGAATGACAGGGACTGCATATAGCAAGGTCCTTGGCTTAGGCCAGCTCTTTCCAGCAGCAGGTGCAAGAGGCCATCTGGGCATAGCCTTGAAGGATCTCAGCAGCTCAGAACTGGTAGGGATGAAAGGCAGAAAGTGGAACGACCCCCCTTGTATTGCTCCTTACCCCCTCTCCTTTTTCCTGCCTGTCACAAAGGAGCTGTCTTGTGAGAAGAGAAATCTACTGCCAGATACAAGGACAGTGTTGCAGTGAGGATGAAGAACAGCTAATGGTAAAATGTGAGATGAAAAAGAAAGAGCTGTATGACCTTAAGAATAGCAGTAGTGCAAATGGGATCAAATATAACAGTACGAAAGTGAAAGACCATATACTGAGGAGGAAAGGAATTTCTGCTACAACCTGGGAGCTGATCAGCCAAAAGTGACAGAGTGGAAGAAAAATGTGGGTATATGAATCAGTCACAGAATGTCCCTGAGCAACCAGCCGGATGTGGCTGTAAGAAAAGATTAATTTTGTACTTGGGAATATCAGAAACGATGTGTCTGACACAGAACAGTGTACTACAAATTTTGTACAAGATTCTGGGAAGGCTTTGTGCATATAATTGTAGGTACCTTTTTTCAGGAAGAATGAAGGAGGAAGAAGGAATTTAAACTAAAGGATGGTGGCAGTATCACAAATGGTTCAGCTTTAGCCTCTTCCAATCTATGTTGCTGAATGAAGGGGAAATTAACAACTTTGCTCCAGTGTTATATACTATTTTTTTCTGAATCTGTGTATAAAGCGTGGAATTTAAAGCAATATTTTCACTATATTGATTTTATATGTCTTAGTAAAACCTTATAATGCACAACTATTGGAGATGAATTTTAAGCAATGCAGACAAGACAACTCCAGCTGACCTTTCTCACCAGTGTTGGTACTGTTCAGACAGCATTTAATTTCCCTGGGATGAAAACAGGTGCAGCTATTAAATACCCTTAAGGATGTGTATTCTTCCTGGAAAAACTTCTATTTGGAATAAATACAATTTCTCTTCCCATTGTGGTCCATTTTTGAATTATGAAAATTCACAGAAATCTAGACAAGAGTTAATCTCAAAATATGCACCCATAAAGACAAATCAATATTATCACTTTTTCCAAGCTAGTTTAAAAAATGCCCATCATTAACACGATTTTAACAAATCCTGAGAATAAGGTGATTTCATCTGTCTGACATTTAACAGTCCTCTTTTCTTTTCTGCTGATATGTCGCTCCATGACCTTGAAATCATTATTACTTAGACTCCCGTAAACTCTAAGTCATTATGGTTTCTTTTCTCTACAGGCAGCAGATAGTTGGGAGTTTTATTTTTAAGTCTTCAGTGTTGAAGTTTATAATTAATGTTATTTAAATTGCAGAGCACATAATTTTATTACTGTAAGTAGAAGAAAATTTTAAATATTTTTTTTGTGTCCTGAAGCTCAGAGGTCTAGGTTTTGGAAAAGACGTGATTTTATAATCATCTGACTCTAGTGGCAGAAAAATTTAACTTGTATTGATGCACATTCATCAATGAAAGGTACATTGTTAATAAAATGATTTGGAAAATAAGAAACTTAGAGCTCTCAACTGTTTAAGATGAAAATCCAAACTTATAGCTTTGCAAAAGTCACAATCACATGATCTGAAAAAAGGTATTGCAGTCATAGTCTTTGGCATGGCTACAACCAAGGTAAGAATAAACTCCCTGGCTGGTGTTGTTGCCCATGTATAGTGAATGGTCATTAGGCAAGGTGATGTAGTGCTGTCACCCATGTCTTGCAATCTTTGTAACTGATAGGAACAAGTGTGGTTTTGGAATGGTGGGATGGTGAAGCAAATTATTTTCTCTTTTTTGGTACTGGTATAAGTTTGTAGAGGTAAAGTATGCAGCAAGAATATGAGTGCAGAAAAAAGAAAATTATTTCCGCACCAGTACTGAGCAGTAAGATACTCTTTGATAGTGAAATTCACCCTGCAGAGCTCTAACATTCATTGGCAATTGCATGCAATACAACCTTGATAGAAAATTGTGTTATTCACTCAGCGCAGATGGTACCCTAGCAGGCAAAATCAAAATCAAAGAGAACTTACCTTACTCAAGAGCTTCCATTATTTTTGACAATTTGGAAGAGAACTTGAAGGTTTCTTATAATGCTTGTTGTGAATAAGGGATAGTGTTCAGAGAACTTGACAGTATGGAAGATAATTCATTGGGAATTTTTATTTTCACAGCAATCAATGAACTCTCTATTGCTGTATTCTTCCCAGAAAAAGATTACTTGTTTGGTTTTTCTTTTTAGTGGAGGGATTTCAGTAAAGAAAACAGAAAATGCATTCTGAAATTTGTGTTTAGAAAAGCCCTTGGATAGTAATACACTTACTCTGCTTTCACCTCTGTGTTCTAACATCCAGATGGTCAGGGTGATGACTCTGAAATAGTTGCTGAATAATGCATTTGTCCGATAATATTCAGTTCAGTGTTTGCACTGACTATTCTCGACTTGTATTACTCTCATACATAACCATCCATTTCACTTCTTAGCCACGTCTGCCATATTGCCCAACATGGGCCTGCTTTCTTAGAGTTTTTAATTTTCATGTATAAAATGTTTATGAATTTGGATGCTAAAAATGTTTATGAGTAATTTTCCATGCATGCTGGAGTATTTAAAATGGCTTATTGTGTCTGTCTGTACCATCTGCAGAGGAAGTCACTAGACTTTTCAATTATCCTCATGGGAAAGGATGTTTTTTAGCCTTTAGTTTGTTCTAATCAATGCATTTGCCAATGTCACATAAACTGCATATTGAAAGTACAAAAATCCCAACTTTGTAAATATATTAGCTTTTAACGACAGCTAAAAGTTAAACATTTGGATCAATGACACACTAATTAATACTGAAATTCTGTGTCTTTCTTTAGGAAGTACAATGTTAATGACATCAGTTCTGGCCCAAAGGGAATCTTCCAATTCAGTCAGAGTAAGTACAAAAACTGCTGGCAGCCCTTCCTTTAGATTTCAGTTATGTGGAAGTCTCTCATTGGCATCTTTGATTCTAAGATGAGTGACTATGAAAAATGGCATTATGTGACTCTTCATATTTGCCATTATTCTCTATCTTAGATCAGTTTGCACTTCAAAAGCTGACTTCACCCTCCATGTCCTCAGAGTATAGGATCTTGAGATTCCAGCTGCAAAAATGGAATGTCCCGATATAATGAGACATACTAGCTCCTGCACAAAACCAATGTGGCAAACATTGGTTTTTTCCTAATCAGCAATACAAAACAATATATAATATTTTGAAAACACTAATCTTTTTACCAAGTGATTGAAATTATGATCATTTTAATAGCCAAGAGATATGAGTTCTTTTTTTCCTATATCCAAAACCAAAGTATTAATGGTATTTTAGCAGATCTTCTCTTAGAAAGTAAGAGTTGTAATTAAAAGAAAAAATTCTCTAGCACAACTGTAATATGTGTAATAATAATAAAAAATAACAGAGGTTTTTATTTATTAGCAGACATACTCACAAATCCTGAAGTGGTTATTTTACAACTACCTCTGCGAGATAGAGATTCCCTCTGCAAACAGTTGCATCACCTACAGTGATTGCTCCCAGTTCTACTAAAGGAAAAAAGAAACAAAATGAGTATTTCAGGCAGTCAGACAGGTTAGGATAAACACCATATGAAAGTGCTTTGGGCTAATTTGAGTGACTGTGCCTGAAGGACAGAGCCCATTTATCGAGAATGATGAATAACTTGGGGTGGAGGAAAGAGCTTAAAATCTCCTGCTGGCACAGCAAGAATCGGAGAAGAAAGTATGCCTGCAGCCTAAGTCATACAAACATAGGAAAAGGATGCTGGGACGGAATGTTTCTCACTTTTACCATTGCATACATTATATCTTTGCAAGGGGGTATGAAAATACAAGAAAAATTCCCCACTGACGGTAACTGTGTCTGAAGTTATGTATTAAAAGTTCTCTCAAATAAGAGAGAATTAGGTTCACCTTTCCACTCTTCTAATATAACAGGAAGGTTAATTTGGAGATTATAGCAAATGTTTCCAATCTCAGCTAAAGTGTTGAACATGCTGAATGATAAGAAATACATTGCCTTATTTACAAAGCATATTTAGGTCATGCTCTGCATTAGGACTAATCTCATAGAACAGCTAATGTATGATGTGCTTCTCTTCTCTCCTTCCAATGATACGAGAAACAAAACTACAAAAACAAAACAAAACAAAACCCCATAAATACAGAAAAAGAATGAGGAATGAAAATGCATCCAAACAATGAAATATGGTGTTACTAAAGTGACATTAATAAATTTGGAAGAAAATAAAGATGTTTGTCATGCTCCTTGCAGAGAGGACATATAGAGTGTATGCTTTATATACTAGTTTATACAGACAATACATAAATATGTTAGACTTAAAAAAATTGACATGCATATAATGTCATTGTGACTGTTTCAATTCTGACCATATAATTCCTATACATACAGTTTTCTTCATATGTAACAAGCAAAAGGAAAATTTTTTTTGCACAGCTGAACATCTGCTGCAGGGTACAGATTTTGACATATTGACAGATTTTTGTCTGTAATATTCTACGGAGAAGAAAAACTAATCCTCCTGGGTATTAAATATTTCAAGCAGTAGCTTAAGTATACTGAAAGTATACTGTACTTATTTTCAACCCAGAGCTAGCATAGTTATGTATTTCTGAAAAGGATCAGCAGAGTTGATTCTATTTATTTAAAGTTTACTTTAAGGATGCAAACGACTGTTTTGTTTTAGAGAGATTGTATGGAAGCAGCAGCAACATAACTTTAAATGGGACTCTGTCAAAACTGGCAAACACAGAATTGAGAACAACTGTGCAAGGAACTGTGGTTCCTTGAACTTCTTCAGGGATACTATTTGCATTCCTAGCTCCTGGGCAGAATAGTTTCCTTTTACCTGACAACTTTCCAGTAGGTTAAATGGATTTAGTGACAAGGGACTCTAAAAGTCTGTAATACAAATGCTGCAGGGATATTTAAATTACATAAGCTATTCAAGGCCTTTTCAAAGCCTGGAACATCTTAAACCTATCCTAGCCCATCTTTCCTGCTGAGATACTATTTCAGATAATTGGATCTCCTGCTATGTGCAGAAGTCAGGTGCAGATAACACCCAGCTTCGTGTATCTACAAGTAAGAAGAGATTTTCTGTCATGCAGATGTCCAATTGGTTAAAAAAATAAAAAAGAGAAATACATAAAACCAAAAGACCAGCTGACTTGGTCTTTCCACTCACAAAGAAATCTGAAATACATTTTCTTAAATGAAAAAACATTTCAAGGCTATTCTGTGAAACTTCAGGTGCCAGGTTGCAATCCCAAGGTCAACAAGGTCATGTTAGTTTCATCAGTGTTCCAAGACAGGTAAAAATAGTAGGCACAAATGTTTTCTGTCATCACTGGCTTGCTGGGTCACATCATTGCCTTTTCCAACTGGACCAAGCCTTAGTAATTCATGTGATCTAAAGGCTACTCAGCACTAATGTGATGCTGAAAATGGTGGAAGAAAAAGCAATTATCCCTCTGCATTAACATATGCATCCTTTAAAAAGTGAAAACAAAATATATTTGAGTGGATTGAGTAGACAAAGTTGATCAAGATAGAGTAATGGCAAGGAATTATCACTCATTTTGTGGAGTGAAGACTGTCGACCTAAAAATGCCATATATAAGGAAAAGGACCTTTACTCCTCACATTTAGATACCTGCACTAAACTCTTCCCTAAGTAAGTGGTAATTTATCATTGAGGCTATAGAGTCTGATGGATTATGAAGTACCAAATGTTCTTAAGGTCTGTCTGAATTTGGAACATAAAATGAAAATGCACCACTCCGTCTCTTGCTGTATTGAGTGCACTGAGCCCCTGAAGGCACTAATTAGCCAAATGTCACAATAAGCAGTTTTATATTTTTGCTTAAACTTGACAATCACTTAAGCTTAGGTATAAAAAATGGTGAAACAATCAGAGAAACTTCCTTACAGAAAAATGGCGTGTTGGTTTGGGCTGAGGTAGAGTTAGTTTTCCTCACAGTGGCTGGTATAGGGCTGTGTTATGGATTTGTGGTCACCACACTGTTGATGTTTTTGCCTTTTGTAGAACTGTTCTCTTATTTCAAACATACATTTCAGCTGCCAAGGCCTGCACTTCTCCCCACGTCATGTATGTATGTGAATACCGCTCAGTTTGTGTGTAAATAATTCAATAAATGTATGTTTGATGGGGAAAAAAACAAGGAACTTTACAGTAAGCAAAATATATTAAGAAATGAAGCTGTGCAGCAGACATTCATATTAATACCATGAAATGTATTGTATGTATGCAGGTTTAGATATGGAAAAGATCCTGAAGCCAGTCTGGGATTTCTCCGTTTTTCATATAATCTTAGTAATTCATTAGAAATTTATTCCATCCTACTTCTCTTTATGGCTCCAAGGCATTTGCTACCTGTAGTAGTATAAATAGTACCTGATCATACTCATTACCTGAAGTCTTCATGGGACTTGTAAAGTTCCAAAAAATTTAAGTAGCTCTTATTCCTAAGCCACTTGATATTCCTTTTCTACTGAGATGTAATTATTTCAAAATCTGGCTAAATTCATGAAAAAAAATACATCAGTATCTATTAAAAAAAACCAAAACAAAACAAAACAAACCACCTCTGGTTTGGGCAGTCTGTTCTAGCTCTAGAATGCTGCTCTAGGTGATAACATACCATACTGTAGGGCTGATAACACATGTGTGATGTAAAATGCTCTCCAGAGATAACTAATTCTTTCTAATTTAAGATCTTAAACTTAAGGAGCTTGAAAATTCCCATGTGCCTTGAACAACCTTTAGGTGTCTTTCAGCTTTTGAAGAGAAATATTGTCTCGATGAAGAAAAGGACTTGAAATAGGTTCATTTTCTGTTGTAGTCATAGATCTAATAGATCACAGAATACTTATTTTTCAATGACATATGCCATTTTATGAGCTTCATTAATTAATGCATGTAAATATTTATAAATTAGTAAATAAAAAGGCTGTCACATCAAAATAAAGAAACATTATTAATGTTATTTTTATATTTTTGTGATTTTTGTATACCTCTCTATAAATATATCCTCTTCTATGCAGAGACATAACTTTCTTCCTGCTGCTCTTTATTGCTTGATCTTACAACCTCGTTGTGAGACAACAAAGAGTTTAGGAGTACAGTTTGTATGAGCACAATTTCAGAATCAAGGTTCTTTTATGAGCTGGTTCTTTTTTACTGCTTCACATGAATGAACAATCAATCAAATTATAGTCTAGTTCTGAAGTTCGTAAACAAAATACTTACTTGCTCTGTAGTTGCCTTTTATTTTAAAAGACTCCAGCACAATAGAGAGCATTTTTCACTGTTAATGCTTAGGCCCGTGCTAATTTGTTTTCTCTTTAATAAAGGAATGAGTGGCAACTGGGGTTTCCTTTTCACCTGCAATGGAACCCAATCAGAACATTACAAGTAACATTAACAGAGTATCATACTTTCTCATCTATTGATGACCTTTAAAGAGAATTGTAGTTATTACCTTAGAAAATTCTCTCATTTATTACCTGCCTCTTCATTGAATTTCAATGCCTTTATCTAGGAGAAATATAGATGCTTGGCTTCAAAACAGAGAAATAGGATTTTATTATTATAATGGCTGCAGGCAATGAATCTAATTCAAAATTTTTCACATTATATGGGATTTTTGAAGATGATGATGGTTACTAGACCAGGCAGTTCACTGCAGAGAATAGAATGAGTTTATATCTAAGGTCTAAATTATTTATAAAGGGTACTTTCTCAGATCTAGCAGAAGTTCATTAGTCTGATGTGCTTTCTGGGTAGCAATAGAATCTTTTGTTGGTGGTGAAGTCCTTTACATTGTAAGCAAAAAGATGGTTATTTAGATGTGAAAAATCTTTTGAACATACACTCTTTACAGAAGTAAAAGTTTAGTACAGTCTTTTCACAAGGTTAACATGGATTTTCATAGGTACTTCCTCTCTGCAAACGTGTTTTCTCAAATATAGAGTAGCGTGTACATTGAGAAGGATTTCCCAGAGGTTGAACTAAGAGATTTAAACTGCAGGCTCACAGTTAATCTTGAGCAGCACTATTTAAAACAACCCAAAAGCTAATCTGCCCCAGATGTTATAACCTCACGGTTAATGAGGCTTGTTTTGAATCTGATGAGAATTTTCTATTCAGGGCCAGCCTAAGTTCAACAAATTATGGTAAAAATTATTTGAAACATCACACTTAGGGACCTTTGCCCTGTCTTCTTTAATCAAGCTTTGCAGACTGAAGCAGTTTCAATATGGTACAGCATTGGTTTTGGGCTATTGCTTTGGCAATAGTCCACATTTCTTTAGCAATTTGGAACACGATATAACAATCCCACACCCAGGATAGTTTTTTTAAGGCTTTGTACATATGAACCACAGCAAAAAGTCAAAGCATGTGGAAGAAAAGAGGACTAGTGTGTCATGGTCAAAGTAAGGTTGTTGCAGAAAAAAAGAAAAATTTCACTCCAAATCTTGTGTGTTAAAAGAGAGAGGTTAAGTTATGGGAGGCTTCATCTTCAAATTCCATGTGTCATTTCTGTCATCATAGCACAGTAATGGGAACTGTCGCATTCAATACTCCAGGTCATAAAACAGGGAATGTTCTTTATATTTTTCTTGTGATGTAAATTACCCACACTGATGTTTGCATGACTCACAGGAAACCACACAGAAATGTACTGCTCACCCTGCCTCTTGGCGTCTAAGATTTCCTTCATACATGTTCAGAACATCTTAACATAATTTGCTTCTGCAGCTCTCAACTGGTTTCCTAAACTACTGTATATATCTTCTCTTATTCACATGCCAAAGAAAGAAGGGACAATTTATATACAACACACAAAGTTAGTGGATTCCTCTAGACTATAAAGAGACTATTTTCTATTCTGCAAATATTGGTGTGTGATAGGTAGGCTGGCAGTTTGGATACTTTAGATACCTCACATTATAAATCATTACCTTCAAAGTCACAACTCAAAATTCAATAACTTGATCAAGTTTAGAAAGAATCTTGGCTGAAAATTTCCATGCAACGTTGAGAATGTTTCAGCACCCCAGAAAGAAATCAGCATTTCCTCACAGTTTAGGGACTGTTTATTAATACTTAAAGCTGTTTCTTTAAGAAGCCATGTTGTCCCCTGAAGTACTCAGCATGTGAAAAAATCTGAGACTTTTGCCTTCTGCATGAGAAGAGTCAGATGTGATCTTTCAAAAATTACCACCAATGTCCCTGCCTAAAGATGAACAGTGAGGTGTGAAAATTACTCAATAGCATGTATTAGGTTGTAGGGTAGTATTTGAAAAGTATTTTTCTTACAGCTTTTTCTGCATAGGATGAAGTACAGTAGGATTACCATTAAGGTTATTGTGATGTTTTAACAATATCTGACAAACCCATGTAAGCTTGATGCAATGTTTTAAGAAGTTAATGCTTCTTTTCTTCTCTCTTCTTGCCTTATAACTTCCTGCTATTGAAAAAAATGGGACTGTTGCTTTGCAGACTTGCCATCACCAGGCACAGATAGAATTTCTTTTGCATGTACCAAAGTAGCTGCCTATGCTGCCCCTTAAGTTCTTGTAGAATGGAATGATAAAGCAAAAATATGCCTTATTCCTCTCAAAAAATAACAATATTTACAATATTTGACAGCAGAAATTCAAAGCAAGGTACACTTGAGTATTTACTGCATAGAGAGCAAAGTCAGATAAAACTGCCAGGAAGACCCTCCCACTGGACTCAGTGGGAGTTCAGAAAGGTTTACTCTTGCTTTCCAGACTTCTCAGACAGGAGTCTAGGTACGGCTGGATCCAGTCCTAGTCCCAAACTTGGTCAACAGTTTATCTATAGGATTATAAATGTGTACAGAAAATCCTTTGCATTACCTAGGTATGGCTTCACAGTTTAGCATGTAATCAATGTGAGGATTTGTTGTGGCAAGGAATCTCTCAGCCTCAAGGAGTGACCTTGGGATGTGTCCCTACTCAGGGGAGATCCTGACATGCAGGAGAGCTCAGCAGGCACTGAGCTATCTCCTACTTATAAGGTAATATCATACTTATATTTGCATACCAGTGAGGCATTCAGGTCAGCACTCCAGACAGCCCTTGGCTACCATGCTGCCATCCACCCCCCAAAATCCAGAGTAAGCTGGAAGGAACAATCACTACCCTCACTGGGGGTTATGGAAGGTGGGAGGAAGCACATCATGGGTATGCCCAGAGATATATTTGCCTGTTTGAGCCTGATTCCATTGAGAGCCTTGCAGGGAGAGAAATTTCCTTTTCTTCTCTGACAGCAACTGTATGTATGTGAAAGTCATGAATTATTAACATGGGCAGGTTTATTATGGCAGCAAGTTAAAAGCATACATTCAGTTTATCAAAAAAAATCTGTCTTCAAAAAAATTTTGCTATCCACAAGGACCATTTGAGAAAGGTATTCCACAGTTATGACAGGCATATATATTGCATAGATACATCTGCCATAATATATCTTATGTACTCACAATCTCTACTGTAGAACCATGCTGTTGCATACCTTTGGATAACTAAATAGCAGAATCACAAAGATTTGAAAATGTTGTAGACAGTAGTTATAGTAATGTATAACCTACACATTAATTATTTAATGTATATTTAATGAAAAATCGATTCACTATTATCACTTTTATGTTACTCTAATGTTTGATTATATTCCCAGAGAAAAGACTAAAATGAGTTTGGAACAAGATGGGACTCACAGCCTTCAATATCAGTGAACTTTTCAGGCTCCAAACTCCTCAAAGGAAAAATGTTAAATGTTTTCTTCTGTTATCATCCCTAAGCTGAATAAGAATTAATTTTCTTTAGCAGTTCTATTGTCATTTATCAGGCACATAATTAATAGATATTTTTACACAGGTGTAATTCAGAAAACACTTAATTGTGTTTCACACAACACAAAGCCTATTACATCTACATTGAATCTTTTTGTGATGCAATTAGTTTAAAACATCACTGCATTTATTCTTTCTATAGAAACTGATTTTATGCATTTTGTTTAGAAGAATCGAAATAGGAGGCCCTATATGTACAGCTCACAGAAGAAATGTCCTGAGGGAAATATATTGCATAGCTGGCTTTCCACTAGATGTTACTTTAGTTTAGTAAAATATTTATGATGACATATCTTCATTTTGAATTTTCTCATAACTGGAATTTGAATCTTTTTCTTAAATCTGTATGCAGCACATAAGTTAAAAAGTATGTGATGGAGGTTGTGTTTGTGTGGGTGTCTGTCTAAACCCCCAAGATTTAGTTTGGTAAAGAAGTGGAAAGCCAGGAAAATTATACTTACTCTGCCTTTTGAATGAAGGTTGGGAAGGACATCAAACCCTTGTGGCCTGGGCAGATTACTCATTAAACTTGACAGAAGCAAAGATGGCAGGTCATTCAAGAACGACCTTGCTACAGGGAACTTAAAATTTTACAGAACCAATTTCTCATTCCTATCCCAGATGATCCACTGCAGGTTTTTCTGCCTCAGTACCATTTCAGGTGACTCTGCTTTCTGTCTCACCAAGAGTGACACTGAGTGTTGCATGTCAGCTCTTGTGTTCCAGACCTTCACCTTATAACCTGTTACTTGAATTATTTTCAAAAATGGTTTCAAAATTCAATAACTCTGCATATTCTACTGGTTTCCATACATCTTTGCTACTGACCTCTCACAGGTCAGAGGAAACCACGATGTCTAAATGGAGCCATAGAGAACAATAAAAGAAAGAGTTAGTGGTCCTCAAAATCTCTTTATGAGGAAAGATTATGCTTCGGCTAACATGCCTGAGCCAGGATGGATAACATTTGTGATAGTTTAAAGATGGAAGATCCAGGAGTAACGGGAATTATTATGTGACATAAAGGCATAGGGAAGAGAATAAAAGAAAGCATCTTAAACGGACCAAGGAAAAGGTAAAATTCTCATGACTTCGAAATGAACAGTTGATGTTATGCCTACCCAAAACTTACTGCAGAATTATAGCAACTGAAACATGGATCATTTGGATGGTGTGAGAGACATCTGTTTGGAGTTTTTGTAGTACAAAGAGTCCCTTCATATGCATTAAGTTGAATATCATCATCACAAGTATTCTATGCACTGATCCACATCCACACTACATCTAAAAATCAATCAATATTTACTATTTTAAAGAAGATATATTTTTAATTAGAATTATGGCTGCATATTTTGATTCTTAGATGTCTTGGGTATTCCAAAAATAAAACATACTTATTACTAACAGGAAAAGCAATCTAAGAGTACTGTGGCTGACAAAACAATAAAAGCCAGCAATAGCACACATTTCTCTGGTGACTTTCAGCACAGGATTCCAAGGTACTTTGATGCATAAACATAATACTGAGAAAGCACAGAAGATGTGCTGGGCCAGCAACACTGCTAACACTTTTCAGGGTAGGAAGTAATTAATAACTTCTTTAATTGAAACCACAGAAAACATTTGGGAGAAAGAATATAATTAGCTAGCTTGGAATTTAGCCAGTGAGCTAGCATTGGCACATCCTTGCTGTTATGAAAAGCACCACGGGATTGTCTATAACCCCACTCCCGTTATATTTCTTATGGAAAGACAAAATTCAGTGTACTCTTCTGACTTCTAGGAAAATGCTAGGAGACTTTAAATTCAGGTCAGGCTAGAAAAGCAGCTTCTGTGGTAGCAAGACAGTTTCTAAGACATGCTTAATAATGTCTAAAAGATAAAAAGCATTGGATCAAGTAGATAAAAACTTTCCAGATACATTAATTCTTTTTGTCTGTATTTAGTTTAGTATCTGTCAACATCAGTAATTGTCTCTTTGGAAACCCACTCAAATCAGAAAGATTTCATTTTGCTTTCCTAGAGGTCTTAATGCACACCAAGACATTAAACAAAAGTAACAATTGTGATAAATTCTTTCTTGTCTTTCTTTGCTTAGTTTGGAGCCTTCTGTCACTGTCTTGATAAACATTTCTGATACTGTAGTTGTCTCAGAAATACTGTGTTGCATGTCTTCTTCTAACATTACACCCTGCATTGTTTGCCTGAGAGTTGACTTTTTAATTTAACAATTTGAATATGAATAGTTTTGCTTTTCAGAAGACCAGAATGTGAAGTGTTTGGCTGGCTGTGAAAGGCACATCTTTTCCCAAACTGGTGAGACAGATGTTTTCACAGGTTGTCATATTTTGCATTTTTTACTCCTCTGTCAGTAATGTTGTGATCTCTGATCCCATCCATATGGATGGCAGGGAAGCTTGTTCCCAAAGCCTGTGGCAAATTCCTTGTATGCCATCAAAATGAGTATAAAAACAAGAACTCCAGATCTTGACACCAAATTTTAAATTAAGAAATCAGGCAAAAAACTGTTTATGGATAAGTCTGCCTTTTGTGAAGGAGAAAGAAACACTACAAAAGTACTGAGGGATCATCCATGTCAGCGCATGTTCTCAGTGCAAAGGAATGTAAAAATCAGGAGCTGAAATCCTGTACAGATGCCTGGCATATGCTCTCCTCTTGCTTATTGGAGGTGGACACAGGAAAGGGTCATATTGCACCTTAGTAAACAGCATGACTCCTCTGGTTTGGCAGTCCTGGATGGTAACCCAGAAAAATGCAGCTAGAGCCCTTTTCATCTTCTTGGCTGAACTAGGTAAATGACATTTGAATGTGGTGAACTCCTTCTGCTTGGCCTCCAGCCAAACCTCCCAACCTGATCCACAAGTGCAGTGAGGTGTCTGGGAGGCAAGGGGCAGAAGGTGGCAGCTCACAGCAGTTTCTTGGTTGTTGGGCTTCACCCCACCAGGAATTTTCTCTAAGTTGTTGGATGAAGTACAGCAGAGTGAAGCACCTCTTTCAGAACTTGTTCAGGTCTCAGCTGGCACTACCCCTGTTAGTACCTCTGTCTAGCAGTGCACAAGATAAGTTCCCTTCATCTTCCTGATCCTTGGAAAGAAGCAGATGAGCAACCATTTCCTAGATAGCAAAGAAAAATGAAAATAGGAATACTCCTACCATGGTACCATGGTGCTTCTTTAGTCTTGGCAGAAAAGTTTCTAACTGAGGTCAATTCCCATTATCTTCTGAGGATGAGAAATGATAAAAACACATGAATTTTTGCATTTCAACCCATTTCTCATTTGTTATTTGCCATATTCTAGCTGAGATGGGAGATAATTATTCTTCCAGTGTTACTTCTCTACTCCCTGAAAGTAACAGGGTGGGTTGATGGAAACAGCATATTGAACAAGGCCAGCTATCACTTGCTATTCCATTCTCACTTCCCAATAGATGTACTGGATGGCCGCAGTAGGGAGGGAGGAGTGAAGGAATGGGGAGAGAAGTGTCCTGGACCTTCAAGACCAGGACAGCAGACTAGGAATAACATGAAGACAGCATTGTTGTAGATATCGATGGATATTTACATAGAGGGTTAATTGCATAGATAGGCACAGGTAGGTGGACAGCTATTTAGTCACCTTGCTAGATGGATAGATGTATGTGTGGATGGATGGATATACACTATGCATTTTATTTTCTAGTAATGATGCCTGCAAAATATATCTTTTGTCCACTGTTCCTCTTGTTTTTTAGGAGTTTTTTTTGTTTGTTTTTGTTGGTAGAGAATTCTGGCTATGGAAATAAAATTATTAATTTTTCTAATATTGAAATGACTTGATAAAGTATTTGATCCAACAGAGAGGTCTAGAGGAATCTGTAACATTCATCTTAACTTTCTGAGTAACCCTTCTCTGAAAGAATGAAGAGCAACATTTCTTTATTAGTCTCTCTTTAACTGTATCTATCTCGCCACAGTGGACAGCAATTCCATTTTCAGTTCTCTGTAATAATAGTGGTGCCTGAAGCACATTTCTGTGGATGAATTCCTGTATGTGGATGAATTCTTGCTCATAAGAAAGTCAGAGCTCCTATCAATTTCCATAAATCAGTTTTGTTACTAAGAGAAGTAAAAGAAAATTTGTAAGCTCAAAATATTTCCTCTTCTCAGTTTCTCTTCCTAGACTTCCTAGACTGTAAGAGATACCTACAATACAATCTGTGCATGTATGGCTGCTCCAGAGGTATGATTCTCAGCTGTCACAGATAGATAGCTAATATCTTTATCAGTCTGGATAACATAATTATTTTCTTTTTTTGCTCTGGTTGAGAGTTGCTTTATGGTTTTGTCATAAAGATTAGACTTATATTCTCTTTGAATGATAAAGGAGCTGCACACGAGTACAAACAAGAATTCAATGCTGCTGAACACCATGGAAATTTTTGTAAGGGCTAAAGGTTTACAATCATAGCATAATTTTTAAGGAGTAAATAAAATACTGTGTGAGAGAGTGTAGTTTTTTGTAAATTCCATGTGTAAATTTCTTTGTAAAAAAGACATGGATAGAAATGGGCTAAGATGGAGCAGACTGCTGGGGAGTAAAAGTTCCTTCAATGATTCCTGAAGGTAGGATATGAATACGTTTTTATCAGTCTTGACTCTAGTATATCTAAACATCAATTTCAGAGAGTAAAGTGCTCAGTATGCTCCTAAAAAGACCACTCATTTGCTTGTACTGTCTACCTCAAATACATTATGTGATGAAAGCCTTCACTTATACACTGTTGGTTGTCTTTCTGCAGAAAGATTTCTCTTACAGAGGCCTTCAAGGTCCAAAGTGAATTAAATTTTACTAGTGATGTTAAGGAGTGCATAGTGAAATTCCAAACAAGTCAAATCCCAAGATAATTTCCTAGTCTACATCTGCATTTTGACAGGGTTACCCTGATCTGAACAGCATCTAGCTCCACTTGTTCATCAACATAATCTCTGCTGACCCCAAAATAATACAAAAAGAGACGTAATCTCTCACACTAAGGATGTTAATGCACTTCTGTTACAGAGGTAATATTTTGAATTAGAATTTAAAATTTTTATCTTTTTAAAGATGATATTTTACAATAAAATGTCTTGTAAATATTGATCTAAAACCATCAGCAGGAAAACTTTACTGAAGTCAGTGAAGTTATATTCTGTGTGAATTTGACTTCAGTGCTTGGAAAAATCTTTAACTTACTGCTAAAATAGATTTAACAAAATACTACATTTTGCATCACATGTGATTTTTCAAAGAGATTGTAAACGCTATTCATTTTCAGCCCTTAAGGGGGTCTTCAACCTATTAACATACTTTTCAGCATATATGTAGTGACAGTATATGTCCAGTTAATTTAATTCACATGGGAGTACATTATTGTTTCTTCAGGACTCTCTGAAATTATGTTGCAAGGTTTCAAATAGTGACATTTTCCATACCAGTAGTTCTTTCTGATTAATATCTGGGCATGTGCCCCATTTCTGAACATGAAATCAGCCTCCAGTCTCTTCTGACAGGAAATGAGATTACTGCTTATAATTTCATTTGAATCACCCAAAAAGAATCTAAAATTTTAGGAAGTTAGCTTGTAGGCAAATCCAAATATACTTCAAATATTTATATCACAGAAAGAAACTGTGGTAAATGGTAGTCATTTTACAAAATGCACTATGTAGAGGCAAAATAATACTTGCATATAATTCTCAGTACAATATTAAGAAGGAAGCATAAACCATCCATTAAATGCTTCAAGCTCCAAGCAAAGAGTCTCCAAATTTGCTGCCAGTCAAATCCAAATAATAAATGAACAGATTTTTAACCACCCACTGTGTATATACAGACAGACAGACACACAGAGAAACACACACAGATAGACAAAGTGTTACTCCCTGCCAAGAAGGAGATGTCTGGTCCTTTCTTTGCAGCTACAATAATAACTCCATGAAATTGTGTAGGTCTGTGTAGCAGTAAAGATTTGTGCCAGTATAAAAAGCTTAGTAGGCATTACTGGAGCTTCTACTAGCTTTGATTCTGTTGCCAGCCGCGGCACAGGACAACCCTCTGCCTCCTGTTTCTTTCCCCCAGGGTTACTGCAGGAGGAGAGGTGGTGGTCACAGGGCTGGCCACAGCCTGGCTGGCACAGACACAGTTCAGCCCCTTGCATCCTGCAAGCACGGCAGTGACCAATGCAGGACAGTGCTCAAGGACCTCAAACATCAGATTTATTTGAAAATAACAAGGAAAAAGGAACCCTAGTGTTTCAGATTGCCTCTGAGGAATCGTCTTGCAGTTGAAACTTATGCCTGAAGTTTCTTTGTGGGTCAGTTCTAGTCCACATTTTACTGTCCACATTTTACTAGCCCACAGTGTCTTTGTGGGTCAATTCTGGTTCACATTTTACTCTCTACAACTTGGCAAAGAATACTTTTTCATTTTCCATCCTCATTGTTGGGACTTTTCATCTGTGTCAGAGGGATGAAATAGTAAAAATGAATGAATGCTAACAATTTTGAAAACATTAAATGAACAATGTTGGAATTAGAAACTAATATGAAGAGCAAAAGAATCAATTGTGAGTTACAGTGTAGCAAAACTGGATTCAGGAATCCTGCCCACTGCACCAATTTGTTGCAAATGGACAATTCAAACTGCTTAAAGAACCACTGTCAAAGGTACCAGCAGAAGAGGTTTTATTGAAATATGACTCTGTAAAAGTGTGGCTTAACAAAGTTCAGTATCAAGGTTCACTCTATTACTGTGCTGCTCAAAGGATATAACAGATTCAAAAGTACCAAGACAAAATCAGTGTTACCAAGACAAAAATCTTAGAGCATTATATTATGAGCTTGTGTGCAATATCAGTCACTTACCAAAAAATTGTGATTGTTAAGAAGTCTCTCTGCCTTGAGGAACAATCTTAAGAAGAATCTCAGTTCAATGGAGTCCCCACCATGCTGCCAGCTGCTTAGTAGTGAGAGCTTGAAGAAGACTCCCTTAGTCTGTCATATTTATGGTACAAAGGCATGAAGTCAAATTGCATGGATAAGGTGTGCATGAGAATCCTTGCACCCACAATTTTCTTTGTTCTTTGTTGAATGAAAACTGAAAATGGTGTGTGCTGTTCACGGATTAATTGTGTCATCAGTGCTGCACGGTGGTATTCACTGATAGTCATTTTGTTCTGTTCCTCTGTGGAATTCAGAGAACAGATTAGGACTAGAGAAGTTCTTGGTTCAGCGATCTCTGGCCTTTACCTCTTTTGGAGCTTGTGTCAAACTACCCCTTTTTTGACTAAGGAGCAAAATACACCCATTGTGCTTTCAGATATTTGGGTCTGCAGGGAATCCTCTTGAAATGCAGAAAGACCCAATCCAGGGCACAACACTTGTAAATAAATTTCACTGGAAAGAAGTTATCAGTTTATTTACAAATATTTGTATAACCCCTTGTGACTTTGTTCAAAGACAATCTCTCCTGTTTCTCAAAACTTCTCCAAGAACATTATCACGAAGAAAGCTTATTTTGCAGTATAACCTGTCAGAAGAAAACTTTGTTTCTTTTTATTGTTGTTCTCTTTAAATCTTTTGGGGCTCATCACCCCTGTCCTTTCAGAGAAAATCTCTCTATAAAGTGCTATTTTTTAAAATACATGCAGCCCATAGCTTTGTCATACTGAATTGTAGAAAAGCTCAGTTTTGCCTAGACCTGTCAGGTTTTTAACCACACTCAGCCCCTGAACTAAATACCTCAAGTAGAAAATTCCAAGAACTTCCCCAGGAAACATGCCAGACATAAGCTGAAGGCCTTCAATTTTCCTCAGTTCATTGGTATTTGAAACTGAATATAAGTAAAAGTGTTCATGAAACTCTTCTTCTATACTTTCTAATCCTATCATAACAGAGAGAATTTTCTGCCTGCCTGAGTGACTTGTTATCATTACTGTAGTTGCCTTTGCTGTGTAATTTGAAAGACAATGTGCTATTGCCCAGTAATTACTAACTCACAAATGCAAAAGTAATTACAAACTCACCAAGTGCTGCAGTGGTTGTATTTTATACCTTGGTTTGTCATCCGTATGAGGTCCTATTCCAAAAAAGATAAAAAGAGATGAAATAGGTATTTCCTCTAACCTATCCCTTATCCCAGAGGCATTTGAAGAGCTTTTGGATTGTGTAGAACATGATCATCAGCCTTTATATCATCTTTTGACAATATACTGAGAAAGAAAAACCTTTTCATCATTTGTGTGTGGTCCTGAAAAGAGTGCTAAATGGGTTGTCATTGAAGGTGTTTGAAATATCCACACATAATTTCTTTGTGCTTTGTTAGTTGTATTATTTCAACAAATAATTGGCTCACATAGCGTTTTACAAGGAATGATGACCTAATCATGGAATCACAGAAAGATTTGAGTTAGAATAGACCTTAAATGTCATCTAGTTCCAATCTCCCTGCTGTGAGACATCTTCCAGTGGAACAGGTTCCTCAGAGCCCCATTCAGTGTTGGCTTGAACACTGCCAGGGGTGGAGCAAACACAGCTTCTCTGGGCGACCTGTTCTTGCACTTCCACACTCTCACAGCAGGGGATTTCTTTCTAATTACTAATCTAAACCTGCCCTATTTCTGTTTGAAGCCACTGCCCCTGACCCTGTCACTCCATGCTCTTCTAAATTGTCTCTCTTGTGAGCTCCCTTCAGGTACTGGAAGATGGCAGTTAAGTCACCCCAAAGCCTTCTCTTCTCCAGGCTGAACAATCCCAATTCTCTTAGCCTTTTCTTGCAGGGGATGTGATCCATCCATCTAATCATCTAATACTCTGGAGTTTGTAGGCATATTTAAAATCTTACTTTAAATGTCAGTCTAGATAGTAGCTTTTCACAAGAAAGAAGATGTCATTGTTTTCCTTATTCACATTTTACATGAGCTTAGAACAACAGTAAGAAAGGAGCTGACTTTTGTATACACAAGTTTATAACTATCTGGATCAATGTTATTGGATGTTAGGATCCCCATTGCATTCTGATGTACAATACAGACTTTGTATATAACTTTTACTAACTTGTTACAAGTTCTTGAAGACAAATAGGACAAATGAGTCTTCAGGAGCAAGTGCTCTCATCCTAATTTTGATTCTATGTGGGGTGTCATTGTGCTCACAGCGTCCCAGGGGAAAAAATGTGAACAGCGGCATAGGCAATAAAGCAAAGTACCAAGTCAAAACACAACTACTAAAAACTACTCGTCCTATGAAATAATAAATGCTTTCTGGATAAGTGAAATGAACAAATGACCCTCCCCTCAAAAATAAGATTCTTGAAAAATGGGTCAAAAAATGAAGTGCAACAATGAAGTGAATTTTGCTGCAGGGCTTCTGGTTAGCACTTCTCCGGTGAAATGACCAGATATACCGTAGAATGGTTGAAAATGAATTATGCAGACTTAAAAATGCTGAACATCTATGCAGATCCATGTTTTGGAATGTTATGAGTGGACATTGTAGCAAAACTTTAGCATTGAATGCTTGAAGATACAAATATATTCAAATCCCACACAGTTAGGAACTTATTCTTTGTCAAGTCAATTGGAAGAGTCATGGTTTTATTGTTTTAATCTGTCCTGTGCTAATCCTAAGGAAACCTTATGATTAAGAGATGAAGCTCGCACAAGCATGAGTTTGGAATTTAGAAAAATCAGTGTGAGTCCAAACTGAGGTATACGAGCAGAACTGGATGGGAGCCTGAAAGATTAGAAAAAAAAAATCAAATTTATTTGACTGTTTTTAAATAATATATTTTCATCTTTAGTACATTTACTAACTCTTTCATATATATATGATATAGGCGCATAATCTTAAAAAATCCATACCTTTTCTTTTTTCCTTCTCATTCAAAACAGTAATTTGCCAAAGAAGGCCTGTCTGAGACACAAATTAAATGTTGTTTATTACAGAAAGAGAATGATTAACATGATATTACATCCTTATAGGAAGTCTTAACTCAGACAACCATGCAGGGAGGCAGAATTGCAAGAAGGGGATCTGGTCCTTTGCTACGGGGTAAGGCTGGGTTATCAATTCCCTCCATTAGTCCTAACAAAACATGCCTCTACTCTTCACATGCTGGAGTAAATTAAACTGTAACATTTGACTCTCCCCTGAGATGAGAGCTCAATAGGTACTACTGCAGGTATTTCATTCTGAAGGAATTGAGAAAAGCCTGAACAGCCCCGACTTTTTCGAGACGTGATTCTTACTGTTTATTGCACAGATGCGGCTTACCTTTTACTAGCAAACTAAGTAAGTAAAGCCATGGAGTTATAGAAAATGCTCCCTGAAGGGGAGAACTGTGTATGCAAGTCAGTTGTGTAGATGAGGATGGCAAATTGCCTCTGTTGGAATGGGAGTTGCCTCTGTGTCAGCTTCAGAAGGCAATACTGAAATAACACTTGGTGTTTGTGAAAAGGAGCCCCTTTCCTCAAGCAGTTTCCAGAGCTTGAGAAGCCACGTCTAACAAAACCTCCCATCAACCTTGTGAGGCAAGTAAGTAGCAATATTAAATGCATTTTTAGTATTAATTGAAACTCTGTGGTTTTGTTCCTATAATTTGTGATTTTTCTCTTCATCTAACACTGGAAAAATAGATCAACATTTTAAAATTGTCTGCAAGAAAGGTTACAAGAAAAAGTTTATCTGAAAATGTTGCAAAGACCTTCCTGACACATTTAATTACCTGCTTTTGCTTTTATCTGTCTTTAGACAATACAATTAGGTGAAATACATGCAATCAAAGTGACTGAATTAAAATACTTTTTTTAAAAGAAATACTGCTCTTATGAGATTGAAACAAAATATATTGCCATTAAAAAAAAACATTTCCTTCTTCCAAATTCACAAATGTAAAAAAAAAAGTTTTGATGAAACCTTTTGATTTCAAATTGCTGTATATGTATATATAACCCATATCTGTGCTTATACTACTACCTATACTTTATCTATGTGGTCTATATCTATTTAGCAATATATGTATTTGACATTTGAATTTAGGTGATGTCATTTGGGGAAAACAGGCTCAGCCACTGAACCTGTACGGAGCACATTTGTCATACCCTTCTCACACCCCTCCTCAACTGAACTTCTGAGCTGTACTGGGCACTGCAAAAAGCAGGAGCCAAAGGGCAAAACACCGATGTGCACTTCAACCCAGCAACATTTTACCTTGCTCTGTGGATTTTACTACAGGTTAAAACCTGAAGACTAATTAAAGTAATTTGTATTTATCAGATATCCTTTTTTGCAAAAGCTTCCTTTGAAACCTCTTTCCATTGTCTATCGATCTAATCCAGTTTAGCTGTTATGTGTAGCTCTTTTTTGTGAATGTCCTAATCTTTCACCATTATTTAACAGCCAGCCAGTGCCATGCCATTAAAGCTGTCTTTGTTTTTTTGTGTGGCAAGTGTGACACATAGACATTTAAGAGTATAGTATGAGAAAAGAGAACGGTTGTCACATGTTCCCTGGGAGATGTTAGATTGTTCTCTTTAAGCACTTACAAAACAGTGTTTGCTAGGCAACTGTAGAAAGGTAATCAAACTTTTCAGTCTTTTGTGATTTTTAGATTTATTTCTCATATCAACTGTTTTTTTATTGCCAGAGATCTGATTTTTTCCAGCTGTCATTCATCTAATTCACAGCAGTGGCCACCCAAATTGCTGTAGTCAATATGAGAGCCAAATTATTTTACCTGACAACATTCTGCTATTATCTTCATAGTAAATATCATTCAACCCTAAGAATATTGCCTCTGCAGGTGCAAGAGTAGAAATGTCAACAGAAATTAAATGACATTTTATCACTTTTGAGATAACATATGATTTGTTTTAAGAGATGATTGCATTTTCTACACGTATTTCATCAACTGGCATCTCTATTGCTTCCTGATCCAGCTTCCCCTGAAGTCAATGGTAATTTTTCAGAGACTTCACACAGAGCTGGATTAGTCTCAATATGATTGATAGAAAGATATTAATGAAATGCAATAAATTCAACAATTAGGCTGGCAGACTTATTGCCTCAGTAGATCTTAGATGCTTAAGGAGATACTAAGTACCTGATAAATGACAGTGTTGATCTCCTATTCTAGAACCCTGTTCCTGGCAATGTGCATTTGATGCAGAAGGTGCCATATTCAGCACTCTGCCTGCTGAGTAGGAGTAGAGCTGTTTACTTCCAGACTCTTACAAGCCTTTGCATATGTAAACCACAGAGAAAAGAGGTTGGATGTTTCTTTCTTACTGTAATTCTCACCGTCACCATTTTTTTAAAGATCAAGAAATAGCCAGAGACATCAAATGAGGTGAGATGCACAGACTGAACAGCTTGCATACAAAGAGGAGCTGTCTTTCAGTCACGTGTAAATTCTGTATATTCTGGATTACCACTCATCAACCCTTGTCCTCTTCCATATGGAATAATTTACTCTCATTTTACTCATGACAATAACAAGAGAGTTACCAGATAATGAATTACCAAACTTTGGTATCAGTGACAAGAACTTTAAAAGCTCACTTCATCTCTTAGATAGCTAAAGGACTAAGCCAATGTGGCCATAGTTTCTTAAAATTGCATTGTAAAAAAAATCCTCAATGCATATTTATTGATGTTAGTTTAAAAATATCTTGAGAGCAGGTGTTCATAACACTTGGTGCATGAATGCTTGCAAAAAGTAATCATCCAAAACATTCAAAGAGTATTTAATGAATTCATTGAAACAAACATTCACTGAAAAAATAATTTTGTTATTAGCTCAGTTCTCACCTGAACTTCAGAGATGATTTGTGAGGAAAAATATTAAAAGAAATAATCTAAAAAGAAAATTTATTTTTAATAGACACATCTTTGAAAAGCTACTTTTGAGTGAAGTAAAAATATATTCATAAGTAAAAAGTTCTGGTAATGTTATGTTTTTAATGGTCTCTCATAAAAGTGTGGCAGTGCTGGTGAAATGTGCTGCCTGACTTTTTTGCTATTTTTTTCAAAGTGGAAGTAGATAATTCCACATATTTCCACAACAATAGAGTTTCCTGATACTCTGCATGAATAAAAATGATGGGTTTCATTTTCTTTTAGGATGAAGAAGACCATTTGTCAGGAAATTGGAACCTTTCAATCCAGAATATAATTTTCTTCAACAACTGAATACCTATAAAACTTAAATGCTTCACCACACAGGATGCAAACCCATGGCCGAAACTCACAGCCAAACAAGACAGTAAAGACCTGCAGAAATAACTCCAAAATGTCAAAAAACTTATTTTGAAATTCGTTGCTCAACTTCTAGAAAACAGTTGGCAAGATAAAAAGTGAATTTATGGAAAAGCAGTTAGAGAACTCAATGATGGTCATTGGTAAGAAAAAAGATAATAGTTTCACATTTTAGTTGAACCACCTCATAAATTAACTGGTACCTTAACTCACTACAAACACTTATTGTCCAAAGAACTCAAGTAATCAATAATTTATATGAAAAGCTTGTTTGATGGAGCTAGAGTTTTACCAGCAGTTGTTTTTAAGATTGTCCCTCCTATATAAGTCAGATAAGTATTCATCTTGTCTGGTGAGCTAGCTTTATGACAAAAAGACAAAAATTATTTGACTTGAGAGATTTCATGCTTGGGCGGTTTTTTAGTTTTAGTGCTTGTTTGCAATTTTTGTGTTTCTTTTTTTGTTTTGTTATATTTTTTTATCTGAACATGGACAGGGCAAAAATCTTTAAAATTTCAGTGTTTAGAAATACATATTTTTGAAAAAAACAAGGCATTCTCTTCAACAGAATTTGATTATTAGTCAGTTCTCAGTTGCATAAAGTTGTCTCAAAATGGTGTGAAACCAAATAGCTCTATTGCAAAAAGAGAGTATTTGAGACATTTCTTTTACATAAAAATTTATTTCCAAACTTTTTAGAGAGGTTATTCCTGGACAATAACAGTCTACTGATCTTCTTTTTAAACCAGCTGCCCACTTCAGCTTTAGTCTGAGCTTATGAGCTCATAAAAAATACACCATGGTGGTAAAATAAGTTATATGTCATCCCCAGAGAAAAAAGAACCAGAAGGAATAAGGATACATAGAGTAATAAACCCCATTATTTTGCCTTACAGAGCAAAGAGGAAGGCAAAATTCCCAGCAGATGTTAAAATCAGTGTGGCTAACCTCAGTCCATTTATTCCATGCTGATTTACATCAGCTGAGGTTCAGGAGGTGAATGCCCAAGGTGCAGGTATGAACTACATAAGCTACTCCGACCTTTGGGGATGCTTTTTTCTTCAAGTCAATAAAGTGTTACTGAGGCACCTTGATTATATTCATATTTATCTCTTGCCATTTACATGAATTGGGTTGTCATGACAGCTGTTCTTCACTTACCTGGCTAATAATAGTAGTTTCTGGAGATTTTTGCAGGAGTCTTTTTCTCTCAATGTGTGCGTATCTATTGTGACTTTTCAGTGCCTTTCAGATTTAACCAGCCTCAGAAACGTGTCTTCAAATCTGTGCTGCATATTCCAAAGGTCAGAGCTGAGCTGACACGTACAGATTTATGCATTATAATTCTTCTGCTTTTGCACTTACTGCACAGAATACTTCTGAAATATTGTATTGATTTTTATAATTTTAATGTGGTTATTTTCAGAGTCTCTCTAGTTCCTCTTACCTTAGCTGACCAGTTAAGTGGCCAAATTAGGGACATCTTTCTTTTAGTTTATCCAATCAAAATATGCTTCTCCATTTAGCATATTTTAGAATTGCTTTTTGTGCTCTGATTTCTAACCTACAGAATATCCTCTCAAGGGCAAGTGAGCCTTAAAACCTCATTGCTACTTGCACATTTCAAAGCCTCTCCCTTAACATTGCTGTATTGTTATTCAAGTTTTGCCATTGGCTCAGCCATGTTCGTAAGTTGAAATTTACTTTGTTTATTGCTTACAGAAATAGCTATATTAAAATTGGAAGGGTGATATTCACTATTGTGGCATGAGTAGCTAGTACAGTATAAGCCTGTCTGAAAATCTCAGGAAAACCTTTTGGATCTTTTCCAAAGAAAAGGTACTGTGTCAAATACAAACAACTGCTGCAATTACATAAGGTAGAATTCAGTTTGCAAGAGCTGTTGAGCTTTGGAGCTCAATCCAGTTACCAGCAGGAGTCAGGAATTGTTCCACCAGAAACAATTACCTAAACTATATGGGAGATAACAGGGACTTTCATTCTGGAAGATTTTAAATTCTTTTGGTTTTGAGGGAAGCAGTTTCTTACCTAGAAATTGTAATCATTCCAAAGCACTCATCTATCCAGAGCTATACAGCCATGAACTGTGTCCCATGGTCATTGAAAAAATAATAAACCAGTGGTGCTATTACACATACCTTAGAAACTTTGAATGAACTCAATATCATGTGAAAAGACCTCAGGGGCTATCTCACTGGCTCTCTGGTTTCCAATTACATGACTTCTTTTTCGCATTTAGTAAGGGCATTGGCCTGGCCACATAGAACCAAGCTGTGGTCTGGAATTCAGCCTTTGATTTATTTCTTGTTTTCCTACCGAAAAACATATGTAGTTTATAAACTGTTTCCCCCCTGCGCTGAAAGACACTGAACAGCAACACACAGGTGGAGCCGTCTGGGTATGTGCAGAGACCTGGGACCCTGTCCTGGCTTAGTGTAAATTTGGGAAGGAACATCTCGATTGGGTTCTTTTAGAAAGTAAATCTGAACCACCCCTCCCTCCAACTGGTTTGGGACAGAAAAAAAATTTCCTTGGAGGAAAGTGGAAAAAAGTTGTTTATTTAACAGGCAAAGCACTCCCCAGCACAACAAATGAACAACACTGAACAACAAAACCCCTCATTGCCCCACAGAGATGCCAAATTCAGAAAGTCTCTCCCGTGGCTGTAGCTCGGCTCAGTTGCTGTCGGTCCCTCAGGGCTGGGAAAGGCCGGGCCCAGGCCAGGCCCGGTGGGACACAGGTGGGAGCTCCTGGGGCCCTTTGGGTGTTTAGTGCAGAGCAGGTTCAAACAATTCCAAGAAAAAGGAAAAAAAAACCACAGTCCAGAGAACTTCTCTGCCTCAGCCAGCCAAGAACTAACAAAAAGCAAAGGAGAGCTCTCTCCCTTTGTCCGCACTGTAGACAGCACAGGCCGTGTGCGAAGGAAAGCTGAAAACTGATCTTTATGTTTAGAAAACAACTGCCTCAGATATTCCACCACTTCTCCTTCACTCTCAGATCCAGTTTTAAATGTATAAAACTTATTTCTAAGCTAAACAGATGAATGGGGATACAATTCAGCATCAACCCAGGACAGACCCCTTTTCTAGTTCCTGTCCTCTGTGATACTGGAAGCTGTGTGCTGGTGTTATTTCTTTTAAGATGGAGGTTTGATGTGCATTAGTACTAAGTGGGGGAAACCAGTCTAGGAGGAAAAGGGGAAGGGGCCTGTTTCCATATTCACAAATGTGACTATTAGTGACCTCTCATATTCTGGCTGGTTGAAGAGCACACTCACCTTTTGCATTTCCTGTCGTAAGGTTTTCCCATGGCCCCTCTGCTTCCTTGGGGCTTATTAGTGCACTGGTTCCAGTCCAGTACAAGCTTTACCTCCTGCACAACAGCTGCAGAGTCCCCGTGGTTTTGCTGTTTTTTTTAGCTAATTTGACAGTCCTGTGGCATTGCTTCTCCTGTAATTGCCTTATGGAGCCTTTTAACAATGGTAGTAATACATTTCTTGCTGTTTGAAAAATGGGAGTGGTGGCAGTTATCACAGGTGAGCACAACAAATACTGGCACAGTTGAAAAGAATCAGTTTAGGGAGGGCTGTGGCGCTGTGCATTAAGGCTGCACAATTTGACACTTTGCCCACAGAGATCTGTTTCAGAGATTTTCAATTATTTTCTTAGTGAATTTATGACTTTTGAAAGGCTTCATGCTGATGGCTACAGAGACTGAAATCCTTTATTCATAAGACAAATAATGTCAGTACCAGCTCTTTAACACTAATATGCCTCAAGTGTAACTCTGTCCTAAAGAAATGATTGCAGCCTTTACATTCTTTCATGACTTTGCTAGGAGATTGCGGGCATGCTGATAAGAGCCAGATGAGGGTTTTAATTAGGTGAATACATATTCAATGTGAGCAAGATTTAGATAATATTAGCTGCATTCATACAGTGTGCTACATCCATCACATGAGAGAAATTTCTAGCCAATATGGACTTAGATAAAAAGTTAAACAGTAACTTACACCTGAAAGTGTTACCACTTGTGTTTTGGAAAATCTCCTCTGAGTGTCCCATGACAGAGGTGATAATTGTGACTTCAAGAAAGAGTTCTGTACTAAAGGGCTAGACATAAAATCTGGAAAAGGTGAACAAAGGGGAAATGTGATATAACAAGTACTTATTACTTCTGTTGTAGCATTTCCATTAACCACATTTCTGGTGTGAAAAAAGTGTGCTTACAACAAGAAATCTTTAAAGAACTTCTGTGAAGTTCACAGTTTGTCTGATCTTTACCTGGGTGTTATGACGACTTCAATAATACGTTATGTGGTACATTCTGTGGAGAAAAAGGTTCAAATGTTCATGGAGCAATAAGCAGAACTTTAGATAGTGTGTATATCTCTACCTACATATATATATATTTATATATGTATAATATGGATATACACATGGATAGAATTTACTTAGTTCATCCAAGAAATTCCTATTCAAAAGCTCCTTAGAGAAATTTGTTACTTACTGTGGATGCAGGGAGATGCTTCTACTCCTGGTGGCAGTAACAGCAGTGTTTCCTTTGTATCTTTTTCTCTGAACTTTCTGCCCACTTAATTACTCACAGTATAGCTGAACACCTAGATAACCTTTAAATCTCTAATTAATGATGCTGCAGAAGCAGTGACCAAGCTCTGAAAGCAAAAATCTTTTTTTTCAATCTTGTCAAAGGAAATGCCTGAAACTTTTAGCAGCAGACACTCCCTACCTTGCAGTCTTCCAGGCAGATTCCAGTTAGATTGGTGCCGTTATTATGGTGGCTCAGAGATCCTCAACTCACAATTTCTTGGTTCCATGCAGCTTTTTCAAGATGTTCTCTGGAACTTTCAGTTTTATAACTGGAGATTACAGCCTAATTATTTTTCTTCCTCCATATGGATCCTGCAGGGTGACTTTTTAAGGTTTATGAAAATGAAATTAAATGAAATTAAATTAAATGGAAGTTAGTCCCTTTTGAAGCTATTTGAATATTTTTTCTGTTATGTGGTAAAATACCATAAAAAAAATCCCAACAATAACAAAACTCTGTATGTGTTAAGTTTTACCACTGTAAAAAATCCGAACAACAATGACAGCAAAAACCTATGTGAAAACTTAATAAAATAAAAGTACTAAATCTGAACCAAGTGTACACAGTCAAAAACACCTACAGCCAACAGTGGCACTGCTGACCTTGACCTAGAGTGCTGACTATATTTAAATAGCAATCTTTCAGATTGTATCTCCATATACATGCATTTCAGTTTTCCTCTGACTGCATCCCTACCTGACATTTATGGTGTGGTGATTCCATCCCTCCTTATCCCCTGGATGGGATGAAAAACATGTAATTGGAAAATACTGACAGCTGTTCTCTGAATAACCCCAATAGAAGCTGGGTGAGATGTAGCTGATTGCTTAAAGGAGTTGGTACTGCATGCTATAAACATTCATTCACAAACACATAATGAAGCAAATCCCTCTGAAACTTCTTTCCCCTAAGTGAGGTACCGTGGTGCTATGTCTTATCTCCTTCTAGTCCAATCCTGGAGAGAAGCCATGACATTTCTTCTCCCGTGGCACTTTTCAGATGCAGGACTTGACACCTATGGCTATAGACAGCTAAGCATAATTTAAGGAGCTGCAGACCTTTCTAAATTGCACTGAAAACTGAAGAAAACTAAATATGATTTATAGCCATACTGATTATTTTCCTTCTTTCCTTAGCCAAACTAAGATTATACTGGCTTCAGTTTAAGCATCTAAATTAGTTCTTATCCTTTATTCGTGCAATTCATGACAGGTACAGAAGGTGATGTCTTCATAAAGTCCTTCTGGCCTTATAAATCTCCACAAGAAAGGTAAAACTGTGTTAGGTAAGTTTTATGATATTACCAACTCATTTCTTAAAAATGCAGCTGATTATAACTGCATTCTATGTAATGGATCTGCAGAAATGAGAACCATTTGCCCTCTATTTTGTATAACCAGGTTTTTAAATCATTAAAATCATTAAAGATTCTTGGTGGCTTTGTAAAGAGAAATAATTGCAGTAATAAGGATATGTCTAAAGACTTTTTCAATGGTGAAATCTTAGCTTTGCAGAATGTTTGGTTTATTTTCTTTCTAGATTCCTTCCTAGTTTAAAACATTGTGTAGTGATCGTCATTTAGGGGATCATCTCATTTGTACCCTCACACATTAAAATAACATTATGTAAAAGACCAAGGTAACAAGAAATGCTAAATCTTTTACATCTCTGGGCATTAAGTAGAAAAAATAAAAGCATAAATTTACAAGACTCCTACTAAGAAAACAGTGGCACTGTAGACTTCCAAGAAAGAGGAATCCATGATGCAAAATAAGAAATCGATGTTACTCTCCTACCCACTTTAGCAGAGTGAAAGAGTTATACAATTTCCCAAATTCTACAGATTATTTTTCTACTAATTCCTTAATGATGGAGGATGTAGCTCTTTCTGTGCCGTATTTTCCAAGCACTGTAGCACAGACAAATATTTCAGAGAAATCAGTCTGAATGGATCAGAGTATTTCTGCCACAGACTTGAGGAGTATCATTTGGGACAATGGCAGTGCAGAATTACCAACAGAGTCCTGAAGGACATCACTATGACAGGGACAATTAATGTACAAAATAATCATTGGCCTTTTACAATGAATGCTTCTCAGAAAACTACAAAATATATTCTGCTTAAAATTTTATAAATCCATCCAAATAATTACTATTTCTGCCAGCAACCTTTTCTTGAAATTTATCTGAATGGTCTCCAAATGTGGTCATTACCTCATCTATTTCAAGGACATTTGGCATTGTGGAATAATAGCATGTCACTTTCGGGGATAGAATACCCTGTGAAAACCATCTAGTCTATTCACTCAGCTCTCAATTTATGTTACTATACATTATTCACATGTTTTCAATGTACTGAGGGCACTTCTCGGTAAAAACAGATTTGTTAGCTCACACCATTTAAAATGAAGTCTAAATGAGTTGACTCATGAGCTTTGCTTCTGATTTCTGCAGTGTCTTAGGCTCATAATCTCCTCTCTGCTCTAATTTAATCTTATAGTCCTAGTTAGTAAATAAAAAGAAGCATGTCTTGACATTGCTGTAATCAATTGAATTAATTGACCTCTGTCAAAGGATAAACCTTTATTCTTAAAGCTGTGGACATTATTTTTTGTAGCATTCTCATTGTTCTCAAGATGCAAGTTGTATGATTTAATGAATTAATAAATTAAACTAAGGCTTAAATATGTAAAAAGATCATTTATATGAAGAAAGTCTGGAAAAATGTGGTACGAAAAGAAGTAAGAGGAATGTGCTCTAAAGAAGTGCCAAAAGGGAACTCAGGAAAACGTGCAAGAGCAGTAACATTGTTTGTGCTGAATAGTGGCAGCAGGATTTCATATGCCTTGTACTTTGGGACACTGGATAGATAGAAGCCTGTGACCCCAGTAGACATGCTGTGCTTTTTTCTTTGCCTTTGTTGCAGATTTACCTTTTTGTTGAGAGTCTATTTATGGAGAGAGTCTGCTGCAGAGCCGTGCTCTCATGCAAGAGGGTGGTACGTCACGCTGTGGTTTCTTTTTGGATCAAGATCTTCCCCTGGATGGAGCAATGTTGATAGTTCTTGAATGTCATAGACGCCAAGGAAAAGAACTGAATGAATTGCTAGCTCTCCCAATGAAAAGGGATGGGATGTTTTATTTTACCTATTTTGGAGAAATAAATCACTGAGGCTCAGGAGATAACTATCCCTGGCCTTATTTCTCCCACACTTTAAACAGACTAAAAACTACACAAAATTTGTTTCAATTAAGTCTTCCTGGATATACCTTACAAATTGGTCTGTGTTTGGTAAAGACTGGGATTACTCATAAAGCATTCAAAAGAACCTCCAAAGAAGATGAAATAGGAACTTTAAAAGAAAGAAATGTAAAACAACTGCCATAACATGTAAGTGACACTGTTTCAGCAATCCCAAACTGGGATGCACTGGCTTGGGGAAGTGGCTGCACTCTGTAAATAGAACTGCCCTAGGGCTGTAAGTCTGTGAAAATATTTGAAGTCACAGGATCTGCATGAACTTTATGATTGAATCTTAGTACATAATAACAAGGATACTCTTAATTGAATGCATGGAATGCAAGTTAAAAGAAAATGAACTAAAATTGACAAAAGAAATAGAAGATTAAAGATGATTCTTGTTTCTTGGTTGTACAAGAAAACAAAGTTAAAAGAAAGCTTTTTGCTTTCCTTCTCAGGCCATAAAAATTTTATAGTCAAAATATTGTGCCTAATCCTAGTTTCTCTTTTGTATGTTTTGCCAACCTACTATATTACCGATGAATAATTAGTAAGTTGATTCTAGAGGCTGTTTCAGGTTAATTACTTTTTAAAAAATAATGACAAAAATTAATGTATTTGAAATACAATAATTATTTTTTGCTATTTAAAAAATGCACAGCACAAGTAAGTGTGCTGAAAAAAAGACTGTCTTCATCATAGTTTAATTAGGCTGCTGCAAAGTAGCTACTTGCTATAATATCTGATTTTTATCACTTTTAAAGAAAGACTTTATTTATTAAATTAACTGTTCTCTGGTTTAGAATTTACTGATACTAATCTGCAAATTCATTTCATTCTCTTATCAAGATTTTTTTACTGAGACATTAATGTCTTAAAACATCCTCATGTAACTTTTATTCTTCAATCTGAAATCCCAGCTGTGTGCAAGATAATAAAAAGGTCTCATCTATTTTAGTAGGAGAGAGATTTCATTCTAGCATAGCAAATAACAAGCTTTGTAGCTGACTGCATGAGGAAAGCACTCATATTTGTGACAAACTGTCTGTCTAACCTTTTTAAGTGCAACCCTGTCTGAATGCACAGCATTGTTAATGGGAACTGGTGTTTTACTTTTATTTTTAGATTAAATATTAGCACACAGCAGCAAGAATTCAAGTAAAGCCTCTTGCACCAGCAATCAAAGGAGTTATGACAGCAATAGCTGGGTAATTAATTGAAAGCTGATGTACTTTTATATGGGCTTGGTAGCTTTCATTCTCAAAGAATAAGGGAAGTGCCAAAGGAGGGCTGTGGGCTCCCAGAGCCCAGACAAAGAGGAGACAATGCCGAAGAACTGACAGGGACGTTTCAGACATAAAAGCTTTTCAGGAACCAAGCTGCTTTCATTGTAGCAATGCAGAAGGTAGCTCATCTGAGGGGGATTTACAAAGGTGTAAACAATACCCTGAATGTAGGCCATTTCCCATGTTTATGCATTAGCCTGAATGTGTTGCACCATTGACGAGTTGATAAACCACAGTAAGTTTTAAGAAGGTTCTTAGATATCATTTGAGTCAACTTCTGTCATGTGTCTCCAGCTCGAGATATTTGCAGGATCCAACCTGGCTGTATCTCCTGAAATAGTAACATTTTGTACCCTTGTGACTGCAGCACCAGTTATGATCTGAGAGAGACTAATGACAGATTTCTATTTTGGATATCGGCTTGAGTCTGACAGCAAGGAAGGGAAGAGGAGATCTTTTGGCTTTAGATGAGCTCTCCAGGCAGCCACAACTATGCAGGGAATTTAGACCTCTGCAGTAAGTTTCCTAAACAATAACCAAAAGCTTTCAAACAAACAAACACAAACAAAGAAAATATTCCAGTTTTAGCAAAAAGTAAAGTAGGCTAATGAAATTTTTTAATACAGAAACTAGGATGGAGTAGTAATAAAAGGGATTGTCAGCCAACTTCCCCTAGTTGTCCCCGTAGCTAGACCATTTCCTCAGCTGTCTCAGTGGATTTCTGACATGCAGCAAAATGCACAACCCCTCTGGATACTTTTTACAGTGCCTTGGGCCCAGCAATGTCTCTAGTTCCTGTTTCTCTGAGCCTTATCTTTGATGCTTTTGGAGCTGTAGGCCATCTCCCTCTGTATGCTCTTCTGATAGCCTTTCTTCCTCTAATTTCTTAGAAATCTCTTTGTGTATCTGTGGAATTCCTATCAAAAAAAATTTCCCTCATTCTCCAGAGGGTTACATATGACCTCCAGCTCCCTTTTTCAGAAGTGCAGTGCCTACACTAAAAAGAAACAAAGAAAGGGTACAGTCTGTCATATGGCTGATCTTGCTAAAACCCTCAAAAAGGAAACTGGTCCTCCTACTTCTGTTGCCATGACAATGAACATTTTTACAGAAATCCACATTTTGGCTAAGATATATATTGTATAGTAGTTCATACAAAGCAGTAGCATCACAGCAATTAACTTACTGACTCAAACTAACTGGCTGCCAACCCCAATATCCCTTTTCTCACGGTGACTAATGCCAGATGCTTCAGAGAAAGATAGCAATAAATTAGTTTTAAACAATTATGAAACAAATTGTCCATAGAGAACTTTTCTAACTGCTTTTAGTTAGAAATTATTAGAGTTCATTACATAAGTCAAGAGTTTGTGTTTTCTTTTTGTTAACATATCTTCCCTTTGCAATGTAACCGCCCATGTTCCCACCAGACATAAAAATGCTCAGTTGTCTTTAATTATCTTCTATTTCCAAAGTTGTCTGTAGCTGGGAGTTGCAATCAATAGTTTAGTATTGTTTAATTTTTTTTTTTTTAAATCTGTTTCTCATAGATCCACTTCTCTTTTGATGAGAGTTCTGTGTTTGCTTTGTTATATATTATGTTATGTTATATGTTATGTCTCTACTGTATCATACCTTCTTTGCTTTTCTCACAAGACTCAACAGCCCATTCATTTTTATGTTTGCCTTGTATATATGTTGGTCCCTGTCTGTATAAACTCTGACTATCTCCTCTAAGTGCAGCCACGTCTCTTAGGAATGAGATAAGAGCACGATCTGAACTGTAGTCTGGGCTGCACTGATTATCGTGATAATGACATCACAGCAGCCCTAGGATTCCTTTCTAACTTGCCTGCATAAAACATAATGTGGGAGTTGAGTGTGTGCAAGACATGAAAGGAATAAAGAGGTAAAAAGTACAAATGTAAAAAAAGAAATAAAAATACTGACAATTACACCTGAACATTCTGTTAAAAAAAAAATGTAGAAGAATTTCCCTTGTCTCAACACAGGAGAAAAGTACTAAAACAAATGAGAAAAATCCACTGACTTAACATACACTTGGAGAAGCTCTTGACGGACACAGACATTGGTTGGAAAATGGCACAGAGCATCCAATA